>CM018042.1:12318923-12733923 GCA_008638375.1 Nyssa sinensis | reverse complement strand
ACATTTATCTGTTAGATGGTATTAAAGGGTGGGGAAGTGAAATGATGTTTTGTTATTGGAAGCAATCATACATAAAGAGAAAACTGATGATGGAAGGAAGTGGGCGGAGCCAGGATTCTGTGTAACGGGGTAATTTAAAACTCAATAATAAAATAAAATTTTAATTTCATAAAATCTATAAAATAAATTATTACCAATGTATTTTGATTAATAAAAAAGAACATAAATTTTAAAATTTGATCATAATATTAACAAAAAAAGAGAGAGAATAAGTTAGATCGAACAATTAATACTTTTTTATGATATAGCCAAAAAGTTACAATTTTTCCATATGTTATATAAAAAATTTGCCTCATATATATATATATATATTTACTATTATCTAAAGAAAAATATTTTTACAAGATTTGACATATTTTCAGAAAAATATTAATCTTAATTCATAATTCTTATACAAAAATTTTAATTTAATTGTTTCTAACGAGTATTCATTTATTCAACAAGCATAAATGATTCTATTCATTTTGATGGCCTCTCTCATTCTCTTTTTTTATTTTAAGTTTTTAATAACTTGTAGAATAGTCATATAACTAAGTTGAGAGTTTTTTTTTTTGAATGAGTTGTGAAGAATACATTTAAACTCGTTGTAATTACTTAAAAATAATGAAAGGAATGAAACATTAAGAACCCTGATTTTATGTGTCCTTCAATTGAGATTTAGACTAAAATAAATTTAAAATGAAGAAAGAAAGAAATATATTGCCATATCTTTATTAGTTTGAGCTTAAGATCATTGCTCACTCTATACGACGTTAAACCACTAATATTTCAAAAAAACTTAAATTAATATAATTGACACGATTATTTAATACTCTAACAATTGATTTTTCTAGTTTCTATCTACAAATACAAGTAATTAGAAAATTTGTCAAAACAAATATAATGGGGGGCAAGCATGAAAAAATCTATTCAATGGGGGCAATTTTTTTTTTAGAATTCAAAAAGTATTAAATAGAACCTATTTTTTTGAAAAATTTCAATGGGGACACCTGCTTCCGGTGCCCCCAGTGTAGATCCGCCCCTGCCTTTAGACATAAAGGCTTTGTTTAGATGATCGATCGGATAAGAAGACGGAATTGGATAGGATATAGTTGGATCAGATAAGATAAGATATAAAATTATGTGGGATATTAAATATTCTAATCTAGTATTTAGAACAAACTCGGATAAAAGGTTTAGATATATTGTTATATTCCATTTATATGTTTGAGTGCTTATTGGATATAAGGATCAAATATAAAGTTCGATCTTCAAAAATTATTTTTATGAAAGTCATTTAATTTTTTTCTTCAAATATATGCATACGAGGTATCTAAAATTAAAAATTTATTTACAAATCAATTACAAAATCACAATATTTTATAATGTGATTGTTCAAATATCATTCAAAATATAAGTCTCTTATTTTCAAGGTGACTCAAAAAAAATTATGATTCATATTACGAAAAATCATCTAAATCAACGACTACATGCATGTGTGTATATATAATAAGCTATTTATTGATATAAAAAATATATTAAAAAATTAAAAATATATAAAAAAAATTAAACAGTTAAAAAAGAAAAAAATTAATTTTTTTAACTTAATTTTTCGACGTCGTAATTGAAAAAGGAAGTTATTTGAAAACGTATACGTATCCACTGGGAAGCTGAAATGGAAGTGACGTGGATGAGAAAGACATTGGAGAATGAGAAGACATCATTGTTGGGACTAATGAACTACTCAGTCTGTGACCTTCAAATCTTTCTCCATATATCTCCACTTTTTCTCTCTAAAATGAATATGTTGGGTGTTTTTCCGAAAGCCGAGAGCGATTTGGGTCTCTGATTGTCTCATTCATTGCTGTAAGAACACCAAAGAGAGAGAGAAATGGAAGGGGTTGGTTGTTCCCTCAAGGAGAAAGCAAAGTCCAAACGCAAAGACTTGCTTGATTTGGTGTTTTCTTGGTCTCTTGAAGACATTTTCAATGAGGAACTTTACAAAGACCAGGTCTGTTTTTCTGTCTTTTCTTTATTTCCATATATATATATATATATATCACTTAGTGGAGTGGACTCATATGGTTCCTGGTTTATGATCAAGACACACTATTCAAATTTTGGAAACATGCATAATTTGTATCAATATATACCTTGATCCCAGGTCCATGCTTGGTCAATGGATTGGTCCACCTAAAAACTTCTCATTCACTTACATAGTGCATCAGCCAAAAGTAAAAATAAAAATAATTATGGGGGTTTGTTTACTCAATGGTCCAACCCCACTATGCGTTATTGTATTAGGCTGGTGTTGGCCCAGGTCCAATGCATTGCATGTTTAATTCTATGTTTACAGCACTGAGCATCAACAATATAACCTTCTTTGTAGTATAATTTAATGTCACTTGCATTGTTCTACTTCGTGCGTAGCTTCGTATAATGGAATTGAAGAAACAAAGTAGAACTTAAACAGGTTTTGGCTGTTGCATTTTTCTGTTCTCTTATTGTATTGTTGTGGTTCTTCAGATACTATTGAAACTTTTGTCTGTGTTTTGTGAATGGTTATTTTCTTTTTTGCTCCTTGTCCATTGTTTTGTTTACAATTTCATATTAATTCTCATTTTTTTTATTTAGTATGATTATAATTGTGTTTAATTGGTAAAGAATGTGAAAATGAATTTTGTTGCAAATTAGCCAAACCACTATTATCACCTTTAAATCTATTTACATTTTTTTTCTTATTATTCTTTTTGGTATATAATAAATAGATTGGGTATAACTATTATATGGATCTCTATTTTCTGTAAATTTACTGAACAGATAGCTCTAGATGGAGCAGATTGAATGGTTTTGGGTAGAATGGAAAATCTTTTGTTGGCTTTTTGAAGGCTTAATTAGAGGCACTTTCAGATATTCATTTAACACATCTTTGGCATATTCATTTAACACACAACTTTGACAAACATTCATTGATTTGTGAAATTATTGCACTTTCTTTTTGTGACCTTGACAACAGACAATAGTAGCCCTATTATTGTAGCATTTACATTTTAATTACAAATTCCTATTATATTTAGGATATGATGAGATACTAGAATTAAATACTTTTGGTAAATTAAACTGATCTCGTCTCCATTTTTTTTTTTCAAAATAACAAAAGTACCCTTTTATTTTTATTTTTATTTTTTGCATTTTTTCAATTTTTCAATTTGACCAATTTTTTTTTTAACTTTTAAAATTTTCAAATAAATATTGAGTAAAACATTCTTGATCAAGTATAAAAATATAATTTATTTACTTTAAATTTATTTTTATATAAAATGAAAAAAATTCTTTAACAAAAAAGTTAAAAAAATTTAGTCAAAATTGAAAAAATGTAAAAAAAAACATAAAAGGGTATTTTTGTCATTTTAAAAGAAAAAAAATTGGTCAAGATGGGGAGGTATGAGTAGTTTGTCAGTTAAAGTAGGAGAGGTCTTTGTAATTGTGAGAAATCTAAAATCTCAGGGAAGCTCAATGTAATTTACCTAATATTTTCTAGTGCAACAATATTTTAAAGGGAAACTATAGATCATGATCCAAGTTCTGCACCTGAAGTTCTGTATGTAATTATTCCTGAAGAACATGTGCAACAAATTTCTGTTCTTGACAAAGGTTGATAAAGGGATCCTGTTATTAGTTCAATAATTTCTGCAGATCATATGACTATAAATACATAATATTTTCTAATAGAAAAAGGGAAAAATAATGTGCAAACTTAATGGAATTCCCAGAAATAAATTATACTAAAAAGATTAATTTTATTAGGCCAGTTTTTTTTTTTTTTTGGGCATGTGGGGTCGGACCTTGGGGCAACAGTAAGGTTTTTCCATTATAACCTTGAGGTCTCGACTTTGAATTGCGAAAATAGCCTCTCCGTTTGTGGAAGTAATCTTGCATACGTCCAACCCTCTCCCAAACCTTGCAGTGATGGAAGCGTCGTGCACTGGGAATCTGGGACTGCCCTTTTAGTTGCTTTTATGTGCACAAATTCCTGGACATCCTACCATGTGGTGGATTATATGTTTAGCTTTCTCAGCTGCAACTACATAGTTTTCTTAATTTTATACTCATCTGCTCATTTGTACTTTGCAGTCAGCACAAGTATTTTGCTGATAATATATATCATATCAAATATTAATAGCTGTGGACTTAATTTCATTCTCTATGCTAACAAGTTAGCATTGTGTTGCTACTAGGTGGAAAAAATTCCAGAATCATTCGAGTCAGTGCAGCACTATCTTGGGTCATTTGTTTACCCTTTACTCGAAGAAATTCGAGCAGAACTAGCTTCAAGTTTGGAGGCTATATCAAGTGCACCATTCGCTGAAGTGGTCATAAATGAGTCCAAGCCATCTGGAGCACTCTTATATGATGTTACGGTTGATTATTGGAGAAACAGTTCTAGTCATCATGGGCAGGAGTCTTACAAAGCATTGCCAGGGGATTTTTTTGTTTTTACAGAAGCCAAACCTGAAACTGTTTCTGATTTGCAACGAGTTGGGAGGACATGGACTTTTGGATCCATCACTAAAATTTCAGGGGATGATAATAACAGTATGGGTTCTAATTTCAAAGTCAAAGTATCAAATGACCTTGAAGTTGAGGATGGAAAGCAGAAATTCTTGTATATGGTTTTCTTGATGAATATAACTACTAACAAAAGAATATGGAATGCATTGCACAGGTTCGGGAATCTGGAGGTTATTAAGAAAGTTTTGTGCAATCGATACTCTGGTAAAAAAATTGGATTTATTTTCTTTTCTCTATTTTTTACTTAGAACTTTGCTATAGATTTGATACTCTAGAATTAGTTTTTATATATATAAGCATGGGAATTGGTCTTTGTACAAATAAACATGGACATGCAGTTGTATATTTGTATCTATTATTAATATATTAACCTGCATTTTGTAATTGAGTTTATTTCTTTTCTTTTTATGGGAATTTTCATATTTAAACTAACTCTATTTGTAGTATATATCTTGCCATTTTGTATTCCTCACTGTTGACTATTATTAGTTTTTTTGTTTATTTGTTGGTGAAATTGAAATTCTTTTGTCCTAATATTGTAGTTTACTAACATTCATTTGGAAACTTGATCATGGTTAACAGGTCGAAGAAATTTGCGATCTGTGTCCAGTAAAAAGGAATGAAATCTGCGCAGAAAAACTAGGTCTGTCATCTACACTAAACAAGTCCCAATATGAGGCAGTAGTTGATTCTATTTGTAAAATTCAGTGTAACCACAAGTCTTTTGTGAAGCTTATCTGGGGCCCCCCTGGGACGGGTAAAACTAGAACCCTTAGCTTGTTGCTCTGGACCCTCCTGGGACTGAAATGTAGGACCCTTGTATGTGCGCCAACCAATGCCACAATTACAGAAGTGGCCTCACGTGTCCTGGAACTGGTGAAACAGTCATTTGACGATGCTGGAAGGAATGCTTTGTTTTGCTGTTTGGGAGATATTCTCTTATTTGGTAATAAGCAGCAAATGAAAGTTTGTTCTGATTTTGAAGAGATATATTTGGATTATCGTGTTGAAAAGCTTGCTCAGTGCTTAGGACCAGTGGATGGCTGGAAGCATTGTTTTGCTTCGATGATAGAATTTTTTGAAGGTTTTGTTTCATGGTACCAAAAATTTTGTGGGAATGATGTGATCAACGAGAAAGAAGTCAGTGATCAAAATGAAGATAGCAAGGTGGAGTCCAAATTGTTTCTTGGGTCTGTAAGAGAAAATTTTGAAACTTCTGCATTTCCACTTAGAAGATGTGTCTCTATTTTCTGTACACATTTACCCAAAAGTCTCATTCTGGAACATAATTTTCGAAACATGGTATCACTTATTGCCTTACTTGATTCATTTGAGACTTTGTTACTCCGATACATTGTGGTTTCTGAAGTGGAGTTTTTTTCACATTCAGAAATGATTGATGATTCTCCACAGTTTTTAGCTGATACATCAGCTATTCTGTATAGGACAACTGAATGTCTTACTGTTTTAAGATCCCTTCAGAAAACACTCAATGAACTTAACCTCCCATGTACTGTGGACAAAGGTTCACTGGTGGATTTCTGTTTTAAAATGGCTTCCTCAATTTTCTGCACGGCTTCAAGTTCATACAAACTGCATTCAGTGGTAATGGAGCCACTGCAGTTGTTGGTAATTGATGAAGCTGCACAGTTGAAAGAGTGCGAGTCCATTATACCCCTTCAACTCCCAGGTACAAGGGATGCAATTCTTATCGGTGATGAATTCCAGTTACCAGCGATTGTGAATAGTAATGTGAGTAATTTCTACTTGGCGTTTGATATGTCTATCAGTCTATGGACTAATGCTAGTTCACTTAGGTGGTAATTGTCAATTTTTTGTCTTAAATATGTTCTCAACACATTCCATATCTTTCTTTTGTAGGTTTCCGACAAAGCTGGCTTTGGAAGAAGTCTGTTTGAAAGGATGAGTCTATTGGGTCATCCAAAGCACCTTCTTGATACCCAATACAGAATGCATCCCTCAATAAGCTTGTTCCCCAACTCAAAATTCTATAATAATCAGATCATCGATGCACCTAATGTTAAGAATAAAAACTATAAAAAACGCCATCTTCCTGGTCCTATGTTTGGCCCTTATTCTTTCATTAATATTTCTGGTGGGAAAGAGATGCTTGATGTTCAACATAGCAGGAAGAATATGGTTGAGGTCGCGGTTGTGTTAAAAATAGTTCAGATGCTATACAAAGGTATTTTCTTGGTTTAATATCCCATTTCATGAATGTTTTCACCTTATTAGAGTTGATTCAACATATTCTATCAGATTTAGTGGATGTTTTCATGAAATTATTATTGATTCAACGAATACCTCTACCTACTATGTGGAGTTAAATGTAACAGTATTTTTTTCCTGCAAGTTTACTATCTAAAGAAATCTCTTTTTTAAATCAGAAGGGTGTAATTTTCCATCGGTGTTTCAAAAAAGTGGTCATTTTTTCCCAAAAGGCAGTGAAGAAACAATATAGTAAAACTGAAAACATTGAAGTCCAATAACTTTTAGAAATCGTGGCATATCTCATTATCTCTTCTATGTACAGCATGTAATGAATCAAAAGAGATGCTTAGCGTTGGGGTAGTATCTCCCTACGCCGCTCAAGTTGCAGCAATTCAACAGAAACTTGGACAGAAGTATGAGAACCATTGTAGCTTCACTGTGAAGGTTAAATCGATTGATAGGTATCAGGGTGGAGAAGACGATATAATAATATTATCAACCGTAAGATCTACTAGTGGTGGATCAATTGGATTCATTTCCAGCCCACACAGAACTAATGTTGCTTTGACAAGAGCTAGGTATGTCTTCAAATTGGCTTTAATTTGGCTTTTATGTTTATTTAAAGAATCTGAAATTATTATTGGCTTTTGACACCCATACAGGAACTGTTTGTGGATTTTGGGGAATGAAAAAACACTAACTAGTAGTGGATCTGTTTGGAAAGAACTAATAACTGATGCTAAGGTTCGTCAGTGTTACTTCAATGCTGACAAAGATGAAGATCTGACAAAGGTCATAGTAGAGGTCAAGAAAGAGCTCGACGAACTGGATGATTTACTTAATGGGGATAGTATACTGTTCAAAGCTGCCAGGTGGAAGGTATATATCTTGTGTATTCGACATTTCACTTCACGTCAATCTTCTTTAATTAAATTCTAATGGTCAATTTGTTTCTATGTTTTGGGTTATGAAATTTTTTTATAGCTTTCACAATACTTGTTTTCAGTTTTTTTTCCCCTCTTTGGTTTATTTTTCCACATTTGTGTCCTCAGGTGCTTTTCAGTGACATATTTAGAAGATCATTTGTAAAGCTAAAGTCATCCGAGATGAGGAATTTAGTTCTCCTCCTATTATTGAAGCTTTGCAATGGCTGGCGGCCAAAGAGGAGTAAAGACATCATTTGTGAAAGCTCTTTACATATCTTGAAAAAATTCAAGGTTCAGGGACTCTATATTATTTGCTCAGTTGACATAGTTAAGGAGCTATGGTATATCCAAGTCCTGAAGGTGTGGGATATATTACCATTGGAGGATATTCCAAAGTTGGTTAGACGTTTGGATGGGATATTTGGAATGTATACTGATGATTATCTCAATCATTGCAAGGTTAAATGTTTTGAGGGGTATGTACATTCTTTTGTATTTAAATCTTTTTTGGTATTGAATTTTATATGCTAAGTTAGAGTGAGTTAATTTCTACTATTTGTAGATTGAATGTGTGAACATTCTTCTTTCCAAGTTGAATATCGATTAATTATTATCGTTGGTTATTATCATCATAACCATTTTGGAGTGTAGGGATTTGCTAGTTCCAGCGACTTGGGCATCCTCTGCAGATATTGTTCAATATAAGTATCTTAGCAATACTGGAAGTGAAAAAGTTTCAAATGATGGTTCGTTTGACAGAAAAATCTATGTTGAGGATTCAAGGGTGAATGACAGTTTATTACTGATGAAATTCTATTCCTTGTCATCTGGTGTGGTCAGCCATTTGCTCTCTGGCTGTGACGGTAGAGAACTGGGCCTTCCTTTTGAGTTAACAGACCAAGAAAAGGAGATCATTTTTTTCAACAGAAGTACCTTTATACTTGGAAGGTCAGGCACGGGGAAAACAACGGTTTTGACAATGAAGTTATTTCAGAATGAACAACTGTATCATATTGCATCAGAAGGATTTCATGAAGTTGTGAGCAATCTCTCTAGCAATGTTAGTTGGAGATACAAGGCTAATGAGAGTAATGGAGAGACCAAGAGGGACATGTTGCACCAGATTTTTGTTACAGTTAGTCCAAAACTGTGTTTTGCAGTCAAACAACATGTGTCTCACTTGAAAAGGTTAGAAACAAAAGAACGGATAAAACCCCTTTCTTTTTGTTAATATTTTCTTTTCCATGTTATCAGCCTCCTTGCTTGCAAAGGTAAGACTAAGTACATCTAATCTTCTCTAGACCCCACAATGGTGGGACCCCTGTGCACTGGGCTAACTGTTGCACCAGATTTGCTTCTACGTTTTGGGCCTATTCTGGAAAAACACCTAGGTTTCTGGTTTAGAGTTAATATGTAGGTATCCTTTTCTCAAAAAAAAAAAGGATCGTGATATTATAAGTATTCTAGCATACCAATCAAAAAAAGTATTCTAGCATGAAAAAAAAAATATGCCTCACTGTTTTGAAGAAAATAGAATAAGAATAGTTTAACCCCCCACCCACACACCCAAAAAAAAAAAAAAAAGCAATGTGGAGAGCAGCACTAATACTACTGAAAAGAAAAACTATTTCTTTATTTTTGGATTGGCAGGAAAAGAGAAATGTAACACCTTGTTTCTTTAACAATTTCTGACCTCTCAGACGGATTCAAACCCAATTGAACTTTTGAACATCTGTTAGAGAAAGAAAAAAAAAAAAAAGAACAAGTGGATCTTGTAATTAAGATTCCCAAAAAATGTCATCGATTTCCAAAATTTCTCATATCTGTTTATGATTGGGACATCAGGGAATATCTAGAGAGGCATGTTAGGAATCGGTTTGATCCTTTCTCTGTTTATTTCATTTGAAGAAACATTTTTGTATCTAAGATTATGCATACCAAAATTTTGATTGACAGATAAATGATGGTTATGAATTTGGATGTTATTTTAATTTTGTAGGAATATAGTTTCCAACCTACAATTCTTGTTTTCCCTCTCTTTCTGATTTATTATTAAATTAAAGCAAAAAAGAAAAGTGGACGAGGATTAAACAGCTAAAGATAATTAACAGGGAGGGGCATTAAACTAAGGACTTCCTTGAATTTTATTTTATTGTTTTTTTAAAAAGAAGTTTACAAGTCATAAGGGTCATGTATTATGTGAGCATTAGTTGATAGGCATGGTAATTATGTGTGGCTAACCACGTAAGTTTTTTTTAAAATTTATGTGATTGTTCCAATTTCTTTTCCTTTAATAATTAACTTTTTATGTTCAGCTTTGTTTGCGGGGGGGATTCTTCAGCTGGAAGCACTTCGATTCATATGGATGATATTGATGACGCAACACAGTTCTTCGATATTCCAGATTCTTTTGTTGATCTTCCACCTAAGTCTTATCCTCTTGTCATTACATTTCATAAGTTTTTGATGATGCTCGATGGCACAGTTGCTGTTTCTTACTTTGAGAGATTCCCTTATGTAAGGCAGCTCTGTCATGGTAAAAACGGTAATTCAAGATCAATTGCATTAGAAACCTTTATCAGGACAAAGGAAGTCAATTATCACAGATTTAGTTGGGCTTACTGGCCACACTTCAATATTCAGATAACAAACAAACTTGAGTCTACCAGAGTTTTTACTGAAATAATGTCTGTTATAAAAGGTGGGTTGCGAGCAGGGGAGGATTGTGATGGTAAACTCAGTCGAGAGGATTATGTTTTACTATCCGAGAGTCGTGGGTCAACTTTGAGCAGGAAAAAAAGGGAGAGAATCTATGATATTTTTCTGCAGTATGAAAAGAAAAAAGTTGTTGATGGTGATTTTGATTTGGCTGACTTAGTGAATGATCTTCACCGTCGACTTAAAGAAAAAAGATTCGTAGGTGATGGGATTGATTTTGTATATATTGATGAGGTGCAGGATCTTTCAGTAAGACAAATTGCTCTTTTCAAATATATCTGCAGAAATTTTGAGGAGGGCTTTGTTTTTGCTGGTGATACAGCACAAACAATAGCAAGGGGCGTTGATTTTAGATTTGAAGATATACGTTGTCTGTTCTATAAGGAGTTTCTTCGGGGGTCAGGACCGGATGTGGTTGATGGAAGAATAGAGAAAGGACAAATCTCAGACATTTTTCATTTGAGCCAGAACTTTCGCACCCATGGTGGAGTTCTAAATCTTGCACAGAGTGTAATTGACCTTCTTTACCATTTTTTCCCTTTATCTATCGATATATTGAGCCCTGAAACTAGTCTTTTGTATGGGGAAGCTCCCATTTTGCTTGATTCCAAGAATAAAGAAAACGTGATCAGAACTATATTTCAAAACGGTGGAACTGTTGATGGGAATATTGTCGGCTTTGGAGCAGAGCAGGTTATATTAGTTCGGGATGACTCCCTGAGGAAGGAAATCTGTGACTATGTTGGGAAGAAAGCTCTTGTTCTCACAATCTTGGAGTGCAAGGGCTTAGAGTTTCAGGTAAATTTTACTTCATTATTATTTTTTTTATTTTTTGTATCCTTAAAGTGTAATTAGCTTTGAGAGTTGCTTGAATTATATCTGATAATCTGGATAGTATTTCTTAATTTCATTTTATATTGTACTGTAGGATGTGCTATTATACAACTTTTTTAGCTCGTCACCTTTTAAAAATAAATGGAGAGTTATATATGAATATATGAAGGAACGGGATCTGCTGGACTCCAATTCTCCTCCGTCCTTTCCAAGTTTCAATCAGGAAAAGCACAATTTACTGTGCTCTGAAATGAAGCAATTATATGTGGCTATCACTCGTACTAAGCAACGGTTGTGGATATGTGAGAATGTGGATGAGCTCTCCGAACCGATGTTTCATTATTGGAAAAAGCTTTCCATTGTCCAAGTAAGACAACTGGATGATTCATTTGCGAAGGAAATGCTGGTTGCTAGTAGCCGTGATGAGTGGAAATCCCGTGGCATCAAGGTCTGTTTCATCTTTCTGTAAACTTATTCTATTGTAACTATATCAGGTCAGGTGCTACTACTACAATTATGCTTGCGTCTTTGACTTCCGAAGTTTTACTGCCACTGCTACAAAGTATTACCATAATGGATGTGTAAGATACTGAAACTTTTATATAATACCTAATACATCTCTAATGCTTTCTCAGCTTATCAATAATTTGAATAAACTTCTTATCACCAATCCCAAAACCAAAATTTCTTGGGTACTCTTGGACATGTATTTGCCAACTCTCAGACATTGAGAGGTGGCCTTTCCAGTATAAAATTTAAGAATATTGTAAAACTAAAAGAGAAAAAAAAAACATGATAAGGATCATGTGGATTTTTTTTTTTATCAAATTTCCTGTCTAACATAACCCCATGATTTTCCATTGTGAGTCTTAATATTGTACATTGAAAACATGGAATCTTTAAGTACCTCATAATTTTTTTAAAAAATTTTGTGTGATATATGTATGTTATTTCCATGTCTTACTTCTATATCTTTTTCCCTTTAGGAATTTTATGGATCAGCCTGTCCAAATCATGTAGTTCTCATATACCTTTTCCATTTCCAAATATTAAACTGCTTAAGTCTTTTCAATTTCTGAACATTTTGAACTATTCATAAACAATTTACACTCACTCATTGCAGCTCTTTTATGAGGGTAACTACAAGATGGCAATAATGTGCTTTGAAAGAGCCGGAGACATGTATATGGAAAGATGGGCCAAGGCTGCTGAACTTAGAGTTACTGCTGACTGCATGCATGGTCCAAATCCTGAAAGGTCGCGCATTTTGCTTAAGGAGGCTGCTGAAATATTTGATTCTATTGGCAAGGCCGAATTGGCTGCGCAATGCTTTTTCAAGTCAGAAGAATATGAAAGAGCTGGTATAATATTTTCGTTTCATTTATATAAAGCTTTATACTTTATTTAGAGGAATTTCATCTGCCATATCTGACATGTACAGGCAGATGATCCTATTCTATCGTTTTTAATAATTTGGATCAGCTTGCTTATTTCATTTCTTCCTGAAGATTGGATCAATATATTAGCATAAATTTGTAAGATTTAGATGGTATATTTGTTTATCATGAACTGGAATTTTGAGGTTCATATCTTTTTGTAGAAAACGAGACAAAAATTATATATTCAAAAACAATACTTCTAATTTAGAAGCTAGGATCGCTATTTAATCTATACACAAAGAACCAAATATGGAAACAAACAGAATGTCAACCCAAGAAATTAGCCTAAATATCGGCCTCAATCTTCTATCACGATCTCCTCCAAATCCCTTCCAAATCATTCAGGATTTCCACACTTTCCCTCAAGTTGGATCATAGATGTTTATCATATCCAACTTGCAAATAAACTCTTCAAAGCTGGACCTTTGTAATCCCTTAGTAAAAATATCTGCTAATTGTTCTCTTGTAGGGATATAGGTCATGCAGATTATCCCTTTCTCAATTTTCTCCTTTATAAAATGCCTATCAACTTCAATGTGTTTAGTCTTGTCGTGCTGAACATGATTATGGGAAATGCTGATAACGGCTTTGTTGTCACAGTAGAGTTTGATAGGGAACTCTACTGTGATATGTAGTTCTTCTAACAGCTTTCGTAGCCAAAGCCCCTCACACATCCCTTGTGCAACAGCTCTGAATTCAGCTTCAGCACTACTTCTGGCTACCACACTCTGCTTCTTACTCCTCCATGTTACTAGATTTCCCCAAACATAGGTGTAATAGCCGGTAGTAGACCTTCTGTCTTCTACTGATCCTGCCCAATCGGCATCTGTATAGATCTCTATCTTCTTACTGTCTCCTTTCTTAAAGAATAGACCTCGTCCTGGAGAGCCTTTCAAATATCTGAGAATTTTATATACTGCTTCTAGGTGACCTTCCTTTGGTGAATGCATATGCTGACTGACCACACTTACAGCGAAAGCAATGTCAGGTCTAGTGTGAGATAGGTAGATCAATTTACCTACTAGTCTCTGATATCTCTCTTTATCCACAGGCTTTCCAACATCTTCTGTTCTTTTTCCCGTCTCGATTGGAGTATCGCTTGACTTGCAACCAAGCATACCAGTCTCAGTCAAAAGGTCAAGAACATACTTTCTCTGGGAGACACTAATTCCCTTCCTTGATCTGGCAACTTCCATTCCCAAAAAATATCGCATTTGACCTAGGTCTTTTACCTCAAACTCTGTGGCTAAGACCTTCTTCAATCTTTCCAACTCTCCTGTGTCGTCTCCAGTGAGAATAATGTCGTCGACATACACAATCAGAATAGTCCTCCTTCCATCATTGGATTGTTTGAAGAATATCGTGTGATCTGACTGTCCCTGTTGATATCCTTGATTCTTCATCACCTTCGTAAATCTATCAAACCACGCCCTTGGTGATTGTTTGAGTCCATACAGGGATTTCCTCAATTTACATACTCTGGTTTCCTCTCCTTTCCTGTAAAATCCTGGTGGTAGCGTCATGAATACTTCTTCCTCCAGCTCACCATTCAGGAAGGCATTCTTGATGTCAAACTGGTGAAGTGGTCAGTTCAGATTTGCTACCAGGGACAAGAGAACCCGTATAGTATTCAACTTTGTTACTGGTGCAAATGTCTCAGTGTAGTCAATACCATATGTCTGAGTGAACCCCTTTGCAACTAGGCGGGCTTTGTGCCGGTCTATTATACCATCTGCCTTGTACTTCACCTTGAATACCCACTTACATCCCACTGGTTTCTTTCCTCTTGGCAAAGATATCACCTCCCAAGTTTCATTTTTTTCCAATGCCCTAATTTCTTCCATCACTGCTTTTCTCCATTCTGGAATTTCCAAAGCTTCTTGAATATTCTTGGGAATTTGGACTCTGTCAAGGTTAGACGTAAAAGCATGACACTTGGTAGAAAGAGCATTGTAAGATACAAATTTTGAGATAGGATGGAAAGTACATGAACGAGGTTGTTTCCTAAGAGCGATGGGTAAGTCATCAAGATTTCTTACCTGGTCAGGATTGGATTTTGGCATATGAGTAGTTGGAGCTATCACCGGGTTTGACTCTTTTGGTGCGTCGGATGTGAGAGTCTCATCAGGCTTTGATTTAGGTCTCCTTGAGTAGACAAATATCTCTCTGTTTGTTTGTGGTTCCACATCTCCCCCTGAGTTCAAGATTCCTTCTATATTGGACAAAGAAGGGAAGGGTATGCATGGAGTAGATTCAAAAAACGCAACATCAAAGTCTGTATTTGAGGGTCGAGCTTCTCTCAAGGACTCCCCCTGAAGCGAGTAGTAAGGGGTATGCTCAAAAAATGTGACATCCAGACTAACATATAACTTCTTTGAGAGAGGGTCATAGCATTTGTAACCCTTCTGAGTGGGAGAGTAGCCAATGAAGACACATTTGAGAGCTCTGGGATCCAACTTAGTATGTTGGGAGGCATGGACACGGACAAAGACAGTAGACCCGAAAACACGAAGTGGGAGAGAAGAACTGAGGCGAGAATCAGGGAAGGTCTCTTGGAATTTTTGGAGAGGGGTGACAAATGAGAGAACTCGACTAGGCATCCGATTGATGAGGAATGCAGCGGTCAGAATAGCATCACCCCAAAAACTATGTGGCATGTGGGAGGTAAACAATAGGGCACGAGCTACCTCAAGAATATGTCGATTTTTCCGTTCAGCAACCCCATTTTGTTGGGGGGTGTGAACACAAGAACTCTGGTGAATAATGCCTTTGTCCTGAAAATAGGGACTCAACGAAGAGTTGAAGTACTCAGTGCCATTGTCAGTACGAAGAATTTGGATTTTTGTGTGAAATTGGGTGTAAATCATATTGTAAAAGTTTATGAACACCGAACGAACCTCAGATTTATCGTGGAGTAAATCTACCCAACAAAGACGAGAATGGTCATCAATAAATGTAATAAACCACTTTTTTGGGGTCCTATAGGGAACCCGTGAAGGCCCCCAAAGATCACTGTGAATCAGGGTAAAAGGCGATGATGGCTTATAAGGGGATTTATAAAAAGAGGCACGGTTATGTTTTGCAAGTTCACAAACTTCACATTGAAAATCCAAGTGACTCTTATTCGAACAAAGCAACGGAAATACATGTTTTAAATATTGAAAACTAGGATGGCCCATTCGTTTGTGCCATAACAAAAGATCACTATTCCCAGGACTAGATGCAGAATTACAAATAGGAGGATGATACTGTTTACTCATGCGAGTGTCATCAAAGTAGTAGAGCCCCTCATACTCCTTAGCACTGCCAATCGTCTTCCCCAATGATAGGTCCTAAAAAACACAATTGGAAGACAAAAAAATAGCTGAGCAATGAGATTGTTTGGTTAGCTGACTAACAGACAACAGATTGCAAGAGAGATTAAGAACATGAAGAATAGACTCTAAAGTAATAAATTCAGAGATACGGATACTCTCCTTGTCAGCTACTGGGGATAAAGTACCATCTGCAATTTTTACTTTCAAGTTACCAGCACAAGGAGAATATGTGAAAAATAAATGATGGGCACCAATCATATGGTCGGATGCACCAGAGTCAATAATCTAGGGAGTAAAGTGCAAAGTGGTACTAAGGGCAGTCAAAAAAGTACCTTTGTGGGCTAAGGAACCCGATGGCAGTGAATTAGAAGACTGACCCGAGGCTTGAAAGGTCGAGAAAAGAGCATATAGCTTCTCAAGTTGTTCGGGGTTAAAACCCCCAATAGCAGTCGATTGAGTGTGATGGCCTGTTTCTGTCTACTGTTCAGTGAAGGCCTGGTACCCGTGGGATTTGTTGGGCTGTCTAGGCTTCCAGTCAACAGGCTTGCCATGTAAAGTCCAACAAGTATCTTTTAAATGACCCAATTTTTTGCAATGGTCACAAAATGGCCTTTTATTTTGTCTTGGGCCGGATCCACTGGAAGTCCCATGGGATATAAGGGCTGAGACTTCAATCCCATGCGCAGAACTCCGTCTCTGTTTCCCATCCTTGAGAGACGACATCTCGCGAGGTATCATCCCGTGACTCGCAAGGGCTGAACCATCAACTCCAGAATCTGCGTTCACCTCTGCTTTCTCCTTCAACATCACCTTCCTTCTCTGTTCTTCCCGTCGCACCTCGGCAAAGACTTCTCGGATGGAAGGCAGTGGTCGTTGACCCAGAATCCTGCCCCGTATGTCGTCGAGCTCGCGGTTCAGTCCTGCCAGAAATTCGAAAACCCTTTTGGCTTCCATCTTCTTCTTGAATCGAACACTGTCACCTGTGCACTCCCATTCTTCGCCGCAACTAAGGTCGAGTTCTTGCCATAGTCGCAACATCTCGGTATAATACTCTGTAACTTCCCGATCTCCTTGCTTCATCTGCCATAGCCTCATCTTCAGTTCGAAAATTTGAGAGGCATCCTCAGTGTCAGAATACGTCTCTCGTACTGCATCCCACACATCTTTTGCCGTCGGGAGAAACATATAGGTTTTTCCGATGGTTGGCTTTATGGAGTTAATTAGACACGAGGTTATCAATGAATTTTCAAACCGCCATTTCTGGGAGGCAGCAGCATCAGTGGTAGGTGGTTGACGTGTTTCGCTAGTAAGAAGGCCTAGCTTTCCTTTGCTGTCGATGATGAGTTTGATGGACTGCGCCCACTCCCGATAGTTCTTACCATTGAATTTCTCTACGGCAAGATGGAGTGAAGAAGTCTCGAACATGCCAGCTGAGCCATTGGAAGAGGTAAGCTCCGACTCTTCTTCCTGGGTTGTCGACTGACTGGACTCATGACTGTCTCCCTTTTGGGCAGCCATGGATTGCTAGGGTTTCAGAGTAACCCTAGCTCTGATACCATGTAGAAAACGAGACAAAAATTATATATTCAAAAACAATACTTCTAATTTACAAGCTAGGATCGCTATTTAATCTATACACAAAGAACCAAATATGGAAACAAACAAAATGTCAACCCAAGAAATTAGCCTAAATATCGGCCTCAATCTTCTATCACGATCTCCTCCAAATCCCTTCCAAATCATTCGGGATTTCCACACTTTTTTTCTGGATTAACATAATTTTTTGATGAAAAGAAATTTATGGGTTAAAGTTTCCCTAGAGCTCTGGCCATTCACATATAATAAGTTTTGGATGGTTACATACGACAATCTTAGTGCAAGGGCATATCTTGAACCTTCATTTGAAGGCCTTGTATTCTAGATCAAATTTTAAATTAGTTAATAAATTTAATTAAATAGTTCCAATCAAACTTTTAGGATGCTATAAGAACTTTTGAGAAGGAATTGTATCAATTATGCAAATTAGATGAAAAGACTAATCTAATTAGGCCAGTTTCTTGCATTACTAATTGACCGACTGATAGAGTTTAGATAATTTTTCCTTTATCTTGACACGGTCCTGTGAAACCATATAATCTGTCAATTTGCATTACTAATTTGGTGAGTTTCTTGCATAACTAAGAGAAATCCAGATTGCCCATTTTGGCGTTGCAGAAATTGTGACATTCAAATTTTAACTTGTTGATACAGGAAAAATTTATTTGGAGCAATGTGGGGACTCTAAGCTGGATAGAGCTGGAGAATGTTTTTTCGCTAGCAGGATGTTATAAGCGTGCGGCTGAAGTATATGCGAGAGCCAAATCATACTCCATGTGCCTGTCTGCTTGCATTGATGGGAAGCTCTTTGACTTTGGTTTGGTTTATATACAGTCCTGGAAACTACACACAGAAATGGATAAAATAGTTCTCGATTTTCTGCAACAAGGGGCACTTTATTATTATGAGCTCAAAAATAATAAGGCAATGATGAAATTTGTCGAGTCTTTTCATTCCATGGATTCAATTCGTTCCTTCTTGAAGGATTTGAATTGCCTCGATGAGCTCCTCTTGATGGAAAAAGAACGGGGAAACTTCCTGGAAGCTGCTGACATAGCAAAGCTGAAGAAAGATCTGCTCCTAGAAGCTGATCTTGTAGAGAAGGCTGGGTATTTTAGAGAAGCATCAATGCTTATTCTTTGGTATGTGTTCTCCAACTCACTGCATCCACTCAGTAGCAAATGTTGGCCACCTAAGTGGCTTACGCAGAAGGACAAGTTATTAACAAAAGCGAAGTCAACTGCGAAGAATCACTCTGATCCCTTCTACGACTTTGTTTGTAAGGAGGCTGAGATTTTATCAGAAGAGAAGATCAATGGTAATGTGTTTGAGATGGGGTTGCAGTTCATTCAATTCTGGAAACAGAAGGCACCTACAGGTGTTGGTAGGATCAAAAGAGGTTATGAAATAGATAAAATTGAACAAGATATGTTAGAAAGATGTGCACATCATTATCATGATCTGAAAGATAACCGAACAATGATGAGATATGTCAAAGCTTTTCATTCCAGGGATTTGATTCGTTCCTTCTTGAAGAATTTGAATTGCCTCGATGAGCTCCTTTCGATCGAAAAAGAATGGGGAAATTTCCTGGAAGCTGCTGACATAGCAAAGCTGAAAAAAGATCTGCTCCTAGAATCTGATCTTGTAGAGAAGGCCGGATATTTTAGAGAAGCATCGATGCTTATTCTTTGGTATGTGTTCTCCAACTCCCTGCCTCCACTCAGTAGCAAATGTAGGTTTCCAAAGCAGTATACACAGAAGGACGAGCTATTAACAAAAGCCATATCAATTGCAAAGAATGACTCTGATACCTTCTATGACTTTGTTTCTAAGGAGGCTGAGATTTTATCAGAAAAGAATATCAACGGTAATGTGTTTGAGATGGGGTTGAAGTTCATTCAATTATGGAAACAGAAGGCACCTACAGATGTTGGTAGGGTGAAAAGAGGTTATGAAATAGATAAAATTGAACAACATATGTTAGAAAGATGTGCACGTCATTATCATGATCTGAAAGATAACCGAACAATGATGAAATATATCAGAGATTTTCATTCCAGTAATTTGATGCGCACTTTTCTCATGTCTTTGAATTGCCTTGATGAGGTTCTGTTGTTAGAAGAAGAATGGGGTAACTTCTTGCAAGCCGCAAAAATTGCAAAGCAGAAAGGATATCTCCTACGTGAGGCTGGTCTGCTCGAGAAGGCCGGCCATTTTGATGAAGCGTGTATGGTCTTGCTTTTGTATGTTTTTGCCAGCTCTCTTTGGGTATCTGGAAGCCAAGGTTGGCCCTTGAAGAAGTTTAACCAGAAGGAAGAGCTTCTGACAATGGCAAAGTCGTATGCAAAGGAATACTCGGATCAATTTTATGAGTTTGTCTGTATGGAGGTCAACATTTTATCAAACAATGAGAGTAGCATTGTCTGAGATGATGCAAAATATGGTTGCTTCCCAAAGACTTAAAAGTCTCAGAGGTGAAATTTTATCTGCTTGGAAAATACTGGATGATCATCTCAGATCAAATACCTCAAAATATGAGTGGAATAATTTCCTGGTTTTTGATCTGCTAAAGCATTCTGAAGACATGATTTCCCAGAACCGGATATCTGTTGAAACACTGATTTACTTTTGGAATTTTTGGAAGGAAAAAATTTTGAACCTAGTTCACTATATTAGGTGTATTGGAACATCGGGTGTCAGTAAATATGGATGTTATGAGGAGTTCTGCTTGAATTTTATGGGTGTGCGGCAGCATGATGGCAATAAGAATACCATTTACCTTTTGCTCTACTCTGATGCCATTTGGGTGAGAGAAGTTGACTACAGATCTCTTTGGGGGAAAGGAAATTTGGTTTCGATTGATGCTCACAAT
The DNA here is from genome assembly GCA_008638375.1 of Nyssa sinensis. Lineage (NCBI taxonomy): Eukaryota > Viridiplantae > Streptophyta > Magnoliopsida > Cornales > Nyssaceae > Nyssa > Nyssa sinensis. The sequence continues at coordinate 12,713,375 of CM018042.1, read as the reverse complement.
TTTGTCTCTGCTGCTCTGAGCTATTGGTGTTCAGAATTACTGTCTGTTGGTCTGAAGGTCTTGGAAACTCTCAACACCCTTTATGACTACTCACTCAGGAATTGCTTCAGTCTGTTTCAGCAAACCGTGTCTCTTCTACATATCTGCGAGGTTGCCAAGTTTCTTCAGGAGAACAAGTTTCTGAACTGCAGACACAATGGTGAGCTTGTACAGAAATCCCTTGAACTAGCTTCCCGTTGCCACTTTGGCAATGTATTTCCTCTTGACTGGCGAAAATCATTAATAGAAAGTATGATTTTTCTGAGAGGATCCAAGCTTTCCTCGAATTTAGTTAGTGAAGCTATTTCTAGAAACATCAGTTCAAAGAGTCCTCTGACATATGGGCAAGTTGGAAGGGTAGTAATGATGATCCTTGGGTCAGGGAAGCTAAGTAATGAATTGTATGAGAGGATTGTGAGAAGCTTTGATGGGAATTTACAGTGGAGGGCATTCACTGAGGAAATTGTTTGGAATATTGTACCTGATTTTAAACTAGGGTCCGCAACAAGAAACTTTAGTAATGCTTCAGGAGAGGTATCTCTGGTTTGCAGGTTCCATGAAGCCGTAGAAGATACATATTATGCTAATTGGAGGACAGAACAGGATTACATATCTCCTGCTTGTTTCTTGTATCTTGTGGAGCGCCTTCTAATTTTGGCATCCTACTTCCAAGGATACATTTTCACAACAAAATCTTCAGTTGTTGAGTGGCTTATTTTCCAGGAATGGAGTATAAATCCAAGTACTATTTCAATAAATGATACAGAATTATCAGTGATACTGGGAAAGATCCACAATTCAATGGCCTGCATTGTTCAGGAACTGCTTCTTAACAAGGATGATACAATGGAATGGTTTGAAACGTCAAAAAACAGTTCAGACGACTACTATCCTGTGCTGGTTTTGAGATCGATTGTCTTGTTGTCTCTAATTTGTGTAAACTCTGGGAAGCATTTTGATAAACTTTTCTATTTGCTGGGCAGGAGTGACATTACTTCAGTACTGCCATGTGAATTTTGTGAGGCCCTTTTAAGAGCACGAAAATGTTACTTCATTTATGCACTTGCTGATGCGCTTGGAAAGATTGAGAATCCTCTTGTGCTTGTGAGTTTGGGATATAATTTTTCAAATTTTTTATGCCCAGATGCAATTTTCATAAATATGGAAGCAAACAGATGCAGCGAGGAGATATTAAGAGAATTGTTTCAAGAGAAAGGGGTAACTACTCATTCACGCAGTGGCAATCCAGAGAAGGGTTTTGACCTTCCACTTTTTAACTTTGCACATGCGGCCTTGAACACTCAAATTTGTAATGAAGCTTACCCAGGAAAGAAATGTGGCCACTTTTGGGAAATTTTTTATGCTTTAGAGACGTTTGAGTTTAGGAAGGGTGGGGATATAATGGGCTTCATGTCTGTGGCTTCAATCATTAAGGTAATGGCCTAATTATACAGATATAATGTTTAAATATTAGTGGTAACTATATGACAATATTGGCATTTAAACGTGTATTTCTCTTCTATATTTCTAGGTGGAAGTGGAGAAAATTTTTCAGTTATCATCTGCTGCAGTGGCCTCTTGTCAAGAGAATTCCTATCAAAATGATAACCTTTTAGTGGAAGTCAAGAGCATGCTTGCTGAATTGAAGCTGCTTTCGTTTGCACTGGATATAAGGTCAGTTTGAATTTTTTATATCATTATTTAACTTCAGATTCTCGCATGCTTTGAATTCAAATATTTGGTTTGGTTTGGTGGCCCTATTTGCTCCATGGGCAAATAGTAATCTTGGGTTCTGGTGAGATGTGCCTTTTGTAGATGTCTTCTGGTATGTTAGTAGTGGTTTTTGTTCTTTTCCCAAGTTGTAAGCTGCAAGGATGCATTTCAACCCAAATAAATGTGTAAATGTGACCCTTATAGAAGGCAAAATTTTAGTCTTGACCTCGAAGCCTGTGGAATGAAATCATTCATTGTTCTAGGGGAGAATCATTTTTTGAAGTTCAAGAAATGACTCCACTTCCATAAAAGCAATGAACTTGGCTGTCTTTTTGTTTACATGTATGCTGAAATTCCCCTCGTCTCTTCCTTCTCTGGTTTCAGCGAGCGAACACTTGAGGATAACATCTCAACAATTGGAAAACTTTCCAAATCGTTGCAGTTTAGGAGACCGAGGCTGGAGCCTTTCTTGGATCGTCTTTTCTTGCAAAATGAGAAAGACACTGCAATTTAGGCATCAGAGATTTGCATTACATGAGATGCACAGAATGAGTAAAATATCAGCAAGGCTGAGGGAAAAAACCAAAAGCAGAAGTCAGGGAAGGAGGCAGGAAAACTTATTAGCTACTCGATTGTTAATGTTCTTAGTTAGCATTTAAGGCCATTTTTATGATGATATTATTGACTTCCGTTGAGTTAATTAACTTATCATTGACAAAAGGAATGAATCTGTTACTGACATTAAAATTAGAATTAGGACAACGTAATTTCAGAAACACTAGAAATATTGTTTGCAATTATTAAAAATCTTAGAGGAGGTAAGTATTTTATAAAATAAAATAAAAAAAAAACAATTTTGTTTTCTTTAATTATTATTTACTTTATTACCACAATTTTAATTATTTATTATTGTTATCACTATTTCTATTATTATCATTAGTTTAGGACAACTTTTATACCTTTACAAATTGGGAGGATTGGACAAAAATTATATATATATATATATATATATAATTATTGTACTAACCTTGTTTATAATTTTTTCTTCCCAAAATTTGTAGACCGCATTGTAGTTAACACTTAACCACAGTTACCAAAACTGTGGTTCAGTGGATGAAGAGGAAAAATAAAATATTAGTCCTTTCATCTTTACAAATCACTCTTTACTTAGCTGTCATAATGCCCAAATTCTATAAAACTTACTTCTTTTTACAGCACTACAGATTCTCTTTTCAAATAATCGGAATTAATCAATTGGGCTACCTCCCTTGGTTACTGATAACTCTTTTTAAATAGAGGTCATAAATTTTACACACTCTCATTCACTAAAAAGGGATGTATAATTTATTTATTTATTTCAGTTTTGAGTTAATCTTGTTTCGGTTATTGGATTAGTTGGACTTGTTATTGTGGTTAGGTTTAGATTGTTGAATTTCTCAGGATTCAAAATTGAGAGACTTATTGGACTTGTAGTGTAATTAGATTGATTGTACAACCTTTCGTTGACAAAAAAATAAAATAATAGGAATCATAATTTCCTTCTTCAAAATAAAATAATTGAAATCGTAATCACACGTTCAAAATCAAACCAAATTGGAATTATAATCTCCTCAAAATTAAATTGAGCTTGAATCGTAATCTCTTTTTCAAAATCAAACAATTTAGACTTATAATTTACTTTTCAAAATAAAACTGAACCAGAATCGTAATTTTATTTTTAAATCTACTTGAGTTGGAATTGTAGTTTTTTTTTTTTCAAATCAAACTGAATTAGGAACACAATTTCCTTTTTCAAATCAAATTTAGTTGAAATGTAATTTTTTTTCTTTCAAAATTAAGTCAAATTGGAATTGTAATTTCATCTTTAAAATCAAACCAAATTGGAGTTATAATTTCATTTTCAAATTAAATTGAATTAGAATTGTAATTTCCTTTTCATGAAATCAAATGATTTGAATCATAATTTCCTTTCCAATTGAAATTATAAATTCCAGAGAAGTCTTTCTTCCAAAGGCTAGCACCCGGTGGGGGAGGGGGTCTATTCTTTACCTTAAATTAACTAGACGTGACACAGTATTGGAGACACTTTTTTTTTAAGACATTTCAATTTAATATATTTTCAATACATTTTTTTTCCAATTTTATAAAATACGTGTAGCTTGATAATATTTTTAGAGATGTTTTTGTTGGGTAGTGTGGATTCGAATAAGTACTTGACACTAGTCTCTCGTTCACAGATCCAACTGAAGGTTTTTTGGTATTTCATATTATTTTTCTGTTACTCTAATACTATGTATTTATAGTTAAAGAGCTGCATCTTATTGTACTGAAATTTTGTAACAATTTAAAAGCATAGTGTAAGAGCAAAGGAAAAACGCTGTCGTTTAGTTACCCAATTAATTAAAACAAAAAATGTCACCGTTTTACGAGTACGTTTTTTGGTTTCCAAAACGATGTCATTTTGTGATTGTGTTAATTTGAATTTTGACTGAACAGTTGTCTTTTTTATGGGTACGCCTGTGTCTGTTCAACATGAACAGACCCAACTGAACCTTTATGGCTTGTACCAAACAACCATGAAGAGGTCTATAAATATACACACATTCATGCATTTGATTTTCGTAAGTTTTTTACATTCCTGTGTCTATGTTTTGAGAGAGAGTAAACCATTATTGGTTCGACAGACTCACAAATTGAAGTGTTGCTTCTGTGAGATTTAAATCATTGTATCCTGGGAGGCAAACATCAAAGACCGTGAGTACCATTGCAAGGACGAAATTTGTCTTAAGGACATAGTGACAATCACTACCCTTGATCTAATCTAGTTTCTGTAAGTGTATCTGTATTGTTTCCATTACTGTATTATCATACTGTAATTCTATTTTTGTTTTCTATTTTCGATTCTAGCTAGGAAAAACATCATTTTACTTTACTGCTTTGGAATACTTTCTTTAGTTTTCCTTGTTTTTCTAAAACCAGTTTCTGTTTTTCCTTTTCTGAAAGTTTCTATTTTTTTTGTCAATTTATATATATAATAGATTCTGTTTTCTTAAACTGTTTTATATATTTATACATATTGGATAACAATCTTAAAACAAATTTCCTATGTATCCTTTATATATATATATATATATATCACTTTATATGTAGTATTATCTCATACTGCTAAAATAGTGAAAAAATTTAGAACTAGGAAGGGGGAAAAATTTATATTTCTATTTAGTACAAAATTTTATTTATTTATTTAAATTGAAGATTGCTTCATTTATTAATTTAGTTATTGTAAGTAGTTCATACTGTCAAAATTTTCAAAACTTGAAAAATACAGAAATTAAAGGTTCTACTTAATTTATGTTTATTGAAAATATATATATATATATATATATATATATTTGTGAAAATTTCTCAATGAATGGCAACTGATCCTCCTCTTACCCCTACTACTACTGTTGTGACACCTACTCCTATTTTGGCATCTGCTCCTATGGTTTGAATTGTGCCCATGAACGATGGAGAAAAGCCCGAGAAATTCAATGGGTCTGATTTCAAAAGATGGCAACAAAAGATGTTGTTTTATCTTATGACCCTAAATTTGGCTCAGTTCTTTCGAGAAGATGCTCCTGTTTTGAGGGAAAATGAGACGGACAAGCAAGTGGTTGCCGCCGTAGAGGCATGGAAGCATGCAGATTTTCTATGTCAAAATTACGTCCTCAACGGTTTAGATAACACATTATATAATGTGTATTGCATTATCAATACTACAAGGGAATTGTGGGATTCACTTTACAAGAAGTACAAAACGGATGATGTTGGTATGAAAAAATTTGTTGTTGGCAGATTCCTCGATTACAAGTTTGTGGATTCTAAGACTGTGATCAATCAAGTTCAAGATTTGCAGGTCATCCTAAATGAGATTCATGCAGAGGGAATGCCTTTGAGTGAATCATTCCAAGTGGTTGCAATTATTGAAAAATTACCACCATTATGGACGAAATTCAAGAATTACCTTAAGCACAAGCGCAAGGAGATGAAACTTGAAGACTTGATTATCCGATTGAGGATAAGGAAGATAATTGTGCTTCCGAAAAGAAGGCAGGAAAGATGATCATGGAATCCAAGGCCAATGTTGTGAAACAAGGACAAAACTCTCAGAATAAGAAAAGGAAGCACAATGGCAATGGTCCCAATAAAAAATTCCAAGGCAAGTGTTATGTGTGCAACAAACAAGGGCACCATGCTAAGGACTGTCACAGTCGCAAGGACGAAGGGAATCCAAGCAAGAGATGTGCTCAAGCCAATATAACCCAAGTGGACAACCTTTCTGAAGATGTCTCAGAAATAAACCTCTCAACAGTGGTATCCGAGGTGAATCTGATTGGCAGTAATACCAAGGAATGGTGGGTCGACACTGGAGCTACTTACTATGTTTGCTCATACAAGAAGGTGTTCGCATCATATCATAGCATAGATAATGGAGAACAACTGTTTATGGGTAACTCTTATTCTTCCAAGGTTAAAGGCCAAGGAAAGGTGGTATTAGAGATGACTTCAAGCAAGGAGCTTACACTCAATGATGTGTTGCATGTGCCAAATATTCGAAAGAATCTAATATTTGGATCATTATTGAGCAAGAAGGGTTTTAAATTGGTCTTTGTATCTAACAAGTTTATCTTTACTAAAAATAGGATGTATGTGAGGAAGGGGCATATGAGCAATGGGCTCTTTAAAATAAATGTGATGACCATTGTACCTCATACTAAGAATAATAATGATAATAATACATCTTCTGCTTATATGCTTGAGTCTTCAAATGTGTGCATGGTAGACTAGGACATGTTAATTATGATACTTTGCGTAGATTAGTTAATATGGAATGTTTGCCTAAAATTGAATTTGATCCAAAGCATAAATGTGAAACTTGTGTAGACGCTAAACTCATAAGAACTTCTTTTCAATCAATTAAAAGAAGTATAAAATCTCTAGGTTTGATATATTTAGATATTTATGATTTGAGATTTATTCAAACAAGAGGTGGTAAGAAATATTTTCTTACCTTTATTGATGATTGCACAAGATACTGTTATATTTACTTATTGAGAAGTAAAGATCAGGCATTGAACATGTTTATTCATTTCAAAAATGAGGTTGAAAATCAACTTGATAAGAAGATCAAGATATTGAGAAGTGATAGAGGTGGAGAATATGAAGCACCCTGTGGTGAATTCTATTCTTAATATTGTATTATACACCAAACAACTGCACCCATTCACCTCAACAAAATGGGGTTACTGAACGTAAAAACAAAACTTAAAAAAAAAATGATGAATGCATTATTATTAAGTTCTGGACTACCATAGAATTTTTTTGGGGGGAGGGGAAGCAATTTTTTTCGCAAATTATATTCTCAACCGAATACCTCAGAAGAGAACCAATAAATCCCCTTACGAGTTGTGAAAAGGTCGAAGACCTTCTTACAAATACTTAAAAGTGTAGGAGTGTCTGGCTAAAGTGGTTGTTCCTACACCAAAAGAAGGTTAAAATAGGACCAAAAACAGTTGATTGTGTTTTCATTGGGTATGCTCATAATAGTAGTGTATATCAATTTCTGATTCACAAATCAAAAATTTTTGATATGCACGTTAATACTATAGTCAAGGAATGCATCTTTCTTTGAAAATGTATTTCCTTACAAATCAACAGAGGAGTCGAGTTCAATTAAAAGAACTCCTGATACTACAATAAGTAGTAGTCAAGGCCAATAAGATAAGGATGAACCTAGACATAGAAAAAGAGCTAGAACATCAAAATCTTTTGGTCCAGATTTTTTAACGTATTTGTTAGAAGATGAGCCTCAAAGCTTTAAAGAAGCACTGTTAAGTCCTAAAGCTCCATATTGGAAAGAGGCTATAAATAATGAAGTAGAATCCATTCTACAAAATCATATATGGGAACTAGTGGATCTTCCACCAGGTTCAAAACTTCTTGGATATAAATGGATATTCAAGAAGAAAAAGAAAACATATGGATCTATTGATAAATACAAGGTCAGACTTGTTATCAAAGGATACAAGCAAAATGAAGGTGTCACGCCCCGAATTTCGGCAAACCCGAAGCGCGACTGACGAGACAGAAAATAAAATAAATAAAAGGACAAGGTAAATAAATCCACTAAACATGGGTCCATCCCCATCAATACATAAGATAACATGAATACATCGTTCATAGGTCATTCGGGCTTAAGCCCTTACATTACAAAACATAGGTCCCACGGACCAAAATATAACAAGTATCTCCTCCTATCAAAGCATCACTGGGTCTCAAATAGCTGGAGGGTCCTCATCTGAAAATGTTGCCCACGAATGGGTCAGCTCAACTGCTGGTATGATGAAGTGCTAATGCAAGAAATAAAGCTAAGGCGTGGCATGTGCAAAGTGTACATTTATCTCTAAATGTCATTCAAAGCATCGCAGTAACATATGAATGGTATGCGTGACACACCCATGCACAACTCTATGCCACACCCATGTTTCTTTTCCGGGTACTCCCCGATGCAATGGCCAATTTTGGGTTTTTCACCACAGGATCTACACCCTCATAATGCAATGCTCAACCCATACTATGTTCTCAAAGGATTCATCATATGCCAATATGCCAATGCAATCTCAATGAACATGGTTATCAATAATATAGCATGCTCGAAGAATAATATATAAATCATCAGTCAATTCCATACGCAAGCATATCTCATCTTATCAACTTAACACAGGTCATGATTCACATTCATCATTCACTAAATTTTTCATAAAATACAGGTGACATGCAAGCATGTGAGCAATCGACCCTAAATCATTAAGTAAACACATTCCACATAAGCACGTAAGTCATTCCAGTCATTCACAAATATTCCTAACTTAACTTCATTTCTAACATTAGCAAAACACCATACCTGATCGGTCGGTCACAACCCAAGCAAACTGCACTCGTAACGTAGTGAGAATGTGGAAGGATCAGACTGTCTTCCCCTTGCCTGTCGGTGTCCCTAAAAGCATAAATTATAGCTCAGTCTATTGTAATTTGAATTTATGCTATTAATCAAATTTTATGCTTTTAATTCATAAGTTTCTATTCTGCTAAATTAAACTCTACCATTGGTTTTAGGATGTTGAAGAAAATAAGTTTAGGTTTTCGTAGAACTCAATTCGGACACCAGGGTTGAAAATGGCAAAATAGTCATTTTGCACTTTACACGTGTCCTTACATTTCGTGACCTCTTTCCACAAATCGGACTCCACGGTTGAGTCCGGAATGTTCGAGATAATAAAATTTCACTATTTGTTTACCTAATTCGGAGTTCGTCTGACAGTGTTTCAAGTTAGGGGCATTTTGGTAATTTTAAGGGTTACTACGGTTCTTTTATTTTTTGGGATCCCGTCTCGTAAAATGGACCTCACCATTGGTCTCAGAATGGCCGAGATAGTCAAAATACACTAATGACTTGTCCCATTTGGATTCCAGAATATTTTTGAATATTTAATTAATTAAACTAATTTAATTAATTAATTAAATAATTAATTTAATTAATATTTTATTAATAATTTAATCAGGTGGGTAAAAGTGGAATTTCCAACAGTTGGGGGGTCAATTTGTAATTTCCGAAAGTTCAGGGTTAAGGTTCAAATTCCAAAAGGTTCAAATTCTAAAAGGTTCAAATTCCAAAAGGTTCAAATTGAAACTAGTTTAATTTGTTATTCCTAATCAGGTTAACCAAACAGGGGCTAATCCTAGAACAGGGATAGGATATCCCTGTTTCAATTTAATTCCAATTTCTAAATTTCTTATCCTTGCAACCAAACGGGCCAAATTCCATTTTAATTTAAAACAACCACGCGACACGTGGCAGGGGCGGTTCACGCCCGACCCGAACCGGACCCGACCCGGAACAGTACCCCTTCGTCCCTCGTTTTTCCGGCGGAGCTCTGGTCACCTTCTCCGGCGCCGGTGACCGGAATTTCAGAAAATCAAGTTTTTAAACTTGATTTTCTTGGTGTTTTCGAAGCCCCTTTCAATCCCAAATTATTCTAAAACATTTTTGGAGCCTTTTAATACTGTTTTGAAGCTCCCAATCACAACGAAAAACCCAAATTTTCCCCCCATGGCCGTGACCTGCACATCCCTTTTTCTCCCTCATTTTTCAACCATTTTCTATCATTTTTGTTGCGTTTTAATCCTTACATCATGCTCTACAAGATTCTACAATTTAAATCAATTGAAATGCTCTAAAAAAAATTGAAACAGAAGCAACCCACTTACCAATTTTTCGGCCGTTTCTCTCTCTAGCCGTGCCCTCTCCCACCTTCTTGCTCCGAGCCCAACCAAGCCTCCACTCTCTTCCTCAGAACTCTATTTCTCTCTCTCACTTTCTGCTTCTTTTCTTTTCTTCTCTTTCCACCCGAGAATACACTTCTTTTTCTCTTCACCTTATCTCTCTATATCTCCCTCTCTCTCTCTCTCTCTCTCTCTCTCTCTCTCTCTCTCTCTCTCCCCCCAAGACCAACTACCCTCTGCCAACATCTGCACCTCCCACTCTCTGAACTTCACTCACACACACAACCCCAACCCATGCTTGTTTGAGTGTATCACACTCAAACTCACACACACACACAACCGATTACACACACACACACCACACACACTGTTTTACACATGTATATATTTACATACACTCATGTATATTTACACAATTTACACACACTCACATGTATACACATATACCAAATAAATACTTTAAATTTATACACATATATATACATATATATATATATACATATACACATACATCCAATAATTATAATAATTAATTAATATTTGCAAGGATAAATAATAAAATCAAAAAAAAAAAAAAATTTCATGTTATAACAGAAGGCTTGGACTATTTTGATATATATTCACCTGTTATAAGCATATCATCCATTCGAATGTTAATAGCTATTGCAGCTATACATAATCTTGAAATACATCAACTGGATGTAAAGACAACTTTCTTAAATGGTGAATTAGATGAAGAAATATACTTGGAACAACCCGAAGGATTTATTGTTCCAAGTCAAGAAAATAAAGTATGTCGGCTTGTTAAATCTCTTTATAGATTAAAACAAGCACTGAAGTTGTGGCATGAAAAATTTGACAGTGTAATGATGTCAAATGGGTTCAAAATCAATGAGTGTGACAAATGTGTATATGTCAAAAACACCAAAAAAAGTTTTGTCATTATTTGTCTTTATGTTGATGATATGTTTATTATGGATAGTAATAACGAAATCATTAAAGCTATCAAGACAATGTTAAATAAGAAGTTTGACATAAAGGACTTAAGTGTTGCCGATGTTATACTTGGGATAAAGATCTCTAGAACATCGGATGGACTAATATTATCTCAATCACATTACATTGAGAAAATTCTCAAGAAATTTAAACAAGATGATAGTAGTCCAGCGAGAATGCTGTAGATGTAAATCTACATTTATCCAAGAATAATGGCAAAAACATATCGCAACTAGAATATACACAAATAATTGGCAGCCTAATGTATGTGATGAATTGTACCCATCCAGATATAGCTTACGCTGTCAACAAATTAAGTAGATATACAAGTAATCTAGGTCTAGACCATTGGAAGGCAATAATTAGGGTTTTGAGGTATCTGAAATACACCCAAAACTATGTATTGCACTAAAGTATCCAGCAGTACTTGAAGGATACTGTGACACGAATTGGATATCTGATACCAAAGACTCAAAATCCACAAGTGGTTATTTGTTTACACTTGGTGGTGGAGCGGTATCATGGAAATCTTCTAAACAAACATGCATTGCCAGATCTACAATGGAATTTGAGTTTATTGTACTTAATAAAGCTGGTGAAAAAGCTGAATGGCTTCGTCACTTTCTAAAAGATATTCTAATGTGGCTAAAACCTGTGCCCGCTATCTGTATTCATTGCGATAGTCAATCAGGGATTGAAAGGGCACAGAGTCATATGTATAACGGTAAGTCTTGACATATTCGTCGAAGACATAATACCATGAAACAACTTCTCTCTAATAGTATTATGACCATTGAATACATAAGGTCAAAAGATAACATTACAGATCTGTTAACCAAAGGTTTGACCAGAGAGCAAGTGAATAAATCATCGAGGGGAATGAGCTTAAAGCCTATGGACTAAGAGTTGCCATAATGGCAACCCAACCTAGCTAACTGGAGATCCAAAGATCTAGGTTCAAAGGGACAACTGAATTATGTGGGACTCAATAAAGATCATAGGGAAATAAAATCTTCTACCTATTCCTATGATAAGAATAGTGATGCCTGTAGCGTTGAAAAGGAAAAGCTAAGCTTCTAATGATTCTTATACCTTGTTAATATACAAGTGGGGTATAGCAGGATACTTTTAATAAGAAATTACCTATGTGAGTGTGAACTGAGTCGGTTCTATGAGAATGATAAAGGATAAATTTTCTAAGAGCACTTATGAAATCAAGAATTATTTAGGGCCAAAATGAACACAATCATGAGAACCAACTGTGTTAGGAAAGATTCTGTGTGAATGTTGTTGTCTTGGTTTACACAAACGATTGAACAGTTCACGACGTCATGTTCACTGATCAATCAGTAACCCCGATAACATTACACAAAGGAAGGTTCAAGACCACAAGCTACCTTCCTTTATGCAAAAAATTTTCAACTGAACTCTCTCTTAGTGTCTGCATGTCATTTGTATTACTTTCAGTTAATTTTATTTATGTGGGAGATTGTTAGAAACGTGGGTTTTTTAAGCATTATAATTAGCTATCTTTGAGCTAAAATTAAAGTGGGTCCTACAAATTAATTTTAGTGGGTCCACATGGGAATATGTTCTCCTCCGTGAGAAGATTAAGATTATACATTAGGTTGCTCAAAACCATTAAGGAGTGAATGAGAAATTGCCTCCAAACATCACCACTTAGAAATGGTAACAAAAGCTTGAAGCTTGTGCAAAAAGCTTATGTCCCACATAGGATGGGTACAAGGCTTTTAAAGAGTATATATACACTTACCTTGGAGGAGGGTTTGGGCCCCAAGGGGTACCCAAGTTTCGCGCATAGGGGAGGACCTAAGCAAATGCTTAGACCACCACACACGCATTCGTGCACAGCTGTCGTCGCCCCGCCCGGCATCGAATGGGGCCAGTTCGGGTACGGGTTCGGGTTCGCGCTTAGACTTGGCCCATCGTATATATATCTTTTTAGAGAAAATTAATTTAAATATTTTTTCATTAAATGTTGTCGTTTTATTATTGTTAAAATAAATCAAAACATTGTCTTTTAGTTATCAAATTAATTAAAACAAAAAATGTCACTATTCTGTGAGTACGTTTTTTTGGTTTTGGTTTAAAATTCAAAACAACGTTGTTTTGCGATTGTGTTGGTTTGAATTTTGATTGAACAATCGTCTTCTTTATGGCTGCGCCTGTGATTCACCATGAACAGACACAACTGAACCTTCATGACTGTACCAAATAGCCATGAAGAGGTCTATAAATATACACACATTCACGCATTTGATTTTCATAAGTTTTCTACATTCCGTGTCTATGTTTTGAGAGAGAATAAACCATTATTGGTTCGACAGACTCACAGATTGAAGTGTTGTTTCTATGAGATTTAGATCATTGTATCTTAGGAGGCAAACGTCCAAGATTGTGAGTACCAATGCGAGGATGAAATTTGTCTTAAGGACATAGTGACAATCACCACCCTTGATGTAATCCAGTTTTTGTAAGTGTCTCTGTATTGTTTCCATTATTGGTATTATCATACTGTAATTCTATTTTTTTTTTTTCTATTTTCGATTCTGATTAGGAAACACATCCATTTACTTTACTGCTTTGGAATACTTTCTTTAGTTTTCCTTGTTTTCCTAAAACCAGTTTCTGTTTTTCCTTTTTTGAAAGTTTCTATTTTTATGTCAATTTATATATATAATAGATTCTATTTTCTTAAACTATTTTTTATATATATATATATATATATTTATACATATTGGATAACAATAGTATCGAACACTCGATTATCAATATATATATATATATATAATTGCTTATCCTCTATCACTAAGTCATTCATCAAGTCTTCCTCACAGAGTCTTTCACACTTGAATCACAACATGTGCATCATTAATTCCTTTTCTTTGGCCACCAAGGTCTACATCGACACTTGATATTGGCAAATTTTTTCTTCCAAAAATCAACACATTTAAATGAAAAATAAAAAGACCTCAAAGTCAAGTATGACAACCTTTGGCTTTATCAAGCTTTTTTACTTGTCAAATGATTTTGGAACTTGCTTTCTCTGCTCATTAAATGCTTTTGTATGTGTGTGTGTGTGTGTGTGTATATATATATACACACACAGTGAGAGAGAAGGATGATTATGGGTCTCTTTTTCTTTTAGCAAAGGTGCAAGTGCTTGTACTAAGATTTCTAGGTTTATTTCTTTCCCCTTTCACTTCCTTCCTTTAATAACTAAGATACACATTCCTCTCTCTAAACATTCATCTGTTTGATTGTATTAAAGGGTGGGGAAAGTGAAATGATGTTTTGTTACTGTCATTGTTGGAAGCAAGCATACATAAAGAGTGAGAACTGATGATGGAAGGAAGTGGGCAGAGCCAGGATTCTGTGTAGCGGGGCAATTTAAAACTCACTAATAAAATAAAATTTTAATTTTCTAAAATCTATAAAATAAATTGTTACTAATGTATTTTGATTAATAAAAAAGAACAAAAATTTTAAAATTTGATCATAATATTAACAAAAAATAAGAATAAGTTAGATCAAACAATTAATACTTTTTTTATGATATAACTGACAAAGTTACAATTTTCACATATGTTATATAAAAGATTTGCCTCATTTGGGTACATTATATATATATATATGTATATATTTACTATTGTTTAAAGAAAAATATTTGCAGAAGATTTGACATTATTTTCAAAAAAATATTAATCCTAATTTGTAATTCTTATACAAAAATCTTAATTTAATTGTTCCCAACGAGTGTTCATTTATTCAACAAGCATAGATCATTCTATTCATTTTGATGGTCTCTCTCATTCTCTTTTTTTATTTTATGTGTTTAATAACTGGTAGAATAGTCATATAACTAACTTGAGAGTTTTTTTTTGGTTGAGTTATGAAGAATACATTTAAACTAGTTGTAACTATTTAAACATAATGAAAGGAATGGAACATTAAGAACCCTCATTTGATGTGTCCTTCAATTGAGATTTAGATTAAAATAAATTTAAAATAAAAAGAAAGAAATATATAGTTATATCTTTATTAGTTTAAGCTTAAGATTATTGCTCACTTTATACCATGTTAAACCACTAATTTTTCAGAAAAGCTTAAATTAATATAATTGACACGATTATTTAATACTTTAACACTTGATTTTTTTAATTTCTATCCACAAATACAAGTAATTAGAAAATTTTTCAAAACAAATATAGTGAGGGCAAGCATGAAAAAATCTATTCAATGGGGGCATCTTTTTTTTTTTTTAGAATTCAAAATGTATTAAACTGAACCTATTTTTTTGAAAAATTTCAATAGGGACACCTACCTTGGTGCTCCCAGTGTAGATCCTCCCTTACCTTCAGACATAAAGGCCTTGTTTAGACGATTGATCGGATAAGAAGGCAGGATTGGATAAGATATAGTTGGATCGGATAGGATAAGATATAAAATTATGTAGGATATTAAATATTCTAATCTAGTGTTTGAAAATAACCCGGATAAAAGGCCTAGATATGTTGTTATATTCCATTCATATGTTTGGATGCTTATCGGATATAAGGATCAAATATAAAGTTTAATTTTCAAAAATTATTTTTATGAAAGCCATTTAATTTTTTTCTTCAAATATATGCATACGAGGTATCTAAAATTAAAAATTTATTCACAAATCAATTGCAAAATCACAATATTTTATAATGTGATTGTGCATATATCATTCAAAATATAATAGTCTCTTACTTTCGAGGTGACTCAAGAAAAATCATGGTCCGTATTACTAAAAATCATCCAAATCAATTATTACATGCATGTGTGTGTATGTGTGTGTATATATATATATATATATATATCCCTTTTTAATGTGGTCACTTATAGTTGATTGGGTAATTAACTGGCATTTTACTTGATCTTTGTTAAGAGCATAAGTTTGTTATACTATTTTTACGTTAAGGTTACTGAAAAATGAATGAGAACCTAACCAAGAAGATACTTGGTAGATTTGAGTTATAGGAACCTTGGGAATGTTCTAGTTTCTAAGTGGTTGACTATCTTGGTTTATTTAGTAGTCTTCATTGTTAACTATGTTCGGGATAGAGGAAAGGGAAGAAGAAGAAAGAATAACCAGTCAAATTGGATATGAATAATCTATTCATTTTAGAAATAATTGATTAAATTACGCAGAATTTACTATTCCTTTTACTGTTTAGGTGTAGTGTTACTGTTCATTGTCTTCTTCTTAAGTGAGGGTTTGACATACCTATTCCCAACCATTAAAGACTCTAAAGACTCTCTACCCTATATGTGCTCTTAGCTAAACGGGACTTACACAGTCTAGGTGGTCTATGGACTTCCAGGGAGGTACAGAGTCAACTAAAGAGGTGAGATAAAGAAAAGATACAGATAAACAGCAAGAGAAGAGTAAAGTAGACAAGGCAAGGTTCGGGTGCTTATAAGCATCGGGCACCCCTAACTTGATACCTAGCTTTTGAGATGGGTTCTACTCGCTGTGAAATGGTATCAGAGCCAAACTTGGATCCATCGGTGGAGGCACCCAGTGCAAGACTGGCAACAAATGGCCTTAACCCTCAGCATAAGGGGTACATCCCGTATGGGCTCTGTATTCCAAATTGCACCTGCCCCATAGTACAATTTCACAGGCTCCACATGGTTATTCCCTATAAAGGGGTGGGTAGTAAGAGGGGATGCCAATCCCACATCGAATGCCTAAGGCAAAGTTTGGGTGCTTATAAGCATCAGGCACCCCCAACTTGACAGCTAGCTTTTGAGATAGGTTCTACCCGCTAAGAAATTTTGAAAATTCTCCACAGAAATGGGTTCTTATAGATGGCTTTGATACCATAAGGGGATTGACCGAGCTAGTGGGGGAATTAATTTAAAAAAATGTAAATAAAATAACTTATGCATATGCAAGGGAAGGCGGTATAACCGTCCATAAGGGGAAGGGAAATAATGCACAAGATATAGAACTTAAAACAGAATTGTATTAACTTCAAATTAAGCACTTACACTTTAACTAAGGCTTTAAGCCTGGTTAACTGAAAGGGAAATAAAAACTAAAAACATGATAGAATTCTTAAGAGAAAAGTTTTACAAATTTTCAAAAGAACTCTCCCAAGGAAACTAAAATTGAAGCCTTTAGACCTCATAGAATGAAAGGGTTAATGCCTACTTAGACTAACCCTCTATGAAGGAAATTATATCCCTTTTTAATGTGGTCACTTACAGTTGATTGGGTAATTAATTGGCATTTTACTTGATCTTTGTTAAGAGCATAGGTTTGTTCTACTATTTTTACGTTAAGGATACTAGAAAATGAATGAGAACCTAACCAAGAAGATACTTGGTACATTTGACTTATGGGAACTTTGGGGATGTTCCAGTTTCTAAGTGGTTGATTATCTTGGTTTATTTAGTAGTCTTCACTATTAACTATGTCCAGGATAGAGGAAAGGGAAGAAGAAGAAGCAGTTGAATTGGATCTGAATAATCTATTCATTTTAGAAATAATTGATTAAATTACGCAGAATTTGCTATTCCTTTTACTGTTTAGGTGTATTGTTCATTATCTTCTTCCTAAATGAGGGTCTAACATACCTATTCCCAGCTATTAAGGACTCTAACGACTCTTTTCCCTATACGTACTCTTAGCTAAACGAGACTTACGCAGTCTAAGTGGTTTGTGGACTTCTGGGGAGGTGTAGAGTCGACTAAGGAGGGGAGATAAAGAAAAGATACAGATAAATAGCAAGAGAAGAGTAAACTAGACATAATTTTAAAAATTATGACTAAAAGGAATGGGATCATTCATTGCCAAATTCACCATACTACTAATCACTACCTTGTCCATGAAAAACGTAGTTTTTCTCAACAGAAATGGATCCTTATAGATGGCTCTGATACCATAAGGGGACTTAACTATAGGGTCTTCTACGTTAT
Source organism: Nyssa sinensis (assembly GCA_008638375.1). Lineage (NCBI taxonomy): Eukaryota > Viridiplantae > Streptophyta > Magnoliopsida > Cornales > Nyssaceae > Nyssa > Nyssa sinensis. Next base: position 12,695,327 of record CM018042.1, on the reverse strand, counting down.
TAATTAAATCGAGTAGAAGTTCTTCTTGTTTGCTTAAAACATTAACTGTTTTGCAACAATTGCTATTACAATTGTTAGTATATCCTAACTTAAAATGAGGACTATCTGACTGATAGTTTGACCCATGGTCAGAGGAGTAGTTTAACTGTTCAATTTCATTTTCACTATCGTCTGAACTGTAAGATGGAGGACTAGAGGATTCACTATCTGTGTTTCGAAGTCCTATGTTTGTGATGGTGGCGGTAGTTTTGGTAATGACTGTCACAAGTTTTATGGTGTCTATGGTGACTGTCATGACGGTGTGATCGTCGTTTTGATGGTGCTACTAAGGGTAATCCGTACTAGACATAGAAATTACCAAGTTCATACTTGGATTTTTTCTTTTCCTAGAGGCTTGGTTATTGATTTTCATGTCAATGCACATCCGCATACCTTCTCTGCGAACTATGCAAATGATATCGCCGTATGTTAAATTAGGGTAGTCTATTACTCCAGTATCTTTACTAAGGACTTCTCTAATCATATATATATATATATATATATATATATATAATAGTCCATTTATTGATATAAAAAATACATTAAAAAATTTGAAACATATAAAAAAAATTTGAACAATGAAAAAAGAAAAAAATTGATTTTTTAACTCGATTCTTCGACGTCTTCGTTTCCGTAACATCCCGACCCCATTAAGTGAAGTAATTAAGGATAATGACGATTATCATAAGTTAATCTGCTTATTAATCATGAACAATTTTAATTAAGACTAATAGCCCGTAAATATGAAAGCGAATGTGTAAATAAAAACAACTGGTTTTAAATTGGAAACAACCAATTTTAAGAAGGTAATTTCATGGCAAAGGTCATAACTCGATAACAAGTTATGATTAGTGTTAATCGAGGATTAACACATGAGTAGTTATGAAAAATTAGTGCACAAAGTACACTTGAGCAAGACTAGTGTGATACATGAATAAGGTGTTTAATCAATATTATTCCAATAATTATAGTAGATTTTTGGAATAATTAAGGTACAATAAAATACACCAAGGCAAGACTAGTAATACATAGATGAAGTATGCTAAATTAAGAAATCTTACGGGAATTTCAAGAGACATTTATAAGATTTAAAATGCAATGTTTGGGAGTTTATGGAATACACTAAAATCCAATATAATGCATAAAAAAAAAAGAGAAGGAAAAAGGCCCAAAAGTGCTCCCAACAAGTTTTGAACCCTTCACCTTATGCAAACAAATAATAAGTTTCTAAAAAGAATGCCAACTAGGCTACAACACTTTTATGCCATAACATCCACTTAAAATGTATTTATACCATAAAATACATATATGTTTACATGCAAAAAGTTGGGTGTCATCACTTTATTGGACCAACACCTTGGCTAATCCACACACATGCAGCACAAAGCCCACATAATATATACAACAGTTGTGTATGCGTGTGTGAAAAGTGTATTTCAGATCATCACACCATGATGGTTCGGCTAGAGAAAAAGATAAAGGAAATCTAGAGAGAGAAATAGAGAAGAAGATGAAGGAGAAGATGAGAGCTGAGCCTACTTACATGCATGATCCAAAATGAAAGAATTGGAGAAGGAGGAGAGGTCTGGAGACATTGGACCAATAGAGAGGAAGAGGAAGAAAATCGAAGAGAGAGAAATGTAACTTCTCTCTAAAATTCTTCTGAAGTTTAGCTTCTATTTTTGAGGTTTATGATGCATGCATGTATTTAGAATTGAAAAGGAAAGAAAATAGAAAAGAAATGGGAGGATTTGAGCTTAAAAAACCCCACATCTGAAATATTAGAAAATTGGGTTTTTAACCTAGCATGAATTAAACTTAAAACTAATTTCATGTTTCAAAAGAGCATCAAAATTGGAGTATACTACAACTTAAATTATAAAAATGGTCAAGAGACCATGGAGATATCTTGAGTTGTAGGTATGGCTGGATAAATTGAGTGATTGGAGTTGTGGTCATTTTTCTTGGTTTTAGGAATGGGGATTAGTTTCCCAAGCTTCTAGAAATCGAATGGGAGAAACATGAGATCAAAAAACAGTGTAGAACTCTACGAAACAGAAAAACAAAACTTTGCTAGAAAGTCAGGCTCTCGTCAGAGCCCGACTATAACCTTCTATTTCGATTACTAAAATTGTATAAAATTAATTTTTGAAGATGGATATGAAATTCTCATGGAAAAAGGGATCGAAACTTGTCGGATTTGTTGTCGAAAAGTAATTGGCGATGGTCGTCGGTGTCAGAGAAGGTGACCGGAACCCTTGCCGAAAAAACGAGGGAGATGAACACTGTGCGGGTCGGGTCATGACCAAACATTTAAATGGGTTTGGGTTTTATTGAAACAATGTCGTTTTGACCTTAAGAATACAAAAATATATAAATAGGGCTGACGTCATGTTGATGTTAGTATGACGCATTGAACCGGTTGAACCGATTGGTTCTTGACCAAGCTAGTCTAGTTCAGTCATTGATCCCTCAGACTATACGATTTAGGGTTTTAAAGTTTTTGAAATTATATTTTGACCCCCAAATATTTTTTTTAATTACGAATTAGCCTAGAAAAATAATTATAAATTTTTTTAAATCCTTGTTAATTATAAAAAATTACCAAAATGCCTTTAGGCAAAAAATAAGCTATATGAAGGCCAATTAAAATAAAAGAAGAGTCTAACCCAATGTTTCTGGGCATTTTAGACTCAACGGAAGAGTTCAATTTGTGAAATTAAATCCCTGAAAAATGTGAACGGGCAAATTGGAATAATTATAATTATGTTCTAATGATCAATCAAGTGACCAATTGAACTCCGATAACTATAAAAATACATACTTTAGCATTTTGAGAGATTCCAGACCCAATGGCGGGATCCATTTTGTGAAATGAAGTCCCAAAAATATGGACACGTGAAACTTCATAATTACCATTTTACCTTTAGTAATCTAAAAACCAGTTAAATGTTAGAGATGACATATTCTAACTTTCTTTGATGTTCCGGACTTAACAGTGGAATCCATTTTAGTAAACAAAGTACTAAAAAATGTGACACGTGAAAGAATAAAATTATGAAAATGCCCCTAAGTCGAATATAAGCCACAAATAGGCTAATTAAGATCCAAAAAAGCCTAAATTAATTATATTCGATATTTCAGACTTGACGGTGTTGTCCTTTTGAGAAAAATAAGACCCGGTAACAAACTAAAAAAATGACAAATACATCTTTAAGATTAAATGAAGTTATCAAAAGTGTATAGATGAAATTAAAAGGTCTATATAAATGTTATAAGGACCAACTAGACTAAAAAATAAAGTCCGAATACGTAAATCATGTACGGAGAAATATGAGATATTAAAAATATAAATTACCATTATGCCATTAAAGGGCCAAATAAGCTATAAAGATGTTTGAAATTAGAATGAATACTAATTCAATATGCAATGTATTTTTTATTCATGATTATAGAATCACCCAAATGATGAAAAAATAGAACAAGGTTATGGGATAGCTATTATGGTACCAGTATGGGAATACAATTCTAAGAACCCAATGTAAGTAAACCCGAACCCTAATGTGTGGATTTTTGCTTTGCTAATGTGGCTTACTTGGATGACTGTTAATCCTTATTTCTTGAAGTTGTGCATCAATAAATTGCTTTGAGTCTATGACCTATCATTCACTATGACTTCCATGAAGTGAAATTTGTGATCTGTTAAGATTCTATTGATTGTGAATATCTATGAGTCCTTGACTCTTTGGTTTTATTTTATCTTTGTGATCATTGTAATCCCTTTTGTTGTGGACATTTGTGACGTATGTATATGTACATACCTTGTGGAATCATTTTTCTGATGATGCTATTTGTGACTACCTGGGGTTATGTTTGTCATAACATCCGTTTTGTGATGCTGATGACCTACGGGTCAGTGCTTGGGAATGATACCCAACACATAGTCTTGATGAGGATATGATTTGATAAGAGGTCTTGGTACTTTTTAGGGGAACCTAGAGATGAGTGGTGAACCTAGATGAGTACTATTTGGGGGTAGTCGAGCCCTATTTGTTGATAGCATCTATTTGATTCAATTTCTATATGTTTAATTCCACACCTTTTGATGATTTGATAATGTTACCATTCGATGTGAAATATGCCCTTGAGGCTTGTCTTTGTATTCGATTGTTTGCCTTGGGTAGTTAAACGTGTTATGTTCATCTATTTGACTCAGATTTGTATATCCATTTGACTTAATATTCCATGTGTTTGATTTCCTACTATGATTAATGATCTATTAGACTCAGATTCTTATATCTATTTGACTCAGACCCTTATGTCTATTTGACTCAGATTTGTATATCCATTTGACTCAGTGTTCCATATGTTTAATGTCGCACTATGACTGTTGATCTATGAGATTCAGATTCTTATGTCTATTTGACTCAGACTCTTATAGCTATTTTGACTCAGATTTGTATATCTATTTGACTCAGTGTTCCATATGTCTGATCTCACACTATGGTTGTTGATCTATTTGACTTAGACTCTCATATATATTTGACCCATATTTGTATATCCATTTGACTCAGCGTTCCATATGTTTGATGTCACACTATAATTGTTGACCTATTAGACTCAGATTCTTATGACTCATATATATTCTTATATTTGCTTGACCTAGAATTTTATATCTATTTGACTTGGATTTGTATAATCATTTGACCAGGATCTGTATATCCATTTAACCCAAGTATCTATATGTTTGATCCCACACCATTTGTTGACTTGGTGATGTTACATTTGGATGATAAATACACCTATGAGGCTTATCTTTGTATTCAATTGAATCCCTTGATTTGGGCAGCTAAATGATATGTGCTGATAGATTTGTGCTTATTGATTTGCTTAATCACTATTATCACATTTGTGAACTCCTTATAAAACTGTGTTACTCTGGCCCGATGACCGATTCCTTTAAGCTTGCATTCCTTTGATTACTCTCTCGTTATACACTTTGTATAACCTATGGTAGGGTGAAGGATTTACTTACTGAGCTAAGTTAGCTCACCCCAGATTATAAACCCTAGAATTATAACAATTTTTCAGGTCACACAATATGGAATGAAATGCAATGATGGCGACTAGTGGAACTAGTGATATGCTTGTAGGTAAATTTGACAATGTATAGCTCCGAGTCTTAATTTGTATATATATCCTGTAAAGTTAATGTTAATATTAGATATTGTGACATAGTGACATTAGAAATGATATTAGACCTGAATAGTGATTTATGATAATGGAAATTGTGCCTAGAGATAATCTGATTGATAATTGTTAAAGTTCGATTTGTTATCAAATGAGTTGCATATATGTAACTTCTGCACTTGATACATAAAAGAAAAAAAATTATCACTCTTCAGTGCAATTCATTTGATTTTGTACATTCTGTCTAAATGACTAGTGTCGGTCACCGACACCTAATCCGTAGAGAATGGGTTCCGAGTCGTGACAGCTTCTCTATATTACAACGTTGTAATTTTTTTTTTTTGATGATGTGGCGTTGTATTTTTATTCCAGTGGAATGGGATAACTCTAATTCCACCACCCCTTTGGGATAAGTTATATCCCACCCAGGTGGGATATAAATGGTTCATAGGATATAAAATATCCAGTCCAATGGAAGACATCAAACATGAGATAGAATAACATTTATCCTATCCAACTCCCTCATCCCTTCGTCCAAACATGACAAAGAGAGCAGGAGTACTAACTTAGTTTATAATTTTTTTTTTCTTGCCAATATTCCTAGACTAGACTTGTAGTTCACACTTAATTAACAACAGTTATCAAAATTGTGATTAAGTGGCGGATGAGGTAAAATAAAATAGTATAAATTATACTGATTTCCCTTGAGGTTTATTATAATTACATTGATTTCCTCTAAGGTTTCTAAAATTACGCTAATCTCCCATACTTTACCTGAAAATATACAGATACCTTCCTCTTGTCAAATTTTTTTTTCGAAATGCCAAAAATTTCCCTTTTATTTATTTATTTTTGCATTTTTCTAATTTTGAACAATTTTTTTATAACTTTTTTAAAGATTTTTTTATTTTTTTTATTTAAAAACAAATTAAGGTAAATAACTTACTTTGTTTATATAAAAATAAATTTAAGATTTTTATTAATATTTATTTGAAAAATAAAAAACAAATTGGTAAAAAATTAAACAATTGAATTTTTTTTTTTTTTTTGAAATGGGTAGTTTTGATATTTTCAAGAAAAAAATTAGTAAAGTGAGTTATCGGTATATTATCATGTAAAGTAGGGAAGGTCAGTGTAATTTTAAAAACTTAAAAAAAAAATCAATGTAAATTATAAATCTCAAAAAAAAATTAGTATAATTTCCTCATTAAAATATTAGTCATTTCATCATCCCAGTCACTTTTCACTTAGCCATCATAAAGCCCAAATTTTCTAACATCAACCATTTTTTACAAGACTATGGACCCCTTTTTTCAATAAATGGAATCGTAATTTTTTTAAAAAAATAATTGAAATTATAATTTATTTTTCAAAATCAAATTGAACTGGAATAGTAATTTTTGTTTTCAAATTCAATTGAATTAAAATCGTAATTTTCTTTCAAATCAAACCAAATTGGAATCATAATTTTATTTTTCAAATCAAATTTAATTACAATCGTGATTTCTTTTTCAAAATCAAGTCAAATAGGAATTGTAATTTAATTCCTCTTTAAAATCAAACCAAATTGGAGTCATAATTTTATTTTCATATTAAAATGAATTATAATTATAATTTCCTTTTCAAATCAAATGATTTAGAAACGTAATTTCCTTTCAAATCAAAATGAACTGTAATCTTTTTTTTTTTTTTTTGACACAAATACTTCCTTTTCCAAATTAAATTGATTGAAATTATAACTTCCAAAGTAGCCGTTTTTCAAAGGATAGCACCCAGGGGGATCTATTCTATATATACCTTGAATAAATTGAGATATCACAAAGTATTGGAGACCTTTCTTCAATACATTTTTTCTATTTCGCAAAATACACTAAATTCAAACAATTTTTTCAAAATTAAATTCAACTTTCATTCAATTCAAAAAGTCAATATGACATTAAATAGTTTTGGCAACCCTTCTAGGGATGTTTAGGGGTGTCTTAACACCTTTTTCTATTATAATTGAATCCACAAACCAAGTTCTTGGTAAACTAGATTATTTTGAAGTTGATACATTCGAAATGGGCTTTTTTTTTTGTTCAATTTTGAAAATTCAAACACATGTTTTTTTAGAAAATCTTGATTTTTTAAAAAGTCATTTTAGATAACCTTATATATTTTTGAACCAATGTTAGGTGGGGACTCCCTAAAATTCAATAAGATTTTGGAATGAATTTTCAACACATTAAAATCTTAAAGTATTTTTATACTATGTTGAAATGAGGGATTTAAGGGATTTTGAAGGATTTTAATATTAAAATAGAATTGAGAATTTTCATTTTTAAAATCTTTTGTTTGAGTAAAAGATTTTTGTATACTTAGAGACCTCGGGATGATCTAGATACTGAGAAATAGATGTAGAGGGGGATGAATACGTCTAAAAATAATAATAATTGAATTTCTCTGACCAATTTTAATTTGAGTGATTGTGTTTTACTTTGATTTAGTGCAAATCTTTTGGTCACGTGGGTGTAAAAGTAATGAGTGAAATAATAATCAACAGCACCCATGCAAGAAAGTACATATAAGATTTTTTACATGGGAACTCGATGAGTGAAAATCATAAGACCTTGTCTAGACTAGTGCTAAATCCACTATGAAAAAAAATCTAAGAAAGATCTACAAACTCAAATTGACTCATACAACTTTGTATCTCAAGCCTTGCCAACCTTGTTTTGATCTTTCTTTGAACTTGATTCCACAACTTCACAACTACATAGCCTTTAAATCCATGAATGACTCCAAGCACAACCACAATAACAAACCCTTACTACCTCAGACTCCTCTGATTGTACAAGCCAAAATCTTTTATACGTGTATTCCATCAAGATTACTTGAAGATGCAATAGTCGAGTTCTTGATGATTAGAGGCAGAGTTTTTATGTTATGTTCAATGACTTTGATTCACAGAACTCTATGCAAAATATGGGATTTGATCTCTTAAAATTACAACAAAAATTCTAGATTTTCATGTAAAACAATGTCTTAAATATATAGGATTTTATGATGAAAATCAATGTTTAAAACATATTAGAAAATTCTACTGCATGTAGGTTATTCGAACAACCTATCCAACAAGGTTGAACAATGCATCTATTGGAGTTGTAAAACCAAACGAGGTTGAACGACCTTTCAAACAAGGTTGTATGACCTCTCCTCCGGAATTTCACTCCTAGTTCATTCAAGTTAACAAGGTCTAGAGGTCGTTTGATGACATCCATGATTTGAACATAATCTACGCTACTCAATTCAGTTAAGGCCTATCTTGATTATATTGGCACACAGTTCTTATGAAAATATTTTTATCACTTAAAAATACGTGCCTATAATACCCACATCTAATAAAATGGACAATTAAGACAGTTTGACAAAATTAGCTCAACAAAGCAACTTTTGAAAATACTTTGATCACTATGCAGTGACATAACTAAGGTTAGAAACTAACTCAACCCCAATGTAGGATTTGAATGTGACCAAACCACAGGCAAAACTAACCAAACCTAGGCTAATATGATTAATAGGGTTAAGAGGCCAAGCTTGTCACTAATCTAAAGTGAAAAAAAAACATTAAATCTAATATTATGAATTATTAAATAAAATAATTATTTAATAATTATAGAGAAATTGAGAAAATGCAAAATAAATACATAAAATACTAAAAAAATATAAAAATTTATTTGTATACATTATGTGACTTATACATAATGAAGAAGTCCAAATGCACACACATGCATTAACATATGTATAAGCGTGTGTATACACGTGTATACACAAATGTATACAAGAAGGTGTATATATATATATATATATATATATATATATATATATACACACACACACATGGAAATGTGAATATAAGAAGAAATGAGTTTTATATATATGTGTGTAATATACAAGAATATGTAGTTGTGTGTGCATAGCACTTGATTAAATCCCTTTGAATCATCAAAGATAACCTTTTAGTCTACTTTCGGCTTCTGCGGCAGGGAAACTTGAATTAAGTCTATTTCTCATTTTCTTTTTGGTTTCTCCGACGACAATCATTGATGTAGAATAAATTTGGTAATCTAAAAATAAAGATATTAGTTTTAGAGTTGTATTAAAATTGTTTAGTATTTTATTTTAATTAATTCATAATTTCTCTAGCTTTCCTAGTTTTATTAGAATTAGTATATAAAATATAAGAATTAGTAGTTTTGTATTTGAATTACCCGTCTTTATGGTAGTGTGATTAGTATAAAAATATGAGTTTTTATTTTCTAGTCAAAATAAGAGTATTTTAGCATAATAAATATGATGTAATAGATTATTATCAAAAATATTTTTATCAATATTAATTCAATTATAAATTTTGAAGAATTATTTCTCTTGTTGGGTGAGGAATTCCCATGCTACTTGTTCTATAAAGAATTCGGCGTGCTCGACTTCCATGTTTCCATTCCGCATCATTTGGTATTAGAGCGAGGATTTATCTAGGCTCAATGAAAAATTGTGTAGACGGAATCAAAAATTCCATTGACGTTCGTCGTGGGATGGAGGCTGAATGGGCGGCAATTGACGACCAAGGGCAACAATTAGCACAAATCAATGATCGTTTTGGTGTTATACAACATACGTTCATGCGATTCAATTTTAATGCCCCTAGAAGCCCTCCAGTCAATAAAAATTACGCCGAAGGATTTACCCGAGGCCAGCTTGAAGACAAAGCTATTAGCAATTACAAAAGATTTTCAAATTTTGATGGTAATTTTAATCTTGAAGACTTTCATGATTCGGTTTATGATTTGGATGATTGTCTTAATGATTTGAGATTTTCAGAAGAAAATGAATATTTTTAAGCAGAAGATAAGCTTATAGGTTCTTAAAAAGATGGTGGTTTGATTTACAAATCTGCAAACAATTACAACATAAAAAGTATTCGTTCACGGCCAAGAATGATGAACTTGTTAATTAATGGATAGATTTTTGCCTAGAAATTATTTACAAATTTTAGAAGATAAATAGAGGCCAACATGGGAAAGCACTAAGAAAGAAGCACAAACAAAATCTGAAATTGTGAAGGCAACTTCAACTAATGAGATTGTAAATATTGAACCGCTAAAAGAAGTCAACATCCTTACAGAAGACTCTCTTATCATAGAGAATAAAGATCAAAGTCTTCCATGCTTTGAAGAAAATCACAAAGAGTTGATAGAAAATAAAGTTAAATTTATTTTTATTGATGTTGCTGAAACAGTTGGTGCAGGTGATAAAGAAGAAAAAGTTGTCCAAGAAAATTTCATTGAAATTGTCAATACTAAAGATGATGAAGTTGAACCTGAATTCGTGAAAGATGATTCTAATACTTATAGTAAAATTGAAATTGCGGTGGATCAAAAAAAGTAATTTTTGTTTTATTACTAGAGCATTATTATCATCAGAAAAATGGCCTAAAATTACCGACTTCATGGAAGATGTGGTAGAAGAACTCCTTGAATATTTAATTATTCTTCAAAAGATTCAATTATTATTACCTGGTTATAGATGAGTTCGAGGTCGTATACATTCAATCAACTCGAGTTTGAATTATTTTCAAGTAGAGGAGACTAATGTAGGATAGATTTAGTACCCTAAAAATAAGGATATTAGTTTTAGAGTTATATTAGGATTGTTTAGTTTTTTATTTTAATTTATTCTGAATTTTTTTAGCTTCTTAGTTTTATTAGGATTATTATAGAAAATATAGGAATTACTAGTTTCCTATTCAAGTTACTAGTCTTTATTGTAGTGAGATTAGTATAAAAATAGAAATTTTTGTTTCCTAGTCAAAATAAGAGTATTTTAGCACTATAAATATGATATAATAGGTCATTATCAAAAACTTTTTTTTATCAATATTAATTCAATTATGAATTTTGGATAATTATTTTCTCTTGTTGGGTGAGAAATCCCTATGTTACTTGTTTATAAGGAAATCGTCGTGTTCGATTCTCCTTTCCACATTTCCATTCCGCATCAACCATGAATGGTACCGTTTAATTCCAACGTCTTCTTCATTGGCATTCATTTCCTTTTTCTTTCTTTCATTGATAAGATCACAATAAAACAATAATTAAATAACATATAAAAACAATAATCCATTTTTTTTCACGATAAACTTTTTTTGCAAACAAATTTTATCAATCATTCTCCTTTTTCTTTTGCAAATCTCAACTTATTATTGTATTAGTTTCATTAATTTGTAATTACATTTGGTGCAAAAACCTAATTTTGGAATAATATAAGATTTTGGGATTTCAGAAACAATTGTTTTAAGTAATCAATCTTGATTCTTGATGATGTCATTTTCTGTCGTCAATAGTTGATACACAAAATCCTTTGTTCGAGGTATCTATAGAGAAAGGATTAAAAGATCATCGGGTGGAGGTCTGGCGAATAATCCTTTGACAGTCAAGTTAGTGGCTTGAACAAGGAACTACTAAGAGTGAGGTAAAGTTTGGAGAAAAAATGTTCCTCTTCAAGTTGAGGTCTTTCCTTTTTTATAGATGATAAATGTCTTGTTGTTGAGATCTTTTCAAGGAAAATAAGGAATTGATTTGATTCTTTTGACTTGGTCAATTTTCATATATTTTCTAAATAATCGACCCTCTACATACTTACATCAGCATTGAGCTATGAGGTCTGGATGGTATCTTTTTTGGCTTGACTACCACGCGCCACTCTCAGCTTGAATTTGGGAATACCAGCTACTCCTCCTTCAAGACCTAGATCTTTCGATCTAAGGTTAATACACCGAGGTCTAAGCTCAGTGCTCCATCCTTCTCGTGGTGATCTGTTAGTTCAAGTTTCGAGGGACCAATTGTCTCGTCGCTTCATAATCCATTCCACGCATTTATTACGTGTTGTCGCTTCAGAGTTCAAGGACAATTTTGACTTTTCATTAAATGAAGGGATATTTTTTTATAAAAAAAGGGGGTCACTTTATTTCTGAAGAGGAAATTTAAAAACTTTTGTTAGGCTGAGGCGATTTTCGACCAAGCTCATGCTTCTCTAATGATTATTTTCGAGTAGATTTTGCGTGTTTTTGAGTAGTTCTTAGAGCTCAGATTTTTTTTTCCACCTTAATACTATTTCCTTTTCATTTCCTTTTGTATTTTTATCATGTCACACCAATAAGAGGAAAACCCTAGGCTCAGTGCCTCTAACTCAATTGAGGATGAAGGGGATTCTAGTGAGTCCAATAATGAAGCCAACAATGTTGACGTTAAGGATGCCTTTGAGTTGAGGGATCTTGAAGCCAATCATTTTACCTATGTTGAAGGATACTTATAAAATCCCAACGACAGTAGTGTGTAGGATCCCTGAATCTGATGAACGCCCTAACACCATTGGGCCTCATGAGATATGTGTGTACAAAGAATGGTTCGAATTAGGTTTTAGGTTTCCTTTTCATCCTTTCTTAAAACACTTCTTTTACCTATATGATATTTTTCTTACTGACCTAAATGTTAATGGGTGGTGGCAGCTTATGGCTTTCCTGATTTTGTCCTTGCCGAACAAAGTAAAACCGGACATTTCCCTTCTAAGGTACCATATAGACCTCAAGAAGAGTAATAAAGGTCCATATTACCCATCCTTCCCCTTTTAGTATAAACCCTTCACCTTGGTGCCAGCTTCTAATAAGACTTGAAAGAAGTGGTACTTCTTCACAAAAGGTGCTCTAGAAAACACTAACCATATTGAGCTGGACTCAGGGGTGATTCCTCGGATCCTTGGGGGGACTGGTAAGTTTTGGTGCTGCTTACTTTTTGGTAGCCTAAAACACAAAAGGCTAAACAAAACTTATTGATGAACGGCAGAAGAAACTTTGGAAGATTTTAAAGTCGACGTCATGAACTCATAACAAAGTTTTGAGTGTTGATAACTTGGTCAAGGTAGGGTTGATTCAAGGTCTAGATATAAACCTTCTAAAACAAGTACTTTCAAGATTCTGACCTCTGAGGAAGAAAATAGCAGTTGTTAGTAAGCTTACTGTTTCGATTTTAGCAAAGAGGGTGGCCATTGGAGATGGTTCCTCTTTGGAAAGGACCATGATAAAAGAAAACACTTAAAACCCCTTAGCTCTTCCCTCCCAAGCTGAGATCTCGAGTTCCCTAGTTGTTGGACGTACTGACGTTGCTGGAACTTTCATTCATTCGCCAAGGAGGAAGGGAAAAGTGATCGTGAACTTAGAGCAAAGAAGAGAAGCTTTTGCTTGGATTTTGGGGGAGAATAGTCCCCCGTTACCTTCAATTAAGGATGCTTTGAGGATGGCTTAGAATTTGAGTTGGGAAAAGACCCTGAGATAATTAGCCCAAGTTAGTGTTACCTAAGTCGTCCATGGCGGGTTTATCTCTTTGTGTAGGGTAATGATAGAATTACTCTTTTGTAGATTTTTTCAACTTATGTAGTCATTCATACTTGAATGAAAAAACTTTTTGTTTTGTAGGCATTGCACATTATAGCTGTTCTGGGTGAAATCAGATATGAATCTCATAATCTGGAGTCTCAGTTACAACTACAACTCCTCAATTCTAATGAGACAGTGCAAAAGATCAAAGAACTGAAGAAGAAGGTAGAGGATATTGATGGGGAGCTTGGGACTGCTCATTCCCTAATAGACAATCTTAAAAAAGAATTGGCTAAATCATCTAACATTGTTTCACTTCGGGATTTAGAGATAATTTTACTTGGAAATGAAGTTACTGACCTAAAGAGGCAAATCTTCGAGCTCAGATCAGATTTATCCATCATCGAGACTGTAGCTTATGAGGCTGAAACGAGACATCGTTCCAAAATTGAAGCTGCCCGAGTTGCTATAGTTGAAGAGTAGAAGGGTAAGATCCTAAAGCTTGGGCAGAGGCTTGCTTCTAACTGCTATAATCTTTGCATTAAAAAAATGGCCAAGGCCTATCTTGAAGTTGATACCAAGTTGCTGGACCAAATAGAAGTTTCAGATGACGAAAGTAGGGAGTATGAAGACAATGAAGAGCCTGATGACTCCCCTGTTTCTTGGTCATAGTTTTTACTAATTTCTTATTTTTGTAATAGTATTTTTGTAGTGACTTCAGATTCTATCACTTGTATTTGAAATATATTGTGGTTTCTTAACTTTTCTCTCAGATTTGTGTTTTTCTATGAAATTGTGGAATGTTTGACATCTTTTCTGATTTTCAAATAGCTTTTACCTTTAAAGAACAATATGAGTTCAAATACTTAGTAATATTTCAAGCTTTAAAACATTCTGAGATGTAACGTCCAGAGCTCAAAGGCTTTAGTTTAAACATTCAGAGTCATAAGATTCTAAGACTTAAGACTTCGTGGAATTAAAAGCTAACATTTGATCATCCAGAGCTCTAACATCCCGAGCCTTAAGATTTCATGGAATTTAAAGCTTTTTAACGTTTCAAAGCTGTAATATCTTGAGCCTTAAGACTTCGTGGAATTTAAAGCTTTTTAACGTTTCAAAGTTGTAACATCCCGAACTCAAAAGTTTCATGGAATTTAAAGCTAACATTTGATCATCTAGAGTTGTAACATCCCGAACCTTAAGATTTCGTGGAATTTAAAGCTTTTAACATTTCAGAACTGTAACATCCCGAACTCAAAGGCTTCATGGAATTTAAAGCTAAAATTTGATCATCCAGAGCTATAACATCCCAAGCTCAAAAGCTTCATGGAATTTTAAATTTTTAACGTTTCAAAGTTGTAACATCTCTAACTCAAAGGTTTTGTGGAATTTAAATCTAACATTTGATCATCTAGAGTTGCAACATCCCGAGCTCAAAAGCTTTGTGGAATTTAAAGATTTTTAACGTTTCAGAGCTGTAACATGCCGAACTCAAAGGCTTCGTGGGATTTAAATCTAACATTTGATCATCCAAAGCTGTAACATCTCGAGCTCAAAAGCTTCATGAAATTTAAAGATTTTTTAATGTTTCAGAGCTGTAACATCTCGAGTTCAAAGGCTTTGTGAAATTTAAAGCTAACATTTGATCATTCAAAACTGTAACATCCCGAGTTGAAAAGCTTTATGAAAGTTTTTACTGATAATACTTCTTCAAGTGCTCTATGTTCCACAATTTCAAAATTTGCTTCCCATTGGGCTCTTCTAATCAGTAAGTGGTTGACCTATAGGATTTTACCACCCGATGGGGACTATCCTAGTTAGGGAATAACTTTTCCGAACCAGGTTTCTTAGTATCTGAAAATACCCTTTTGAGGATGAGATCTCCGACCTGAAAAGTGATGGCCTTTGTTGCTTTGTTGAAATATTTTGATATTCTTTGTTTGTAGGAAGCCATCCTGACCTGGGCCTACTCCATCAATGCTAGGACCGGAGCTGGTTGTTTTGGTAGCAAGTTTCAAGCCATTTTTGTTATTTGATAGAGAACTTTGTCGAGTTCCCACAAACGGCAGCAAACTGATGATGTCGTTTTCTGTCTTCGATAGTTGATACCTAAAATTCTTTCTCTGAGGTATTTGTAGAGAATAGATTGGAAGATCACCAGTGGAGGTCCGACGAAGAATCCTCCAACGGTTAAGTTAGTAGCTTAAACAAGGAACTACTAAGAGTGCATGTAAAGTTTGGAGAAAAAGTGTACCTCTTCAAGTTGAGGTCTTTCCCTTTTTATATATGATGAATATCTTGTTGTTGAGATATATTCAAGAAAGTAGAGATTTGATTTGATTCTAAAAACTTTGTCAATTCCCATATATTTTTTGAATAACCTACCCTCTGCATACCTACATCCACACTAAGTTATGAGGTCTAGATGGTATCTTTTTTGGTCTGTCTGTCACGTGTCACTCTCAGCTTGTGAGGTGAATCTGGGTATACCAATTCTGATAATCTCTCTCTCTCTCTCTCTCTCTCTTTCATCTTACGATCGATTTTGAAAAACCCTCAACCACCATTGCAACCAAGAAAGAGTTGGCTAGAGAGGACGTCCAAGAAGAGGTTGAATATGTAAGTGGGGGAAGTCAAGAGGAGGATAATGTTATGTGGCCCATGCATGCATCTTTGCCCAAAAAAGGTGTTCGAATGATGTGGCTAATGTGAGAGTCATTGATTGATGAGATAGTTTTTAAAAAACAGTTGATGTGATAGCAATCAATGACTTATCTTTTATTTAGACAAAGATGCATGAGTCATAAAACTCTACTCCTCGTGATAAAACATCGATGTGGCAACATACTGCTGGGCCATGTAAATCCTTAGCTATATGGATGGTCTATATAGACTTTAAACTCATTTTTTAAGTATTTGTAAAAAAAATGTATTGAATGTGTCTTAAAGAAGTAAATTACATGCATCACACCTGTTACTATTATATATATATATATATATATATATAGAGAGAGAGAGAGAGAGAGAGAGAGAGAGATAATTATATGTTGGATATGGTAATTTATAGGGTTGTTATATATACAAGTTATTTTTAAAACTCTTGCAATATAAGGTGGGAATGGTACATTAAGAACAGAAGGTTATTTACTGTGATTAAGACAGTTAAAATAGAATTTGGAGAGGCCACCATTTCTGCTATCTTTCATTAATAAATAAAAGTAGGAGATATACTAATTAAGACAGGTATATCGTGAGCAATATTGTAGTAAATAAGATGCTATTATTTGGTGAAGAGTCTTAACGGTCGTCAAATGGCATTCCTTAAATTTGGAGGCTTGTTGGGTGGGGAACGGTACAAAAATGTGGTCACCCATGTCTATGCAATTAAAGCTATTGTCTATGTTGTTTCATGAATTGAAAAATGACTTGAAAAATCTTACAAGATAATTATACCTGAAGACTACCTGCTGATGTAGTTTTCTAGTCAACAAAGTCTTATCAGCCCATTCTTACATAAACACACCAATCCACTTTGTAATGAATTGTCAGCACAATAACTAAACGAAAATTTTGTATAAATACTAATGGAAAAACAACCAAAAATGGACTCCTTTAACCAATTATTGATAGTTGTGCGGCATGTTTTCAATCTAAAAAAAATGTCACACTAATTTATTAATATATTTGAATCTAAAGTAAATTATACTAATTTTTTTTTTATAAATTTTTGATAATTATATTGAATTTTTATATTTTACCTGATTATATATATATATATATTTTTTTTTTTCAGTCAAATTTTTTCTTCAAAATAACAAAACTGTCTGTTTCATGATTTTTTTTTTTTAAATTTTGACCAATTCCTTTTCATTTTTCAAATAAATCTTGATAAAAACTTTAAATTTTATTTGATATAAAATAGAAATAAGTTATTTACCTTAAATTTATTTTTAAATAAAATAATAAAAATATTTAAGAAAATTAAAAAAATTAAAAAAATACAAAAATAAATAAATAAAAGAAATAGTTTTATCATTTAAAAAAAATTAATTAAAAAAATATCTATATATTATCACATAAAATATGTAAAATTAGTCTAATTTTAAAAATTTTAAAATAAGTCTGTATAATTATTAAAAAATTTTAAAAAAATCAATATAATTGAAAAAACATCTTGATTATCCTTTATCACCGCGTCATTCATCAAGTCTTCACAAAGTCTTCCTCACAAGTCTTCACAAAATTTTTCACACTCGAATCAATGCATGTGCATCAGTCCTTTCTTGGCCACCAAGGCTTCATCAAGTCTTCACAATGTCTTCCTCACAAGTCTTCACAAAATTTTTCACCCTTGAATCAATGCATGTGCATCAGTCCTTTCTTGGCCACCAACGTCTACATGGACACCTGATATTGGCAATTATTTTTTCTTCCAAAAATCAACACATTTAGATGAAAAATGAAAATAAAAAGACCTTAAAAGTCAAGTATAATAGTACGGAAGATGAAGACCTTTATTAAGCTTTTTTACTGGTCATAAATGATTTTGGAACTGCTTTCTCTTCTCTCGTCAAATGCTTTTAAATTTGTATATGTATATATATATACAGAGAGAGAGAGAGAGAGAGAGAGAGAGAATCTCTTTTTCTTTTAGCAAAGGTGCGAGGGCTTGTACTAAGATTCCTAGTTTCATTTCTTCTCCCTTTCACTTCGTTCCTTAATAACGAAGATACCCATTTCTCTCTCTAAGCATTTATCTGTTTAGATGGTATTAAAAGGTGGGGGAAATGAAATGTGGTTTTGGTATTGTCATTGAAACCAAGCATACGTAGAGAGTGAAAACTGATGATGGAAGGAAGTCCTTCATACATGAAGAAAGCAGGAGTGCCTGAAGACTCAGACCTCATTGATTTGCTGTTTTCATGGTCTCTTGAAGACATTAAAAATGATCATCTTTACCAGGTTTGTTTTCTATTTACATTATATTATTAACATATATAATATAATTAAAGTTGATTAATTCCATCTTTTCTAGCTATATATATATATATATATATGTATATGGAATGAAGTTTTTTAGGGCATCTCTAATCTACAATTTTTAAATCTATCTCTATTTTTGCACCTTCTTTAAATTTAAATTTAAAGATGATGAGTCTCATATTTTTATATTTTTACTCTAATTATACCAAACTTTAAATCCCATATTTTTATTTTCAACGAATGTTAAAAGTTGAATTGTTATTGAAGTTTTTAATAGTGGTGATAGGCTGATAATATTTTTTTCATATAAAAAAATAATTTCAAAATAAATAAATAAATAATTCAAATAGAAAAAAAAATATTGAAAAATTAATTTTAAATTTTAAATATTTATCCAAATAATTAATTATTAGTTTGGAGTAATATAAAGATATTTAGTGGATAAAAATTATATGAATAGTGATTTGAAGGACTTTTAAATTTGAAGATTAAAACTGAAAGACCAATTTTTTCATGAACTTAAATATGAAGAAAATATGAAAATGGGTTGAAGACCAATTTTTTCATTACCACCTTCAAATTTGAAGATCAGAAGATGGGTTGGAGATGTTCTTAGACTTTTCATTATGTTTTAATAAAGTTTTGTTGCATTTTCACATGGTTACTTGCGTATTTCATTGTAAACATATATCTACCTTGTATTTTACTATTTAAATATTGAGCATATATAGTCCATAACATAAATATTTTTCTCCCTTAATTATCAAATTAATGCTACCTGCAGTTAACATTTCTTTCACTGGGCCTAAATTCATTTAATTCTTCTCCTTTTGCTTTCAAAAATAGATCATTTTAAGGCAAACCCCTCCTAAATTGAAAAAGATTCTTCTTCTAACGCTAACTTAATAATCAAGTACTCATATTGAAAAAGAGAAACTATTACCAAGTCATACAACACCCTAGCTATGGGAAAAGACCCAAAAAAATAATAATAATAATAATAATAATAAACTGAATGAAACTCCCATGAAGACCTTGTAGTTCAAATGCTAACTTTAATTAAACCACTTGATTCCTTCCATATATACATGATATACCATAAACAGACACATCAATCAGTTTGAGACACGTGTGCCTATCAGATTAACAAATCTCGATCCTACAGAGCTCATATATTTCGGTCATACAGAACAGCTATAAGCCTTCGGGGTATTCTCATATATGTCTATCATACAGAGCAGCCATAAGCCTTCGGGGCATTCTTATTTATATATCATTCAGAACCGATGAACTCGGTCATACAGTACAGATGAAGCATTCAGGATATTCTCATGTACATCGTCCAGACCTCCTGTTCTGGACAGTATTTATTCGACACTGCATATATGGTTTCCTTAACAGCCGTTAAACGGGGAATAAGGAAACAGCCTTTAACATGGAAACTACTATCTATGGTTATCTTCATCTACGATTCAATGCTCCACAAGGTAACTGCAAATCTCTGATGATCAAATCCCGATATTCGTGGCGGCAAAACCTAATCAAAATTAGGAGAACCACGGATTATATATTAAACCCTAGAGGTACGCTTTGGATTCTTATGCTCATTCTTTGACTTTCAATACAGTCTTTCAATTCCCTTACTTACTTAAGCATCGGAGCGGCTACCGCCGGAGCCAATCCGGTGGTCCTCTGATCATCTTTCTGAGTGTTCTACAGGTCACGGAGCCCTCACGTGTTGCGAGTCAAAAAGTGCAGCATCAGTTTGGCGCCGTCTGTGGGAACGACTAATCTCTACGTGCTTTATTCGTAAACTCATCTTTTTCCCCACCGAAAAACCATGGCACCAAATCTCCGACCCCGACAGAATACTCAGAGTTCGCAAAACGCTCAGCGTCAGCCGCCTGCTCCACGCACAAGGGGACCAGCGGCCAACCCTATGCGACAAGAGATCGAAGCAATAAAACGACACAATGAACTGGTGCAGGAGCAGTTGCTAGCCATTACTAGAACACTGGCAACGCTCACGCAGAACCAAGCGGCGGCTTCTCCTAGCCCACCGGTCAACTTCGTTGCAGGAACGCAACCCCCGGTTGCCACGGGGAATGAAGAACTTTGTGGGCAGGCCCCCACTAACCAGCCTGGGCACCCCTCAGGAATCGCTCACGCTGGCCGAGATCCACAGCCATCAACAGTCCCTGGCTGGGGAACATCCGCTTTTGTCCCCGACGTGCATTACCGGAGCACTACTCGAGCCCCAACTCCTAGGGTTTCGGGAGCACCCCCGGCACCACAGGAACCTTATCATGCAGCGCCAGTCCCACCGGTTCGGATTCCTCCTCCATCCGAAGGGCGCACTCCACCCTACTACCCTGAAGCCGAGGCTGTCAGGCAGGGTTCACAAGATGTCAGACTCAGAGACCCGCGAAGGGTAGAGGAGATTGCCGAGTCTATGGACCGGACAATCGGCTTAAGAGGACCTCAGAACCCTTCAGAGCAAGACGAACTGGCCAGGCTGCTCGGAAGACTAGCCACTCCGTTCACCCACGCCATCATGTCCGAAGAGAGGCCTAGAAAGTTCGTGGTGCCCAAATTCACTCTCTACGACGGATCTGGAGATCCAGGGGATCACCTATCTCATTATCAGCATACGATGGCCCTTCACGGAGCCTCAGATGCTTTCATGTGCCGAACGTTCATCACCAGCTTGAAGGGAACAGCTCTGAAGTGGTTCCACAACCTCCCTCCGAACTCCGTTGCCAGCTTTTACGAGCTCGGTAGACAGTTCTTGGATAGATTTATGACCAGCAGGAGGCTCAGAAGGGGGCCAGAATTCCTGCTGAATGTTAAGTAGACCAGGGAGGAATCCCTCCGGGCCTACATTGCCCGCTTCAACACCGAGCTCATTGAGATCACGGATTGCAGCCCGAAATTCCTTGTTGCGGCCCTTACTGCCGGGCTTGCCCAAGGTGGCTTCAGAGATTCCTTGACAAAGAGCCCCCCGGCCGATATGGCAGCATTGATGGATCGGGCCAAAAAATACATCAACCTGGAAGAAGCCAACCGCTCAGCCCAGAAGGGCAAGGATCAGACCCAGAGGGATAATCCGAAGCGGGAGGACCATAAGAAGGAGGATCACAGAAAAGACTCCAACAAAAAGAGGGTTAGAAGCCCAGAGAAGAAAACAGCTCCCAGAGCTGTGTACAACTCCGCACCAAGGGAGTTCACCAACTTCACGCCTTTGAACACCACTCCGAACCAGGTACTCCGGCAGATCCGAGATCGGGAGAACCTGAGGTGGCCAGAGCCGATCAAAGGATATCCCAGCCTGCGGGACCAAAGTAAGTATTGCAATTTCCATAAAGATCATGGGCATACTACTAACACTTGCAGTACCCTCCGATATGAGATAGAACAACTCATAAAGAAGGGACGTCTTCGGGAGTTCGTCAAACAAGACGGAAGGCAGAACCCCCAAGAAGACAAGCCTCAGCAGCGGCCAGATCAGAGGCCCGAACAGAGGCAAGAGCAGCGGGAAGGACGAAACGAGCCTCAGAGGCAGAACAACCATGTTATCTACGTCCTCCATGCTGACTCCCCTGTTACAGGAATGTCCAACAGGGCAAGAAAAAGATATGCTCGGGAGGCCAGAACCGCCCCAAACATCTTGCAGGTCTCCAACGTCGAAAAGAGGCTCAAGCCAGGGCCAGAGATCCAGTTCACTGAGCAAGATCTAGCAGGGGTACACTGCCCTCACAGTGATGCCCTTGTTATCACCCTCAGAATCGCCAACTTCGAAACTAGAAGAGTCCTAGTCGACACTGGCAGCTCAGTCAACATTCTATTCTACGAACCGCTTAAGCGGATGGGCATAGACCAGGACAGCGTCAAGCCCACCACTGCCGTAATGGCAGCTTTTGATGGCAACCTCAGCACCCCCTTGGAGAGAGTTGACCTTCCTACCACTATTGGGGAAGGTGAAGGGCAGAAGACCACCATCTCTGAATACATGGTGTTGAACATGAAGTCTCCATACAACGTCATCATCGGGAGACCCTGGTTACACCAGATAGGGGCGGTCACTTCGACCCTTCATCAGTGTCTGAAGTACGTCCACAATCAGAGCGTGCACTCGGTCCGAGGATGTCAGCCAACCTCACGAGAATGTCACGCTATTGCCCTCAAGGAGACAGCTCCAAAATAGCAATTACAGTACACTCGGGACTGTGCAGATCCGGTTTTCACTCACACTCCCGAGGTGGAAGATTGCCCATCCGGCGTTGAAGAGCCCCTGAGCCCAAGGGGACGTGATAGCCGAGCCAAGCCTGTTGGCGAGCCCATCAAGATACTGGTCAGTTCAGAAGCAGAGGGGCGTTATTTGTACATCGGCCCAGACCTTACGCCCGCCAAGCAGGAAAAGATAGTCAGGTTTCTGAAGAACAACCTCTCTATCTTTGCTTGGGAAACCAGGGACATGGAGGGAATAGATCCTAATCTGATAACTCACAAACTGATGGTAGATCCAGATCACCCCCCAGTCAGACAGAAGAGAAGACCGATCGCTCCCGAACGGCATCGGGTTATAGACGAAGAAGTCTAGAGGCTGCTGGACGCCAGGATGATACGGGAAGTTTTCTATCCCGAGTGGCTAGCCAACACTGTGCTCGTCAAGAAGAAGAACGACAAGTGGAGAGTCTGTGTTGACTATACAGACCTCAACAAAGCATGCCCCAAGGACAGCTTTCCACTGCCGAGAATAGATCAACTGGTTGACGACACTGCAGGGCATGAGCTTATGAGTTTCATGGACGCCTACTCTGGATACAACCAGATCCAGATGTACCCTCCAGATCAGGAAAAGACTGCCTTCATAACCGAAAGAGGACTCTACTGCTACAGAGTGATGCCTTTCGGTTTGAAGAATGCTAGAGCCACTTACCAACGGTTGGTGAACAAGATGTTCAGCCCACTGTTTGGCAGCACCATGGAGGTATACATCGACGACATGCTGGTAAAGAGCCTCCAGAAAGGCAGCCACCTCCAGCACTTAGCCCAGACCTTCGATATCCTCAGACAGCACAAGATGAAGCTAAACCCCTCGAAATGTACCTTCGGAGTTACGAAGGGAAAATTCTTGGGATACATCGTCTCTCAAAGAGGTATCGAAGCAGATCCCACTCAGATCCAAGCCCTGATTGGACTGAAGTCGCCAAAGACCAGAAAGGAGATTCAGGCACTGAACGGCAGAGTCGCCGCATTGAGCAGATTTATATCCAAGTCCACCGATCGCTGCCTACCTTTCTTTAAAGCTCTAAAGGGCAGCAAGGCTTTGCAATGGACAGAAGAATGCGAGCATTCCTTCCAAGAACTAAAGGAGTACCTAGCCTCTCCAGAGCTCCTGTCAAAACCTGTACAAGGAGAAAAGCTGCTCCTGTACCTAGCAGTCTCTGAGAACGCGGTCAGTTCCGCACTAATCAGACAGGACAAAGGAAGTACAGAGGCCTATATTCTACGTCAGTAGGGCACTACTTGACACGGAGAAAAGATACCCAGAAGTAGAGAAGCTGGCCTATGCCTTGGTCATATCAGCCCGGAAGCTTCGACCTTACTTCCAGGCCCATCCAATTGAGATTCCAACTGCCTATCCTCTAAAGTCAATACTGAGGAAACCCGAGGTATCGGGAAGATTGGTCAAGTGGTCTGTGGAGCTAGGGGAGTTTGACATAGCATATGTACCCCGAAACTCCATTAAAGGGCAGGCCTTAGCTGACTTTGTAGCCGAGTTCACCCCGGCACTGCAGAACGAAGCACAAATCGCCGAAACTACAGGAACCTGGCTGCTGTATATTGATGGATCGTCAACCGATCAAGGATCAGGGGTAGGACTGGTACTACAGTCCCCTGATGGACTTACATCGGAAAAAGCAGTCAGCCTGGGATTTAGAGCTTCTAATAATGAAGCTGAATATGAGGCCCTAATCTTAGGGATGAAGCTTGCCCTGGAATGCGAGGCTCAGAACCTCGATGTCTTCTCTGACTCCCAACTGGTAGTAAGCCAAGTTTTGGGAGAGCTTGCCATTAAGGATGACATGATGCTTCGGTACTCCGAACTGATGAACCATTTAAAGCATTCTTTCCAGACTTTCACTATCCAGAAGATTGAGAGAAGTCAGAACTGCAGAGCAGATGCTCTGGCTAACATGGCCTCCCGCCTCAAGTCTGAAACAGACTCCACCGTTAAAATCTCTTTTCAGCCAGGATCCAGCATTGAGGAAGCATCAGTTGCTCAAATTGATGAACAGACCCAGAGCTAGATGACCCCAATCCTCCAGTATCTAAGATCCGGGCTCCTTCCAGAGGATAAAAACAAAGCCAGGAGAATCCGAATCAGAGCGACTCGGTACCTGATCCTGAACGACAAACTTTACAGGAGGTCATATTCTCAACCTCTGTTAAAGTGTTTGGCTCCAGACGAGTCACAATATGTTTTGGCTGAAATTCACGAGGGAATTTGCGGGAATCACAATGGGGGCAGAACTATAGCCCACCGAGCTCTATCACAGGGCTACTACTGGCCTGGCATGCTGAAACAGGCTAAAGAATATGTTCGGAAGTGTGACAAATGTCAGAGATTCGCCTCGTACCAACACCAGCCTCAGCACGAGCTCATCCCGATTCCTAGTCCTTGGCCCTTTGCTCAATGGGGAATGGACATTGTGGGCCCGTTACCACGAGCACCTCCAAACAGGAAGTACCTCTTGGTGGCTATCGACTACTTCTCTAAATGGGCCGAAGCCGAGCCTTTAACGCATATTACAGAAAAGGAAGTCGAAAGCTTCACCTGGAAGAACATTGTCTGCAGGTTTGGCATACCACGTGTAATTATCTCGGATAATGGGACACAATTTACTGGTAAAGGCTTCAAGGCATTCTGCGAAAATCTCAACATCAGGCAGCACTTTGCCTCTCCAGGCCATCCACAAGCAAATGGGCAGGCAGAGGTCACCAACCGAACAATCCTTGATGGGTTAAAGAAAAGGTTGGAACAAGCCAAAGGGAAGTGGGCAGAAGAGCTCCCAGGAGTCCTTTAGGCCTACCGTACAACCAGAAGAACTCCCACCTCTGAAACACCCTTCTCATTAGCCTATGGGACAGAAGCAGTAATTCCGGTTGAAATCGGTATGCCAACTCTAAGGACTGAGGCCTTTGAGCAAGAATCCAATGATCAGCAGCTGATGGAGAACTTGGATTTGCTCGAAGAGAGAAGGGATCAGGCCAGCATCAGGATGGAAGCCTACCAACAAAGAATGGTCAATAAATCCAGGATAGGACTCAAGACAGTCAGCTTTCAAGTTGGAGACTTCGTCTTAAGAAGAGTCTTTCAGAACACCAAGGATCCCACCATGGGAAAGTTGTCACCAAATTGGGAAGGCCCCTACAAAGTAACGAAGGTCGTTCGACCTACCACTTACTGGCTTGAAGACACGACTGGGAAACCTGTTCCTAGGCCATGGAACGTAAAACACTTGCGGAAGTATTATCAATGAAGATTTTTTTTTTTTACTTCCTTAAAACTGTTCATCTATTAATGCACAGGTCTCCAGAGCCTGGTCCATCTATTAATGCACAGGCCTTCAGAGCTATTAATGCACAGGCCTCAGAGCCTGGTCCATCTATTAATGCACAAGTCTTATGACTTGGTCCATCTATTAATGCACAGGCCTTCAGAGCCTGGTCCATCTATTAATGCACGTCAGAGCCTGGTCCATCTATTAATGCACAGGCCTTCAGAGCCTGGTCCATCTATTAATGCACAGTCTTCAGACTGGTCCATCTATTAATGCACAGGCCTTCAGAGCCTGGTCCATCTATTAATGCACAAGTCTTATGACTTGGTCCATCTATTAATGCACAGGCCTCCAGAGCCTGGTCCATCTATTAATGCACAGTCAGACTGGTCCATCTATGCACAGGCCTTCAGAGCCTGGTCCATCTATTAATGCACAAGTCTTATGACTTGGTCCATCTATTAATGCACAGGCCTTCAGAGCCTGGTCCATCTATTAATGCAAGTCTTATGACTTGGTCCATCTATTAATGGCACAGCCAGCTGGTCCATCTATTAATGCACAGGCCTCAGAGCCTGGTCCATCTATTAATGCACAAGTCTTATGACTTGGTCCATCTATTAATGCACAGGCCTTCAGAGCCTGGTCCATCTATTAATGCACAGGCCTCCAGAGCCTGGTCCATCTATTAATGCACAAGTCTTATGACTTGGTCCATCTATTAATGCACAGGCCTTCAGAGCCTGGTCCATCTATTAATGCACAAGTCTTATGACTTGGTCCATCTATTAATGCACAGGCCTAGAGCCTGGTCCATCTATTAATGCACAGGCCTTCAGAGCCTGGTCCATCTATTAATGCAC
Organism: Nyssa sinensis; assembly: GCA_008638375.1. NCBI lineage: Eukaryota > Viridiplantae > Streptophyta > Magnoliopsida > Cornales > Nyssaceae > Nyssa > Nyssa sinensis. Next base: position 12,668,277 of record CM018042.1, on the reverse strand, counting down.
AAGTCTTATGACTTGGTCCATCTATTAATGCACAGGCCCAGAGCCTGGTCCATCTATTAATGCACAAGTCTTTGACTGGTCCATCTATTAATGCACAGGCCTCAGAGCCTGGTCCATCTATTAATGCACAGGCCTTCAGAGCTGGTCCATCTATTAATGCACAGGCCTTCAGAGCCTGGTCCATCTATTAATGCACACAGTCTGACTTGGTCCATCTATTAATGCACAGGCCTTCAGAGCCTGGTCCATCTTCAACTAGCGGATTCTGTGATCCTAGTCTATCCAAAGGCAGAAGTTCCGAGCATCTGTCAACTAAAGTTTCCTAGAACGGAATACCTCGGATCTGACACTTACATTATTTGACTTATCTGTCAAACAAACCAGCACCATGGTTTCAACCAAAGGTGAAGTACTTCGATTCTGGCATTTTTCTAAGTTTTTGATTTATTTTCAGAACAATCGGCAATGCATTATAAGGTGCTTAAGTTTCAAAAGAGCACATTCACAGAAAATATCAGATCTGAGAAGAAGAAATTCAACTTTATTGATAACTCAAAAGATTTACATCAGTACCAAGACACTACTACAGAAGCTATTACAGAAGCTATTACAGAAGCTACGCTTGGCAACATAATGGCTCTTCTCTTGGGATGATAAAGGGGCATAAGATCCGAAACCTTCAAAACCGCCTTCATCGGCTCCATTTGAAAGGAAGGAACCCTGAACCCCAGTCTGCATCAAGTAGTGCCCAGGCCATTTCATCATCACTATCACTGGTCCCATGACCAACCGATGATGAGGGCTCTGAGCCTTAGAAGACTTTTCGTTCTCCACCTTTGTAATCGGCATAACACCCCAGCCAATTGAAGCAAGGGTTCCTGCCAAGTCACAAAGGGGAGGAGGCGGCCCCCGTTTATCTCCCTCAGAGCAGTTGTCACTGCCAAGTTATAAGCGGGAGGAGGCAACCCACCTTCAATCTTCTTCTTCACACCATCTGTTTCACCCCAGCCACTTGGAGCAAGGGTCTCTGACAGGGCGTAAGGAAGAGGAGGCAACTCACCTTCGTCTTCATCACCAACGCTCCAGGCCTCGGTTGAATCAGGGAGGGACCACCACCAGTCGGAGAAATCTCGACTAGATATCGGAGGAAACAAGAAGACTTGTGCCTCCTTCAATCCTTCCTTGGAGACTGAAAATAGGGGAGGGTTAACTTTTGGCCACAGTTCAGTTATTCCCAACTCAGGCAAGGAATCATCCATCATCTCCGAACGAGTGGAAGAACTCCGGCAGCATATAAAAACCTCTCTTACAAATAATTCGGGGAGCAGAAGGGTTGAGCACAACCATATGCCCTCGTTTCCATATATATAGACACTGGAAGACTAAAGGCCACCCAGCTGAACCGTCACAACGGTTAAGCGAAGTGCTGGCTTCGAAATCCCAAACGGCGAAGGTGCAATAAATGGAGTATTAAACCACCTTCTCGGGAGAAACAAAAGGCAGGGCCATACACGTAATACACAGGCTTTTAATCTTTCCCATGTATGTGACGTGACGGTTTCTCCATGTCATTAACACTTACAGGACCACGTGTACAACAGAGGTCCATCAACTATGACGTTTCTTGATTTCTAACAGATCTGGAGACAGAAGATCTGATCAATCAAACTACAACCGCAAAGATATCCACTTATTATTTGTCCCCGAATTCAGAACGGTCAGCTTTGAAATACTTCAAAACAAAAGTCTCCAATTACTGGCCTAAGGCAAGTAAAGAAGTTCGGAACACAGTTTCCTGCAGTAGAAAATCTGATCTGGTATACACTAAACTCCAGAGCAGTATAACTTGCAACGATTATTACCATCAACTACATGTTAAGGCACTACAGAGCCACATAACTCAAAGATATGCACAAATGCTATAGAGCAATATAACCAAAGAGGCGAGCATTAATCAAAAGATTGTTCCATTAACAAATGTATGTTCCAAATACATTGAAAGATAACAAAATATTCGTCCTAAGCCTAGTCAGCAGGAACAGGATCAGCAACTGGAGAAGGATCGGCAGGAGCAGTATCAGCCACCTCAGTCGGTACAACCTCTTTCGTGGGATCGGCAGGAAGGACATCAGCCACTTCACCCTGGATGACAACCTCTGAGGGTTCAGATCCAGGCGGCACAAGGGAGGAAACGTCTAGGTCAGGAAACTTGGCAAGAAGCCGAGAGCGGAAGTTATTAAACCCAAACGTAATCAAACGATGGGCCATTCCTTCCAGCTTCGACCTCATCTCTTCCTCATTGTCCACCAATGCCTGCTCCACGGCTTCATCGAGCTGTCTACGGTGCTGATACCGCAAGCCATTCAGCTCCACCTGCAACCTCCTTGCCCGCTCAACGGCAAGGTTCCTCTCCGACTCTATCACTATCAAGGAGTTTTGACACTCCTTCAACTTCTCCGTAGAATCGTGAGCCTCCGACCGAGCAGTACCCAACTGGAGTCCCAGTTCGTCCAGATTGGCCCTAAGTTGGTCGAGCTCCTCCACAGATGGAGAAACCTCCACCAAAGCAGAAAGGGTATGCAAGGTCTGCATAACACAAAGAAAACGACTCGAACACCAGTAGAAACGCTTAAAGGTAAGGAAAATATGGTCCTAACGAGCTCACCTTAACCTGAAGAGCGGTCAAGTCAGCAACCAGCTTCCCAGACGCTTGAGGCTTAATTTTAACTGAGCCTTTGGCCCAGAACTCACTCAGAATCTTCTTGGCTCCCTGACCAGCAACGTCAGGAGCCACCGATGATGATGCCTCCTTACCCGCTCGACGAGACGGGATTGGAGGAACCACCGTGATAGGGACGGGAGCCTCTTCCTCCCTCTCAGCAGGCCCGGGAGAGGACGAAATCAGCCTCCGCTTCTTCGGAACGGGAGCGACCACTGGAGAAGAAGCCTCCCCCACTGCAGGCGGTGATGGCCCGGACTCCCACTGAGCCATCACATTATCAGCTATCTCCTCGACACTACCCCTGGCAGCCATTAATTTATCAGGGTTGACAATGGAAGAATGATCCCTAATGCTGGGCTTCAAAAGCTTCTTATACTGCTTCTGAATCGCGGGAGAGAAATCTGGTCTCTTCCACGCACTCTTAACTGCAAAGCAAGCACAGAAATTGATCAGTTCGACAAATTGGCAAACAAAACGGAGTCAACGCAGCCACGAAAAATTTAAGCCTCACCCCTTGGCCCAGTGGTTCGAGGGAATGTGGAAGGTTGACCCTCGAAGTTCTTGAATTCCCATCCTCCTTTAATAAAGAAGTACCATTTCTTCCAGGTCTTGTTGGAGGAGGGCACAGAAGTAAGGGGTCTGAACCCACTATCAAAAGACATGTAATAAAGGCCTTCCGCCTTTTGAAGTTTTAGATCCATATTGCTACGGATCAGGTCAAGGGACACCTCGACATTATTCATATGCCCTAATACGATAAAGCTCAACAGATGTCTCCAACTGTTAAGGTTCAGGTCTGCGGGGCACAGATCAAACCAACAAAAGAATTGTTTTATTATATCAGGAAAGGGGAGTGTAAGACCCAGTTCAAACCAGGCCAGATAGGCACAGATTTCTCCATCTCTAACATCGCCCGGGCGATCTTGAGAATCTGGGACCCTGAAAGCGACATTTTTGGGAAGTTTGAACTTCGCCCATAACTCCTTCAGCATACTTTCAGTAATTACACTCTCACCCTCTTCTCTGCGACCAGACCGACCAGAGGTCTCGCTTGCCCTGTTCGGGGGATCATCAAAAGCATCGACAATCCTGACCCCCGGACTAGAGGGAGGAACTACCATTCTATTTTCGTCAACATTCACTAATTGCATTTGAGGATCAGTCTCAGAAGGACTTCCCAAACCAGAGTGTGATTCTAAGCCAGACATGGCGAACAAGAGAAAGAGATGAAACGAACAAGAAGGAATGAAGAAGGGGACTAAAAGTCGAACCTGAAACCAAGAAAGAGTTATGAACACCGGGGATCCTCCAAAACTTCAAGATATGTCGAATGGCGGTCTGGTACTAGTAGAAGTAAATGCAGAAGAAAGGTACGAAAGGCTTTTCCCTCTTTCTATATACACATTCGAAATATGAGCCTTCCAAGACGAGCCGACACAACGGTTGAAAGTAATGATGAGTTCTCGAGTATCGGCTGCGTAATAAATGACGCGTTAAATCGGCATCTTGAGAAATGGGAAGGCAAATCGTATGACTCTTCACAAAACCCTCAACCCTAGTTAAAACCCTAGCTTTTGACAAGGGCTCGTGGGGGGAGTAGCTGATATACCATAAACAGACACACCAATCAGTTTGAGACTCGTGTGCCTATCAGATTAACAAATCTCGATCCTACAGAGCTCATATATTTCGGTCATACAGAACAGCTATAAGCCTTCGGGGTATTCTCATATATGTCTATCATACAGAGCAGCCATAAGCCTTCGGGGCATTCTTATTTATATATCATTCAGAACCGATGAACTCGGTCATACAGTACAGATGAAGCATTCAGGATATTCTCATGTACATCGTCCAGACCTCCTGTTCTGGACAGTATTTATTCGACACTGCATATATGGTTTCCTTAACAGCCGTTAAGCGGGGAATAAGGAAACAACCTTTAACATGGAAACTACTATCTATGGTTATCTTCATCTACGATTCAATGCTCCACAAGGTAACTGCAAATCTCTGATGATCAAATCTCGATATTCGTGGCGGCAAAACCTAATCAAAATTAGGAGAACCACGGCTTATATATTAAACCCTAGAGGTACGCTTTGGATTCTTATGCTCATTCTTTGACTTTCAATACAGTCTTTCAATTCCCTTACTTACTTAAGCATCGGAGCGGCTACCGCCGGAGCCAATCCGGTGGTCCTCTGATCATCTTTCTGAGTGTTCTACAGGTCACGGAGCCCTCACGTGTTGCGAGTCAAAAAGTGCAGCATCAGTACAAATTCCTGGACATCCTGCCATGCGTTGGCTGGCTGCAGACTTTACTGCAATTCAAATGTTAACCTTCTGTTCGTTTATATTTGGTAATATTAATTATATTCTTCTTTTGATTACATGGTATATGAATAGCCATACTATTTGTAATGGGTTTCATCTCTTCCATATTCATACTATTTGCTATGGATTTTTATCTCTTACTACTTTATATTAAATAAGTTTGTATTGCGCGCATCCATTGTTTCCAGGTTGAAAAAATTCCAGAATCATTTCAGTCAGTACAGCATTATCTCAATTCATTCGTTTCTCCTTTACTGGAAGAAACTCGAGCGGAACTATGGTCGAGCATCAAAGATATATCCCGTAAACCTTTTGCCACAGTGATCTCTATAAACGAGTCCAAGCCATATGGAAGACGGTATTATGATGTTAAGGTTGATTATTTGAGAAACAGATATGGAGATGATGATGACAAGGAGGAGGAGGCTTATAGAGCATTACCTGGAGATATTATTGTTTTAAAAGAACCTCTTTCTGATTTACAAGGTGGGGGGAGGGCATGGGTGCTGGGTAATATCACTGAAATTTCTGGGAATATTGCGGGAGGAAACCATTTTAAAGTCAAAACATCAAATGACCTTGGAGTTGGAGTTGAGGCCAAGCATGGGATGCACAAATCCTTGCACATTGTCTTCTTGATGAATATAACATCTACTAAAAGAACATGGAAGGCATTGCACATGCCTAGGAATCTAGAAGGTTATCAACAAAGCTTTGTGCACCCCCTCTGCGCCTGTGGTAAGTTTTATACACAATTATACATTTTAATTATGAAATTAAAATTATTTTTATCAATAAATTTTAGATTGCCCCCCCCCACTTAGTTACAATCCTGGCTCCGCCCGGCTAGTTGTAATTTTCTTTTCTAGCGGCTAAAAGAAAATGTTGTGGCTATAATCTCACTTTGTTAATAAATTGATTATGCTTAACAGGTTGAAGAAACTTGTAATCAGTGTAGTGTAGAAACGATTGAGGACTGGGCAGAAAAATTGGGTTTATCATCTATGCTGAACGAGTCCCAGTACAAGGCTGTAGTTGCTTGTATAAGCAAGATGGTGTGTAAGCACAAGTGTTTTGTGGAACTTATTTGGGGACCCCCAGGCACTGGGAAAACTACAACTCTTAGCATCTTACTTTGGACCCTCCTACATTTGAAATGTAGGACCCTAGCATGTGCCCCAACGAATGTAGCAATAACACAAGTGGCATCTCGAGTCCTCAGGCTGCTGCTGAAACAGTCATCTTGCTGCTGTTTGGGAGATATTCTCTTGTTTGGTAACAAGGACCAACTCAAGGTTGGTAATTCAGAGTTTGAAGAGATATATTTGGATTACCGTGTTGAAAAGCTTGCTGAGTGCTTCGGACCGCTAAATGGTTGGAAAGTGTTGCGTCACTTCCATGATAGAATTTCTTGAAGAACCTGTTTTACAGTACCAAAATTTCTGTGAAAGTGATTTGATCAATGAGAAAGCTACAAGCGGCAAAGATATCGAGGTGAAGGTGGAGGAGCGTAAATCATTTCTTGGGTTTGTGAGAGACCGTTTCAAATCTATTGCATCACCACTTAGAAGATGTGTCTCCACTTTCTGTACTCATGTACCCAAAAGTTTTATTAAGGAACATAATTTCCTAAAAATGATGTCAATTGCAGACTCACTTGATTCATTTGAGAGTTTGTTGTACCAGAAGAATTTGGTTTCCGAAGAATTGAAGGTGCTTTTTTCTGAATCAAAAATGGCTTACTCTGCTTCTCAGACTTGTTCACATACACCCACTGTGCTGTACATGAGAAGTGAATGCCTTTTTGCTTTAAGAACCCTTCGGTCTTCACTTGATGATCTTAAGCTTCCAAATGTTATGAACAAAGATGCAATAGAGAATTTCTGCTTTCAAATGGCTTCCTCAATTTTCTGCACAGCTTCAAGTTCATACAAGCTACATTCGAAGTCCAAGGCACTGGAGCCTCTGCAGTTGTTGGTTATTGATGAAGCTGCACAGCTGAAAGAGTGTGAATCAATAATACCCCTACAACTTCCAGGTATAAGGCATGCTATTCTCATTGGTGACCAGTGCCAATTACCAGCAATGGTTACAAGCAATGTAAGCAACTGCAACTTGGCCTTTTGATATATACTATGGAGTAACATGATATTTCTCTGCTTATATATATATATATATATATATATATATATTCTCAACACTTCTTTTCTAGGTTTCTAAAGAGGCTGGCTTTGGAAGAAGCCTCTTTGGAAGGTTGAATCATTCAAAGCACCTTCTGAACACCCAATATCGAATGCATCCGTCAATAAGTTTCTTCCCGAACTCAAAATTCTACCGGAATCAGATCATGGATGCATCTTGTGTTAAGAGCGAAAGCTATGAAAAATGCTACCTACCAGGGCCAGTTTTTGGCCCCTATTCTTTCATAAATATTTCTGGTGGAAAAGAAGTACCTGTTGGACATAGCTTGAAAAATATGGTTGAGGTTGCTGTTGTAAAGAAAATAGTGGAGATGCTCTACAAAGGTATCTTTACATGGTAGTTTATTGGTTAAATATTGCATCTTATGAATGTTTTATCATCTAATTATACCCAATATATTCAACAAATCCACCTCATATTATGAATGTTTTAATGAATTTATACTTGATTCAATGAGTCTTTATCCCTATTATGTGGATTCAAAGATGTAGATTCTATTTTTCCAGCTTATCATCTGAAACAATCTCTGTCTTGTTTCATAAATTTTCAATTTTTTCCCAGAAGAGGATGAAGAAACAGTTCAGTAAAATTGAAAACACGAAAAATGGGCATACCAACTGCACATCCAAATTTCCAATGATTCTTATGAAAAGTTGTCATATCTCATTAATGTCATTCTTTGCATGTACAGCATGTAATGCCTCGGAAGAGAAGCTTAGCATTGGGGTAGTATCTCCCTATGCTGCTCAAGTTGCAGCAATTAAACAGAAACTTGGACACAAGTATGAAGACCATGGTAGCTTTTCTGTGAAGGTCAAATCGATTGATGGGTTTCAGGGTGGGGAGGAGGACATTATAATATTATCAACTGTAAGATCTACTAGTGGTGGATCAATTGAATTCATCTCTAGTCCTCATAGAACTAATGTTGCTTTAACAAGAGCCAGGTATGGCTTCAAATGGGCTCTCAATAAAACTGTCTTCCTTAATTTCATTTTATTTTAAAGATTCTGAAAAGTAATATTGCTTTTTTGATGCCCAGGTACTGTCTTTGGATTTTGGGGAATGAAAGTACACTTACTAATAGTGAATCTATCTGGAAAGAACTAATCTGCGATGCTAAGTTTCGTCACTGTTTCTTTGATGCTGGTGAAGTTCAAAATTTGGCAAACTTCATATTAAAGGTGAAGACAGAGCTTGATCAACTGGATGTGTTGCTTAACGCCGATAGTATGCTGTTCAAAAGTGCTAGGTGGAAGGTATATGGCTAGTCGTAGTTCAATTTTTATTTCGTGTCAATCTTCTTTAACAATTAAATCCTAACCGATTTGTCTCTATGTTTTGGGTTCTATATATATATATATATATATATATTTTACATATGCTCTTACATATCTTGATTCCTATTTTCTTTTCTCCTTTGTGCCTTAGATTCGTTTCAATGACAACTTTAGGAAATCATTTGTAAAGCTGAAGTCACCCGAGACAAAGAATTCAGTTCTTTACCTATTATTAAAGCTTTCTAGCGGCCGCCGACCAAAGGGGATTTGTGTGGACATTATTTGTGAACGCTCATCACACATCTTGAAACAATTCAAGGTTGGAAGACTCTATGTTGTATGCTCAATTGACATAGTTAAGGAATCATGCTACATCCAAGTCTTGAGCGTTTGGGATATAATGCCTCTAGAGGATATTCGGAAGTTGGTTAAACGTTTGGACAATATATTTGAAACATATACTGATGACTATCTCAATCGTTGCAAGGTCAAATGCATGGAGGGGTACGTATATTCTTTTGTATTCTACTGTATTGGAATCTTTCACTTATTTATTTATTTCTTAAAATGCTAAGTCAGAATTAGTGAGTCACTCACTACCTTCTATGGGTAGATCAAACACATGAATGTTCTGAATTTGATTTTGATTTATTATTGTTGACATATTATTATTATGGAGTCTAGGATGTTGGAAGTTCCAATGAGCTGGGCAACCTCTTCTGATATTGTTCAGTATAAGGATATTAGCAAGACTAAAACTGGGAAAGACGCAGGTGCTGGTGCTTTTGATGAAAAAGACTATGGTGAGAATTCAAAGTTGAGTGACTGTTTGTTACTGCTGAAGTTCTACACCTTGTCATCTGATGTGGTCAGCCACTTGCTCTCCAGCGGTGATGGTAGAGAACTTGGTCCTTCCTTTGAACTAACAGACCAACAAAAGGAGATCATTCATTATAATAGAAGCACCTTCATACTTGGAAGGTCAGGCACTGGAAAAACTGCTATTTTGACCAGGAAGTTGTTTCAGAATGAGCAACTGTTTCGTATAGCATCAGAAGGACTTGATGAAGTTAAGAGCAAGGCTAGTGAGAGTGATGGTGAGACCAAGGGAAGCATCTTGCACCAAATTTTTGTTACAGTTAGTCCAAAACTATGTCATGCAATCAAACAAGATGTGTCTCAGTTGAAAAGGTTAGTGAACGAAAGAATGGTTCAAACCCCTTTTTGTTTTATAACATGTTCTTAGCTTTCAAACAAGCATGGTGTGTGCATTTTTTGTTTTGATTTTCTGGTTGTTGAAATTGACATATGAACAGTTTTGTTCAAAAGTATTAAGGTATGGCATGTGCTATCACTGGACAATCAGACAAGTTTCTACAAGGACTTTTACAACTGCATTACTTTTGCTTGGAAGTACGTAGGGGAATGTACTTGCTATTTGGAATTCCAAAAACTGTATATTGAATGCTTAAAATCTCTTTATTTTATTTTACCAATTTATATAATGTTAGAACTGTATTATATATTTATTTCTTTTTGTATCATAAATAAACTGAAATACACCTTATATAGAAATGTATTACAACAAAGTACAGAAGGTGTGCTGGGAGCCTGAGAATCCAAACTTACAATAGTAAGGCAAAAGTGCATCAACAATATGAATTTCTTTTTTTTTTTCAAACAAAAGAAGATGAAAATAAATTGCAGTTGGGCTAATGGCTTAGTATTATTTTTTTTTTTTATTATTTTTTTGGGGGGGGGGGGGGGGGGTTAAAAAATAAAACTAAGAACTTCATTGCATTTTCCATTAACAAATATCTTTATGTATATATATATATATATTGATTTCATCTCGTATATTGTTGTATTTTTGCCATATCGAGTCATTTCAAGGCTCGTAATCCATAATCAATACCCACATAAAAACAGAAAACCATGCAAACAGCTTTTCTATATTTTCTGCTATAATGGATTTATTCTTTTCATTAAGGTCTTTTGTACTTGAGGTTATCCCTTATCTTTTATGGTATAGTTTTACAGCAGAAGTGGCGTTTTTACATTAGTTGCACAAAAGGTACCTTGTATCTAATTATATGCTTTGCTAAAATTTCAGCTTTGTATGTGGTGGGAATTCTTCAGCTGAAAGCAGTTCAATTCATATGGATGACATTGATGATACAGCACAATTTGCAGATATGCCAGATTCTTTTGTTGATCTTCCACCTCGGTCATATCCTCTTGTCATAACATTTCATAAATTCTTGATGATTCTTGATGGCACTGTTGGTACTTCATACTTTGAAAGGTTCCCTGATCTAAGGAAAATCTGTCATGGTAAAACCAGTAATTCAACATCAGTTGCCTTAGAAACTTTTATCAGGACAAAGGAGGTTAATTATGACAGATTTAGTTCAACTTACTGGCCTCATTTCAATGTGCAGCTAACCAAGAAACTTGAATATTCCTCCGTTTTCACAGAAATAATGTCTGTTATAAAAGGTGGTATCCAAGCAGGGGAGGCCAGTGATGGGAAACTCAGTCGGGAGGAATATGTTTCGCTTTCTGATGGTCGGGGGTCCACTTTAAGCAGGAAAAGGGAGATAATATATGATATTTTTATTCAGTATGAAAGGAAAAAGGCGGTAAATGGTGATTTTGATTTGTCTGACTTGGTGATTGATCTTCATTTCCGACTTAAAGACAAAGGATATGAGGGTGATCATATGGATTTTGTCTATATTGATGAGGTGCAGGATCTTTCCATGAGTCAAATTTCTCTGTTCAAATATATGTGCAGAAATGTTGATGAGGGCTTTGTTTTTGCTGGTGACACAGCACAGACTATAGCTAGGGGCATTGATTTTAGCTTTGAAGATATACGATGCCTGTTCTACAAGGAATTTGTGATGGGATTGAAAAGGGATGTGACTGATGAAAGAAGAGAAAAGGGAAAAATCTCAGACATTTTTCATTTGAGCCATAACTTTCGCACCCATGCTGGAGTTCTAAACTTAGCACAGAGTGTAGTCGACCCTCTCTACCATTTCTTTCCTTTATCTATCGATAAATTGAGCCCTGAAAACAGTCCTTTGTGTGGGGAAGCACCCATTTTGCTTGAATCCAAGGATAATGAAGATGCAATCATTACTATATTTGACAACAGTGGAAATGGTGGGAATGTTGTCAGCTTTGGAGCAGAGCAGGTTATACTGGTTCGTGATGATTTCTTGAGGGAGTCAATTAGTCACCATATTGGGAAGAAAGCTCTTGTTCTCACAATCTTGGAGTGCAAGGGCCTAGAGTTTCAAGTGAATTGTAGTTTTTATTTATTTATCTTTGATTCTTAGAAACTTCAGTTTGCTTTGAGAGTCTAGTTTGAGTGAATTAGCATTGCCTTTTAACTTATTATACTTCTTTAACTAATTGTTAGGTCTCTATGAGATTGTATTTGGACATGCTTAAGGTTGATTTTTTCTCCCGATTGTATCTGTCAAGAAAAGTATTTTTTAGTCATTTTTGTGTTGACAATTCTTTTTCAAAAGTTCTTCTAAGACTTGTACTTATAAGGTCTAGTTGAGTCAAAAAGAGCTTATTGTTAGTTATAGTCAAGACTCAAGAAGTCTCTCACAAGTACAAACGTCAAGAAGAAGTCTGCAATCCGAACATAAACTTGTGCATGCATTGCATACATATCACTTAGACAATTGACCTTAGGATTAAATGTTCAAAAATATTACTATATTGATCACAACGACCTTAATGAAATTTAGTTTTGACTACAGGTTAAATAGACTTTAGGAAATTAATCAGATGTATTCTGGACTTATTTTGATTATGTGCTCAATGAATTGGTGAAATAGTAGGTTTATTGTTTGGATGTGAGTTCCGTGTCATCCAAATGAGGGACTTCCAAATGGGAATCACAGAAATGCACATATGAGCATTCAAACATAACAGAGATTAATTCGACGTAAATCAATCCAGTAACTTCATCGTTCAAACACGATCTAAGATCATTAGAACGTACTCGTGGATTGTTCGAATGCGCATCATTGTTCGAATGCACTTCCTCATCATGTCTGAATGTGTGGTGGGTTTTAGCGTTGGAAGGTGTACTTTCAAGAGACTTTCTTTCATACTAGGTTTAGGGTATTAGTCTTGCTTCTATAAGAAATCTTAGTGTTTCTTTGGTGTTAGATCCGCCTTTTGAAGCCAGAAACGATATTGAGATATTTTTAGCCTTATAAATTTAATCTTTCTGTGTTTGCAAGATTCCAGAGGAATTTTGTGGTGAAGTCTATATACTTGGGTGTTAGGAATAACCTAAAAGCACAGATACAGACATGGGATATAGATACGACATGACACGGAAACGCAGACACATTATTTCTAAAAAATTTAGGACATAAACACACCAAGAACACATTGAATATATATAATTTTTTTTATATTTTTTATATTACCATATATAAAAACCTAAAATTATTTCAATTAAAATAACAAAGCCATTAAATAAAAATTCAAAAACTTCTTTATTTAATCATTAACATCTATGATCGAAGTTCTAAACAAATTTACTAACTATTATATAAAACATATATATGTGTGCGGCTATATAAAAAACCAAAAATAGAACAAAAGAGAAGAGGAAAAAAAGAGGAACAAAATCCAAAAAACAAGAAGGAAAAAAATAGAAAACGTATTCATAATGTGTCAAGAACATGTTTGAAATTCAAGAAAAAAAAGTAGACACTGTTTTTCGCATGTCCGATACAGATATGAGAAGTGTCCGAGAGTGTCGATATCCTACACGGACACGTGAGGAAAAATAGTGTGTCCATGCTTCATTGAAATTAATATTAGCATGGCATATAGCAAAAAGCGCATTCACTGTATAAGGTCTGCACACTTTGCAAAAATGGATCATAAATCATGAAGGCATGGGAGCTATGGATACTAATTGGAGAAGCATATTGGACAGACAAAGAGAAGATTGGACGAAGTAACAATAATTCTATCAGAAAAACTCTAGGATGAGTCAGGTTAGTTCCTCAAATTAAGATTTTTGGCAACTTGTTCTAGATCTGACTTAATTAGTAGATTTTTGCAGCAGTGCGTGTTTCGTCCCCATGAGGGTTTTTCAACTATAAATTCTTTGTCCCTAACTTTATTTTGTTTATTTTTGTAGGCTTGATGATATGAACTCCTATGCTTAGTTACTCAACAAGAACGTTTCTTTGCATATAATACATCCTAATAATTGAGTAATAGCAATTTTTGACCAGCAATCAATATTATTTAAACCTGTAATTATTTTAGGTATTTAATTTGAATTTACAAGTGGTATCAGAGGGTTGTCACTCTCACAATATCCATTAATCTCATTTTATAATATATTTTGTATTTCAGGATGTATTGTTGTACAACTTTTTTAGCTCATCACCTTTTGGAAATCAGTGGAGAGTGATATATGAATATATGAAGCAAAATGATCTGCTTGACACGAGTTCTCCTCGGTCCTTTCCAAGTTTCGATCAGGAAAACCACAATGTATTGTGCTCTGAACTGAAACAATTATATGTAGCTATCACTCGTACTAAGCGAAGGTTGTGGATCTGTGAGAATGTGGATGAGTTCTCCAGACCAATGTTTGACTATTGGAAGAAGCTGCGCCTAGTCCAAGTAAGACAACTGGATGATTTATTTGGGAAAGAACTGCAAGTTTCCAGTAGCCAAGAGGAGTGGAAATCCAAGGGGATTAAGGTCTCTTTTATCTTAATTTCCTTAAACTTCTATTATTGTTATTAATTTCTTAATTTGACACACTTTTTTGGATAGGTCATTCTCTTTCCAGTTACTTGTTTGTTGCTGTTATTAATTGTTTTCATGTTTATTATTTCTTTGCATGGATACTTGTGTATAGTAGTCCCATCTTGGATGTGTAAGAACGAAGAACAACCTGATATATATGTCTGGTGCTTCGCGAACACATTTATTTACCATCAAAAGTGAAATCAATGTTTTTTGGATATTCTTCGACATATGACTGTCACTTCTTGGACATTGAGGTATATAGCTTGGACATAGGACTGTCACTTGTCAGAGATTGAGATGTAGCATTTCTGATATCAAATTAGAGTGTAGTTGTAAAAAAGAAGAAGAAGAAGATGATAGCAATAAGTGTTTCAAATACAATTAGAATGTAGCTGTTAACATATCACAATGAGTTCCAATGTGAATCTTGATATTATAGATTAAATTTTTTTATAATTGCATTCTATACACACACACACATTTATGTTTATACTTGATTGTTGGCCTGAGTTTTTTTTTTTTTTTTATAAAAAAACTCTGAATATGTGGATCTTTTTTTCATAAAAAGTTAACACCTTTTTCAATTGCAGTTTTTTCATGAGCATATGTACAAGATGGCAATGATGTGCTTTGAAAGAGCAGGAGACAGAGATTGGGAAAGACTGGCTGAAGCTTATGCATTTCGAGCAACTGCTGACCGTATGCGTGGCCCAAATCCTGAAATATCACGCAATTACCTTAGGAAGGCTGCTGAAATATTTGATTCAATTGACAAGGCAGAATTAGCTGCCCAATGTTATTTTGAGTTAAATGAGTATGAAAGAGCTGGTATGGTTTCTTTCCTTTTTTTTTTTTTTTTTTTTTTTCTATTTTGAACAAAATTAGTTTAAAATTAATGAAGTTGAATTCTCCCCCCTGCTTTGGCGAGTAGTTTATCTGCTATCCCCAACACATTGAAGAGGCTGACGATCCCATTCTCATACCAAATTGCATTTTTAATCAGCTTGCAACTTTCTGCCTACCAAAAGGTTGAAAGTTTTCACAATATTACACTCTGCCAAGTTATGTAATTTCTTGGGAGAAGATGCTAGATTTGTTTTCCATAGAGCAGAATTTTGATGTTCATTCGGTGAACATAATTTTATGATGGAAATGCGCATGGCATAGTTTAAAGTCATGGTTGAGGTCTGGCACATATTATAAGATTCAGACAAGTACATACAACCATTTTTCCATAAAAGATGGATCATGACCCTCCATTTTAGCTGTTAAAGTTTAAACAAGTTGAATATTTTAACCATACTTGTTTTTCCTCTAAGAACTTTTGGGATGTATATATGCTAATCAATACCATGAATTTTGTATGCTACCTTGTGTAACGAACAATATCTCTTGCTCTAGTTTCTCATTATCTAAACTCAATGCTCTAGCCTTGTATCCATTTTGAAGCTGCTGAAATTTTGACATTCAAAATGTAACTTATTATTGAGTTTGACTACATGTAAAATTTATTCACGCGACTCTAAGCTGGAAAAAGCGGGAGAATGTTTTTCTCTTGCAGGATGTTATAAGCTTGCAGCTAATGTATATGCTAGGGCCAAATTATACTCAAACTGTCTGTCTGCATGCATTGATGGAAAGCTCTTTGGCTTGGGGTTGGAGTTCATATAGTCCTGGGAACAAGACATAGCTTCTTGTGCTGATAAGATGATAGAAATGCACAAAGTTGCATACGATTTTCTGCATAGAGTTGCTCTTTATTATTATGGGCTCAAAGATAATGTAGCCATGATGAAATTTGTTAAATCTTTTCATACCATAGAATTGATTCGAACCTTCTTGAACAATTTGGATTGCATTGATGAGCTTTTCTCATTGGAAAAAAAAAGGGGAAACTTCCTGGAAGCTGCTAACATAGCAAAGAAGAAAGGGGATCTTCTCCTTGAGGCTGATGTTGTAGAGAAGGCTGGACTTTTCAGAGAAGCATCGATGCTCATTCTATGGTATGTGTTCTCCAACTCTCTGGAGCAGTTAAAGCAGAAGGACGAGCTGTTAACAAAAGCCAAATCAATTGCAAAGAATCATTCTGATCACTTCTATGAGTTTGTTTGTGAGGAGGCTGACATTTTATCAAAAGAAAGGGCTAACGAAGAAGTCCTTGATACGAGATTAATGCAGTTTCTTCAATATTGGAAACAGAATGCACCTATAGATGTTGGTAGGGTCAAAAGAAGTTATGAAATAGATATAATTGAGAAAAAATTGTTAAAGGAGGCTTGTAAAAATTGCAAAGCGGAAAGGTGATCTTCTATGCATGGCTGATCTGCTCGAGAAGGCTGGAGATTTCAAAGAAGCATCTATGGTCCTACTCTGGTATTGTTTTGCCAGCTCTCTTTGGGTATCTAGAAGCAAAGGTTGGCCCTTGAAGCAGTTTAAGAGGAAAGAAAAAATTCTGACAAAAGCAAAGTCATGTGCAAAGAGTGACTCGGATCTATTTTATGAGTTTGTTTGTATGGAGGCGAACATTTTATCAAATAGTAAAACTTGCTTGTCTGAAATGAAACAAAATATGATTGCTTCCCAGAGGCATAAAAGTCTCAGAGGTGAAATTCTATCTGCTTGGAAAATTCTGGATGATCATCTCAATTCAAATACCACAAAGTATGAGTGGAATAATGTGTTGGTCGACGATTTGATCAAGCATTCAGAAGACTTGATTTCTCAGAACCGGGTCACTATGGAAACACTGATCTACTTCTGGGATTTTTGGAAGGAGAAGATTGTGAACTTAATTGACTCTCTTTGGTGTATTGGTAAACAAAATGTTAGTGAGTATATGACTTATGAGAATTTCTGTTTGAATTACATGGGTGTGCAGAAGCGTGATGCTAATAAGAATACCATTTACGTTTTCCTCTTCTCTGATGCCAACTGGCTGAGAGAAATTGGTTATGGACTTAGTAGGAGGTATGAAAATTTGGTTTCTTTTGATGCTCAAGAGTTTGTCCCTGCTATTAAGAGATATTGGTGTTTGGAAATGCATTTTGTTGGTCTGAAAGTATTGAAAACTCTCGAAGCCCTTTATGACTACTCAGCCAAGAATTCCTTCTCCATGTTTCACCAGACCATGTCTATTGTCCATATCTTTGAGGTTGCCACATTTCTTCAAAAGTACAACTTTGTGGACCGCAGTGGGCCTGTGCAGAAGTACATTGATCTATCTTGCAATTACTTCTTCGGCAATATATTTCCTCTTGACTGGCAAAAGTCTTTGATGCAAAATATGATTTTTCTTAGAGGAACTGAGCAGTCTATGAATATACTCAGCCAAGTTATTTTCGCAAACATCAGTACAGAGAGTCCACTGACGTATGGGCAAATGAGTAGGGTGGTTGTGATGATCCTTGGGTCTGGTGGGCTGATAGATGAATTGTATAAGAAGATTCTGGAAAGTTTCATAGCGAATTCAAAATGGAGGAAATTTGTTGGGGAACTCAGCAGGAATAGAGGATCTGCAACCAACAATTCCTGTTATTCTTCAACAGAGGTGTCTCTGGGTTTTCATTATGATTCAAGACAGCTGGTGTCTCTGGTTTGCAAGTTCAGTGAAGCTCTGAAAAATGCTAGATCTGCAAACTGGGAGGCAGAACATGATTTTATATCACCCAGTTGTTTCTTGTATCTCGTTGAGCGCCTTATACTATTGTTATCTTACTTCCATGGATACTTTCTCACCACAAAATCTTCATTTGTTGAATGGCTTATTTTCTAGGAATGGAGTATCAATCCTAGTTCCATTTCAATAAATGATAAAAAACTATCATTGATATTGGGAGATATTTACAATTTCTTGGCCTGCGTAGTTCAGGAACTGCTTCTTAAAATACACGGAGCAATGGTGGTTTTGAGATTGGTTGTTGTTTTGTGTTTAATTTGTGTGAACTCTGGAAAGCACTTTGATAAAATTTTCAATATGCTGGGTAGGAGTGACATTGTTTCACAACTGCCGCGGGCATTTTGTGATGCCCTTCGGAGAGCACAGAAATGTAATTTTATTTATGTGCTTGCTGATGCACTTGGAAAGATTGAGAATCCCCTTGTATTGGTGAATTTGAGAAATAACTTCTCAAAATTTTCATGCCTGGATGCAATTTTTGTAAGCATGAAAGTGAGCAGATGCAAAGAAGATATATTACAAGCATTGTTTCCAGAGAAAGGAGTAACTACCAATTCATGCAGTAATGATGATCATGATCAAGAAAAGGTTTCCAAGTTTTGGGAAATATTAGATGGTTTAGAGTTGTTGGAGACTGGGAAGGGTGAGGATGCAATGCACTTAGTGTCTATCATCCCAATCATTAAGGTAATGGCACATTTTCTATATATATATATATATATATATATACATATATATGTTGCTAATGGTTAGTACCTGACCAATTAATGTAACGTTTGTATGTGTTTTTCTTCTATATTCCTAGGAGGAGGTGGACGAAAAATTTCAGTTAATATCTTTTGCAATGGCCTCTTTTAAGGAGAACAATCATCAGGATGAGGGAAAAATTTTATTGGAAGCCAACAGCATGCTTGATGCATTGAACCAGCTTTCCTCTGCATTGGATATAAGGTAATTAAGTTTTATTTTTGTTTATTTCCTTTTTTCTGTGGGACTTAAATTGTGTTATAACCTTGTGTTCTCACATGAATACTATTATATTTGATGTGCATGGGTGATGATTACTTCTTTAAGTCTCTATAATTTTCTCTTTTTGAACGTGGCACATTTATCATGGATTTTGGTGAACTTCAATGTCATGCACCCACCTTGTGTTGATGTGATCAATAGAGCCAACTGATCCCATTTTAAGTACTGGAGATGCTGGGAGTAGTATATAGATTAGCAATTTATGATATAACTCTTGTATGTGAGTGAGTGAGTGAGTGAAGAACATGAAGACACATACAAGGTGCTTAGAGTACTTGGAAGACTATGCATGTAAATAATGAAGACTTGGGAGATGCTTCATCAACCACGAGGAGTACTCAATTAAGCATCATATTCATGGCCGAAGGGAAGCAAGCTTGAAGACCAAAAAAGGGTCTAGGTTAGCCTAGGTATGCATATTTAGTCGACTAATGTGAAGGATGGTCAACCAATGGAAATAGAGACCAAAACGTTGGTCGACCAACATATCCCAAAGACCAAGGATTGATCCAGCCACCAATGACCAACATAGTCGACCAATATTGCACATTAGTAGGCTAAAGTGCAAGTTGATTGACCAAGCTTCCGATATTTAAAAAAGAGTTAATTAGGCACAACTCCTTGAGAAAGAGACTTAATTATTATAAAATATACATCACTTTCAAATGTAAGTTCAATGACACTTCGTTAAAAGTTGTTTTGATAAGAAGCCCTTATAGCTGATGTAGTATTTTTTTTTTTTTTTTTTGATGCTTTTATCCTTTTCCCTAATAGCCACTACATCCTCATCTTCTTAACAAAAACCCTTACCTAACTTAATCCCACCACCTAGAGCCATCATTGCAGGTCGTTGCCACCCAAGGCTATCACTGCTCTTTCAACACCTTAACAAAATACAGCTCCTTCCCCGACCCCACGATCCCTAAATTCTCTTTAAACTTCTCTTTGCGCCTTTCTCTCTCTCATCGAAACTCATCTGCAGAAAGAACTTGTCCTCTTATTAGATTTGTGTCACCTAGAAGGTTAGTATCTCCAATGTGGAGGGTCCAAATAGGCGGATCTGGGTCACGCAAGGCCATCCTAGTGGGGGATCACTTGGTGGAATTGGGATTTTTAGTGGTTGGTTGGTAATGTAAGGGAAGGAAAACCATCATAGGTTCTAGGTAGGGTGCACAATAGGCCGATTGAACTATAAAATCAATAGAACAATTGCTTTAGGCCTCGTTTAAAGAGAAGACCCTAAATTTTATATATTTATAATATAATTAAATTAGAAATATAATGTTAATAAAAGTCTAACTTTATAAAAGACTCCAAATTTTATGAATTTATGGTATAATCAAATTAGAAGTCTAAGATTCATAAAAATTTAACTCTACAAAAAAAGCCCCTTAAAGACTTAAAAAAATTACATAATTGTATTAATATAGTTTTATTCGTGTTTTACTATAATGTTTTATTGCTATTTATTTAGATAAGAAATAGGAAAAAATACTAAAAGGTCCTTAAAATAATTTTTTGTAATCCAAAAAATTCATGATATATTTTTTTTTATCTAAAAGATCTAAAAAAGAAACTTTTAATACAAAAAAGTTCATTTGTTAACTTTCATCTTAACACCGTTAAAATATTTTATTAATTAGACCAAAATAATCTTCAAGATATATATTTTAAAAAATACTAAATAATAGATACAATAAATTCTTCAATCCAAACAAATATAACATTTTTTATTTATCAGTAATATTTTGCTTTTTGGGATTGAAAAATTTATTTTATATATTTTTTAGTATTTTTTTTTCTAAAATGTATTTTAAAAGTCATTTTAGTATAATCAGTAATATTTTTTAACGGTGTTAAGATGGAAATCAACAATTGGACTTTTTTATGTTAAAAGTTCATTTTTTGGAATTTTTAGATTGAAAAAATGTATCATGAATTTTTTAGATTGAAAACTTTATTTTAGGGATTGAAAACTTTATTTTAAGGACTTTTTAATATTTTTTTCTAAAAAATATTATGTAAAAACTATGTTATTAGAGTTTCATTCAATATATTCCTCTCTCTTGTTAAAAATAATTAAATTTTATATAACAAAAATAAATATAATATATATAAAAAATTAAGTAAAATATATTTAAAAAAAAGTCTTATTTAAAATTATCACTTTATCATTTTAGAACTCTAATTATATAAAGTCGACCTTCGTGCACAGAAGATCAAAGAATTAGAGAATCGAAATAAATTCGGATTGGTTGTAATCTAAATAATTCAGATTGGTCCCAGTTATACAATGTATAGAACCTTTTAGATTGGTTTGGTATGGCTTAGAAGTTGGAGTAACCCAATGTAACTTGAGAATTGTTTCAAAACAAAACAAAATATACTTTACATAAGATTTCAGGGATTCCGTTTCACTTTCACCCGAGTAAGGTCCTGTTCATTTTCTGCAGCTTGTTTCCTGTGTCTAGATGTCTCTTCAACCCTCTGTGGCATCTCATTCAAGACACACCTTTCCATTTCCTCTGAACTTAATTGACATGTTTTCAATTTGGAATGCCTTCTTCTTAATCTTTTCCTGTTAGCTTCTCTTTCTCAATAGATGTTTCAGATTCCCAGTACCAGCTGTCATAATTGATGATATATATATATATATATATATCCAATTAGGAAGCAATGCTATATAATCTATAATGAAATTGAGGAATTTAACCAGACGAAGAATGGTTTGACGTGGGGCTGGTTCTTCACTTCTTATAGTAAAGTTTTAAGCAGGGTTGGGTTTGTAAAGGGAGGTTGCTACGTGTCATCAAACTTAGCTATACACGTGTCACTGCACTAGGAAGAAGACGGACACATCTAATGATCAGTGTGTTTCTTGTGTAAAACCTATGTGAGCAGAAATATTCAGGTTGGGTAGGGCCAATTCTATCAGCATTGTGATTTGGCTTTGGTTTTACTTTTAGAACTATTAAGGTTAAGTCAGTTCTGATTTCACTCTAACCTGATCCATGAACACCCCTAATTCTAGGTTAGTCTTTAGAAACTTAGGAAAACCCTATTGAGTTGGTATGTTGGTAGGTTAGCATTAAGGAAAAACTACCATTGTAAATGTATTTTTCTTTTTGAGCGATACTACCATTGTAAAGGATGATCCTTGAAAGTCCCCCTATAGTGAAAAAAAAAAAATCAGTGTGGAGTTGGGAGTAGACGTAAGCTTGGTTAAGCCAAACCAATATAAATCATTCAGTGTAGTAGGCGATAACCATTTTCAAATTTCAAGAAATGATGTGGAATGAAATCATGCAATGTAGTAGGAGATAAGTAGATAACCATTTTCGAGTTTCAAGAAATGACCACCCTTATTACAATAAGAAAATTGTCTTTGTTTCCCTATAACTCCAATCTAATAATGGATTAGTGCTTTTATAATGCAAATATATATTGCAATTAAAAAATTTATTTCATTGTGAAAGAAACACAAGTAGTACTTCTGGTGCTAAAGCGTACTAAAACTAACCATGTTCTTTTCCATGTTTCAGTGAGGGAGAATTTGACGTTAAAGTTTCAACAATCGATGAACTTTCCAAAGCATTAAGGTCAAGAAGACAAGAAGTGGAGCCTTTGCTAAAGGGAATGTTCTTAAAAAATGAGATAAATGCTGTAGGTGAGGCGTCAGAGATTAGCAGTGCAGTAACAGAGGTGGATGAAAACAGCAAGGCTGACAGAAACAACTCTGAAGAGGACAAGATGAAAGATGATGCATATCCTACTATAACATCTATCAAGGCTGATGATGAAAACAACAACTCTGAAGAGGACAAAGATGAAAGATGATGCATATATATATATATATGTATATCCTCCTATATATTCGTTACTGTGTACATGCTTTGAAATTTTTGGTTTTATAGACGGCACAACTAAATGACCTGCTTTAAGTGCAGTTAATCGTTGTGGAAATTTACTTTCTTATTTTTTATTTTTGGGAAGTAGCCTCTTGTAATAGTGAGTTTTGTATGATCACCAGTTTGTCTGCCTCTCAGAATTATTTCTGATCAGATGGATCTCGGTCAGGATGAAGTGTAGATCACAGACATACCTAACTTTAAGTGACTGCTCATAAACTCGAACTCGGGTTCTTACAGTTAATGGCCCAAGCATTTTACCATTAAACCAAGGAATGACCCTTTTCAATCTGGATGAAGGTATTGGAAAAATATGCACAGTTGATGTGCTCTGGTCACTACATATGTTTGGTATGCTAGCTAATAATCTCCTCTGGGTGAAGGTATCTCTTACTTTAGTTAAATTATTAGATGCTTGAGGGTCCAATAGATATGATCGTCTTCCATTGAAATGCCAGCAAAATGTAGACAGTCGTTGATATCAGTCCGGGGCCCAGGCTGTTGATTGATTCAGCAAAAGATATAGTGAGTCTGGGTCTGTTGAATTTCTAATCATTTTTAGGATTTCAAAAGTGACAATCTATTCTCATTTAATGATAACAACTTTACTACTTCTTTTGCTGTGCCACCTTTTTGTTTTTGCTCTTGAATGATATTCATAACCTTAGATGCAAATGTGGGACTTGGATTTTTGAACTGGCTGCTGTCAAAGCCCCTATGATCTGGTCATGTTTTGTAACACAAACACAAATGCTAATAGTACTGTTAAGAGGAAACAAATATTAAAGTTCATTTTTGAAACTATCAGTGTTGATGTGCTACAATATTGCATATGTGAAAATGTAGTTTGGTTTGGTACTGTAAGTAATGGTAAAAGGTTGGTTAGGCTGCAATAATGCTAGTTTGGGTGTCATTCACTACAGTTCATGCTAATAAAAGCTTGAGGTTGGGCTTTAAAGAGTGTAATTTTATCAATAGCATTCCTAGTGCTTTCCAGTTATTCAGAGATTGGCTTTAATTTTCTGTTCTCAAGGAAATATATAATTAAGAAAATGGATTGGAAGCCTTCAATACTAAATGCATCGTTTAATATTATTTGTTATAAAGGAGTTTTTGTTTTCATTTTTGGGTGTTAAGCTTGTTACGCAGAAGCAATCAAACAAATAATAAATCGATCTCAAATAAGCAAAATAAATAAAACACACAGAAAAGACACAAAATATACGTGGTTAGGATCATGAGGAATTGATCGAAATCAATCGGTGAAATCAATAAAGAAATGCATGATATGCAACATATATGAAGTTTTTCAATTGAAGCTCTTAGATCTAGCAATTCTAGGGCTCTCATAATGATGAACTCTTAGTGCTCTGTTTTCTCTATTCTCTCTTCGCACAAAACTGAATTTTCGTGTTTTTATTGTGTGAAGATCGGATCTCAAACAATTTGAAAAACTGTTTTATGTAGTGCTTGTTCGAACGGCCAACTTATTCGTTTGAACGAACATAGAACGAGCTTCAAACGAGCAAACTTCTAAGGTTGCAACTCTTCGTTTGAATTTAAACATTTCGAACGATTGAAAAAGAGCAAATGACTTTCGAACAAGCAACAAAAAGTGCTCATCCTTTACTTGCCTTATGAAATTAATTTCTCTAAGGTTTGAAATATGCATGTTTGGGAAATCTATTTCACAATCACAATACCACTTCACACATTATGATATAAAATAAACTATATGCTATGCATACAGTGTGTGAGTGTGTGAGATCCAAATCACAACAAAAGTCCAAATTACCCAATTACCCCTCAAGTACCAAGACAGCCGGTAGTAGATCACTACAATGGAGCTTGAACTTTCTTGGAGTAGAACGGGCATTGAGATACTCTAAACCTAGGACTAATGTAGTGATTACATTGAAAGCATGTTTTGTATAAACTTGATTAGCCAATTACAACACTGGACCTTGTGGTCCTAACAATTTCGTTTATTTTATTCGTTTATGTCATTATTATCATTATCTCTTTCTACTCACTCTTTCTCTTATTTGTGTCATATGTAAAATATTAAGCCTTGCGGATGAACACTTGAGACCAGTTCATTCAGATTGGGCGACATGGGTGTCTAATCCCTTCCCATCTAGTACTTTAGTTCTCAAAACACCCACTAGAGAAACCCCATACACCTTCAAATACGGGATAGAGGCAGTCTTACCCATCGAACTAGAAGTGCTTTCACTCAGGATGCTTCTCAAGAGTCAAGTAGTAGAAATAGACTCGCTGTAAAACCGCTACGACAAGTTAGCATTATTGGATGAAAAGGGGCTCAAAGCCTTTTACCAAACACAAGGTTACCACTGTCGGATATTCCAAACTTTCAACAAGAAAGTCAGGAAAAGAAGACTGAAAGTAAGAGATCTAGTGCTAAAACAGATCAGTGCCCCAGTGCTTGACCCATGAGGGAAGTTCCGGCCCAACTTGAGTGACCCATTCATCATCAAGTCCATAGCCACCAGAGGTGAAACTTGGCTCACAAACATAGATGGAAATGAGTTCTCCTCACCCACCAACCTAGACCAACTAAAAACATACTATGTTTAGGGGGTAAATTTACTATAATAGAACTACGACGACCTGACCCCCAATCAAACAATGTTACTAATAACATAGGGGTACGTAGGTAGCTCACGAAGTTACTGTGAGTGCAGTCTAAAAAATATCAATAAAATTTCATTCTTCTAAACCGAAGTAGATGTTCAATACTTTATTTCATAATTAGTTAAAATCCAATCTGATTTGGTGATAAGACTAACTACCCAAAAAAAATAAAAAAATTCATTGTTATTAAGGGATCACTCTCATCATCACAAAGGGATCATCATTTCTTCTCCACCAACTTTCCTTTAAACTTAAACTCCTTGCCTGTCATTTTCTCCACAAAGTATAAAAGGCCTTTCTTCTTATCAATTTGCATGTCAAAGCGCCCAAAGTTCAGTTTTCTTATCCGACATAATGCCTCTCGAGGGACCCTTGGGCACCCTCTCTTCCTCTTCAAGCCTCGAACTTCTCGAGTATCTTATTACTCAAGTTCAAACTTTACCAAATCTTGGTCATGATTCTTTTTTGAAATGAAAATTTCCTCAAACTTTGCACTTAGGTCTAGCTTCATAGCAAACCCCGTCTCTTCGTGAAGGACACCCCCTCGGGGATTCTCCCGATCACCCATTTCCTTATAAAGCCATCTCAACCGATCTTTAGTCATTGTCTTCCCAAAAAAATTTGTATCATTAAACTCAAAAAGGTGAACCCTCTTCCAAAGGTTGGTTAACATGCTTACAATTGAATGGGTCAATTCCTCCACAAGATAATGTGGGTCCCAAGTCCGTGGCCTAATTGGCTTATGTCCAAATTGATGAAGAAGATAGATAGGGTAATAAAATAATGTTTCTCTAAGGCCAGCTATGCACACATATGATGTCACGACCCAAAACCCACCCTCCGCGGATTAGGGGTCGCTGACCGACACTGTCACTTAGACAGGCCATACAAAATCAAATGAATGCACAAAAGTGATATAATTTTTTTTTTTTATATTAATTACGGAAGCTAAACATGTGCAACTCATTCAATAACCATCTCCACATCAGACATTTATAAAGTTTACTCAAAATAAGATCATTGTCACCACTATTCATCACGAGTCATTAACATTTATATACACATCATATATGTATCCACAGAAGTACAAAAAGATAATTCCCAACAGTTCAGGTTGTCATCTGTCAAAAAATACATGATATGATTACCCAAAAGATTCTAACATCACATCCAACTTAGATCCTGATACAAAATATCCATTGCATTCACGTTCTTGGGTGTTCTGCATGGACTTGTTACCTCCTTGGTAATTTAGTTACCTGAAATATGTTAGATAAATTCATATGAGCTTCACTAAGCTCGTGAGTAATTCTTGCATCCTATCACAGGTTTTGCATAACAGAGTTTGTACAAAATACCATATGCACTAAGTTTCTTTAAACATATAGCATATAGATGAGGATAACTTAAAACATAATTCAGATAATAAATTATGGAACAGATAACGTGATAATGAATGACAGATACACATGAAAGGGTGCTTTTAAAGTCTGAATTTTGAATAACGGATAATAGACACATATTACACACATTGAAGATTCACATAATGAGTCAGAGCACTACGTGGGTAAGTCTTATCAAGAGTCGGAGCGCCACGTAGGTAAGTCTCATATATGAAATCCACAATGAGTCAGAGCACCATGATGGTAAGTCTCAAAAGAGTCGGAACACCACATGGGTAAACCTCGTGTAGACACAAGAATCGATTTAGAGTGCCATGTGGGTATGTCTCAAAAGAGTCAGAGCGCCACATGGGTAAGCCTCGGGACAGATACAAGAAAGAACGTCAGAGCACCATGTGGGTAAGTCTCATAAGAGTCGGAGGGCCACATGTGTAAGCCTCGGAACAGACACATGATCGGATTCAAAACACGTACATTTCAGGTTTCATAGTCAAAACTAGATCACGTAAATCATTTTTCTCATTTAAGGGGTACCATGGTTTACAGATTTCTTTCAAATCAGTATATACATGAATGCCATTTCAAAATCTAGACATGAAGATTATATTTCTCGAATATTTTGCAAATTGTAAATAAACATTTAAGTAGATATAAAACACTTAAACATTTTCAAATATGAGATAAAAGCACTGATCCAAGGTACAAGATTACTCACAAAACAATTTAGCATTTTGAACAACCATAGAATATCAAATACCACTGATCCGGGATACAAGATTACTCATAAAACAATTTAGCATTTAAACAACCATAGAAGATAAAATACATTGATTTAGGGTACAAGGTTACTCACAAAACAGATTTAGCATTTGTCAAATAAAAGATAAAATATCGTTGATCCAAGACACAAGATTACTCACCTCAAACCTTCAGTCAGCTATGCTAACTCATTTTCCTTTGTCTATAGTTCATAGATCATAAGTCAGATATACATAACCATACATTAGAATATAATTAAGGATTTTGTATTGGCCACTTATTGTTTTCGTAGCCTTAGTCTTAAAGTTAGGTCATGCCTTCTTTTTTTAATTTCATCTAATAGCTAAATAATTGCTCGGGACGTAGTGGGTATTATCTCATTTGTTATTTCATATTTTTTAGAATTTATTTAGGCTTAGCGGGCCTCATCATTGAGTCTGGAACGTCCGAAATAGTCAAGATAGACTACCTTTTGTATTTATTTGGCTCCGGGTATCATTTGGGGTAAAATGGTAACTTTGCATTTTACGTGTCTTAATTTCTTTTGGACTTAATCTCACATATCGGACTCCGCCGTTGAGTCTGGAATGCCCAAAAAATATTGAGTTATACTATTTTTTTATTTTATTTAGGGCATCGGAGCTATTTTACCAAATTAAATTAATTTAATTTGTTTAATTCTTTTATTTTATATTATATATATATGCAGCCCATATCATTCACATGTATGACATTGGCACAGCGGTCACACACTTGGATTTAGGGTTTACGCACGCACACGGTTAGGGTTTAAATCTTTGGGGCTACTGCTCCGTTATTTTTTTCTGATTTTTCTTAGGCCAAACAACGGATATGAGGCAAAAGCTAGGATAGGATATGCCTGTTCCGCCCTAGGTTATTAAATCAATTTACTATCCCCGTTGCCAAACAGACCCAATCCATTTCAATTTAAATCCCACAGCCCCTAAACGACGTAATTTGGGTTACCCAGATCTGCGCCTGGGCAGGTTCTGACCCGAACTCGAAACTGACCTAATCCACTACTATTCATCTTCCCCACTTCTTCGGCGATGATTCCAACGTCTTCTCTGACCCCAGCGACCGTTGCCGGTGGAATTCTGGCCTAATTTCAACGGTGTTCGAACCCTAATTTCACGAGGTTTCCATTTCTGATGTTTGTTTTTCAAATAGCTTCTTCCCTAAGCTCAAAATAGGGCATCACAGTCGAGCTCCAACGAGGGCCCAAATTTTTGGTGAGTTAATTTCTTCCTATTTCGTGAAGTTTTAAATAGTAATTTTTCTTCATTTTTCTTCCTACATGCTTCTGGGAGTGAGGGGAACACTTTCTCGATCCTAAAAGCAAATGGATCCATCAAAAATTCCCACTACTCGAATTATCCACCCTACCTGCAACTTACTATTTCTACCTTGTTCTTTGGCCATTTTGATCGATTTTAATTATAGTATGATCCATTTTCAATGCTCTTTCGATCCATGCAGGTGGTAAGTTAAGTTTGTACAAGAATATTACTTTTCACTATTTCGAGTTTATTAGTTCTAGGGTTTCCTCTTAGTTTAACTAGGCTATTTTCATCAATTTTTTTTCCTTTTTCAATATCATATGCATGCATGCATTTTAAAATCCCTTAAACATTAGGTCTTGCATGGTTTTCTAGAGAGACAAAACTTGAAGGGTTAGGTTTTTTACCTTCGATGGCAGTTTCTCTCTCTCTTTCTTGTTTGTTGTTGATCTTCCAAGCTTCTTAGGGCTTGAGCAACCTCATTTCCCCTCTCATCCGTTTCTTCTTCTTCTTCTTCTTCTTCTCTACCCCACTCTCCCTCTAAGAGCACCTCACATACACATACTCATTTCTGTCATACGCATATTAGACCCCCATATATATATATATATATATATACATATACACATATATTTTATATCATGATGATGTGTTGTATATGTTGTGATTGGTTGTGTTGGGTGGTGGAATGGGCTTTTATATGACATATATACATATATACATATATCTAGTGAGATATATAGCACAAATGTACTTGCAGCCTAAGTTGTTTAAGTTTTAGATATAAGTTTTCCCACATTTTTAGTCTTGGGATCAAATCCCTTGGCCAACACTTTTGGCCCATTTTCAAATCTTTTTCTCCTTATGCCTTGTTTGGCATTATCCCATTTCCTTTTTTTTGCTTTATTTCCATTTTTTCCTCTCTTGCACTTGTATTTTCACTTATGCCTTGTTATTTTATGGCTTTTATTTTTTTTGGTCTAATTTTCATAATTGTCATTTTATTCCTTAAAGTCTCTAATATTTAAATTGGTGATTTAATTCTTAATAATTGGATCGGGATGTTATATATGAATAACCCACAGAGCGCAGAATAGGGCTCTATAACGCCAATGCAAAGTGGTCCAATCAAAATCATTAGTACTCAAGGTTACTAAGAAGCCACACCATGCTTGCTCATCAAATTGAGCCACCAAAAGCTTCTGCGAGAGATACTGTTTGGGTCGATATGAGCAAAGTTGCAGACTTTCCAAAAGTGCTAACTTGTCTTTAAGCCACATCATCAATAACAAGGGGCTACCACCAAATTTATGGCCCAAGCCATTATGCACCATGTCCAAGCCATTCAAAGGCTCGGCTAAGACAAGGCCCATGATGTTCTCTTCCTTGTCAAGGTCATCAACAACTCCAATCAAGCGAGCATCAACCATAATTGGATCAGTCAAGAGTAAGAGGCAGGAAATCATGCATAAATCTAAGGCAACTAGTCTAATGTAGCTTAGGCACTTGGCTTTTAAAGCGATCCATGACAAGTAAAAGAGAAAAGCTTTCACCTTTCACTAACAACCTCGCCTCTACGACATTCAATGATAGTAAGTTTGATAAAAGAGTAGAATAACCTTCTTGAACATTGGGGAAGATCATCTTGCCTTGGACAGTCACATCAAGGATAACATAGAACTCCTCAAAAGTTGGCCAAAGCTCTTCTATGTTGAAACGAAAGACATGACCCATGGGGTCCCAAAATCTCGCACAAGCTTTCAAAAAATTTTGCTTCACCATAATGTTAGTCATGAAAATGAGAAATTTTAGCTTGAATGATCCCAAATTGATCCTTTCTAGTGGTGTAAGAAAAACCATCCATAAGTGAAGCTCGTTATCAAAAGCATCTGCGCTAGTAGTTATGGCGACCATGAGAAGGACAAGACTTAAAGGGGCTATGCAAATCAAAGAAAAATGAGAAAGCAACATGATGGGGGAGTCTAAGGCTCTTTCTATAACCACAAAAACCCGTAATTCCATCTCCAAGTTGGATTGGAAAGTCAAATTTTGGAAAAAAAATGTGACTGTTACCAAAACTAGACAAAATATACACACAGTATCGATCGGCACACATGAGTGTCGATCGGCACTGGGGCCCAGAAAATATCCCCCTCAGTGTGCCGATCGACATATAGGTTCCTTGGGCCATTTTTCCTAGTTTTTCCCAGTTATGTATTTTTGTGGTTTTTCGAGCATACCAAGTGTCAAAATCACTCATTTGTTTGCCTAAATCTAGGTATTTCCATTAGGAAAAGGTTATAAATGTATTCCAAAAAAATTGTACAAAAATAGAAAAGAAAACAGACATTTTTCATGAAATTCAAAAAAGGGCTACACAAATCTAATGGCGCCCTCGTCGTGCACCCTCTTGTCGCCTCAATTATCTTGGAATTACCACTTCTTCCTCCATATCCTTATCATCATCAAGAAGTTTGGAGCTTCTCTTGGGCCTAGGGGCGGAAGTCAGAGAGCCCCTAAGTTGGTCAATGCTTCTCCTCCTCCTATTCTTCTTATTGGGATCCCACCATCGGGCTTCACAGGAGGCTGAGTCATCTGCTCAAGCTAGGACACCCTGCTCGCCTGAAAGAGCATCAAAATACAAGTTCGGAAACAACATAGACAGGTCACAATCATCAAAGGTAAGCAGCTTAAAATATCCGTGTTAGTCTGACAAGTGGCCCTCCATCACGACTCGATTGTGGCTTGCGTCACCTTATGCTTTAAAGTCTTAATGTAGACACAAGGATCTTTATAGATCAATCGGGCTACCTAAAAAGGCCACGAAAAGGGTTAGCAAAACTTTCAATAGAAAACTTACAATATCAAACAGTTAGATCTTACCCCAGTCAAATGGTTAGGTGAAGGAAGTCCCTCAATAACTTCCATAGGCCTCATGAGCTCCTCAAGGTGAAGTGTGCCATCCTTGGTCATGACTGACACATTAAACGCAGAAAAGTCTACAATAATGCCCATCTTAGCGTCTGTAGTCTCGGCCTCCTGAGAAGACTGATCACTGGCACTAGGTCGACCAACTCTCGCGGGAGGAGGGGGTCCTCCAATCAAAAGAGGTGTGAGTCCTCCTAAATAAGCCCCGAACACCATGAAGAGATTGAAAAATTGCTCCATCGATATACCCTCCAAAAGCTCCAAAAAATGGGCGTCCTTGGAAAAACTATCAAGCTCTCTCATGTTTTCCAAAGAAGCCACAAAAGGGAAAAGGTTAGTCACGTTGTCCACCTAGCGAACCACCCACTCACCTAAGTAAAAAACTTGCTCAAAGAGGCCTTCCAAAATCAAACGTTTGCTGGATATCCCCACACTTCTTTCCACTGACACAAGGACCTCGCCCTATGGGTTCCACTGTACTTGTACACATTGTAAGTCCTTGACGTAGGCCAATAGCACAAAAAATGACAACTCGTGAAAATAGTATAAGCATGTCGGCCTAGATCTGGTCCAAGGCTAGTTAGAACTTATGGATCGCATTGGAACCCCATCGAGCCCACCAGTTATCCCTCATCCACCACCACATACGGGGAAACATGTCCTCCTCCAGTGTAGCCAAAGGGTACCAGAGTAGTTCCAAAACCTCATAAGCCTAAATATGTACAAGAAAACCAAACAAAGGTTAAATAGGATCCATAAATAAATAAAAATGACAAAAAAAAAGTCAAAAAGGGAAAGGCATACTTCCCACACCACGTTGAAGCTTTCGAGTCCCTTCACCACCCATCGAGATACTGAACACATCCATCGGTAAAGCAAAGCCATCATTGCTCTGCCTTAATTAAACCGGCCAAAGTTGGCCGCATCATCTAATGTCGCAAGGAACCAAAGGTGAATCGTGTCCCTACCATTAGCAAAGAGGGTCTGCCCAAAACAAAGAGCGTAAAATCTCTAATCAGTTGGTCCTAAGCCGACGTGGTGCAACACTTGTTGTGCTAAAAGCCTCCCAAATATGCTTTAACCGGGCTATAACACTTGAGACAAACTGAGGGACTAATCCCAACAATCTCTGAATCTCTGTTGGCCGGTGGTGAATTGTCGCTATCCCACGGCATTTGTTTGCAGCCCACCGGAATACCAGTGATCATAGAAAAATCCAAGAGAGTAAGCGTGACCTCCCTCAAGCGTTGGTAGAATGTGTTCATAGTGTCCTACCACTGCTTAAATAAAGGCATAGAGAACCTTTTGGTCTCTATCCATGTGAAATAGTCAGTCAAGGAATGGTGCGAAACCTGCCTAGGTAATGTGACCCTTGCAGCGTGGTGGCAAGTTGGCCCACTATTCGCTAATGTCGGCCACCGAGCCACGGGCCCGAATCTCCAACTCCTCCTATAAAAGAAATGATCGGGATGATATTAAAAACTCATAAGCATGCCAAACCCAAAGCAAAAATGAAAGAAAATACTAAAAATAACAAAGAGATGCCATTGAGGCATTTTGTCTAGCACGTGATGTGCACTCTCCAAAGAGGCACGTGGGTGAAGTGTCTATGCATTGCCAACATCCATTTTTTATGCAATTCACATACACAATGTTTCATCCAACCAAGGGGGTTGAATCAAAGCAAGCCCAAAAATAATTGGAAGAAAACACAAGAAATTTATACCTCTCCGTTGCGGTAACGGTGAGACAAGTGCCAATTCAGTTCCCAAACCAAGCTCGTATCATTCCGAGCACTCTGAAGGGCTTTGTAATGTTGAATAGCCCCGAGCACCAGCACGGGTGCCACAAGATCCTAGTCTAAATCAAAGATGACGTTCGAATCGTCAAAGCTGTCATTGGCCATTTCTTTGAAAAAATCCAAATCTTCTTACACAAACCACATTGTTTAGACTTCTTGAGGGTCAATCTAGGCTCCAATAAGTCCCTACACAATTTAGCACAAGTAAGGATAGGTAAAGAGAAAGTCAAGAAAATTATGAAGAAAAATAAAAAATCGCTACTTTTAACAAAGCTGCTTGCGCCTAGGCTCCCAGTGTCGATTGGCGCGCAGTAACTCGGCGGGTTAATTTCAACCCATTTTGTAATTTTGGCCTAGTTTGGTATTTTTTTGGCCCATTTTTGCCTATTTGAAGCCCATTTTTGGTGTTTTCAATCTATGATTGCCAAAATATCTTCACAAATTCATCATAAATCCATTCCAATCATAAAATTAAATCAACTAAATGCCAGCTTTTACAAAAGTCTGTCCCATTTGGTTAAAACTAGCAATTCGTCTTAAACCAATCACATAGATGCTTCAAGAAACTGTATTCTCTTATTCGAGGCCAATGAATGGCACATGAATCCACTCTTTCCTATAGAGTTACGCAAGAGTCAATCATCTCAATGGATCTAATCTAAGTCATCTCACCGATGCGATACACCTAGAAGTCAAAATCATTAGTGAATCTTAAAACCTATTAGGATCGCATTTCCTTTTAGGTTAGACGTCTATCACAACATTTTAAAACCTATTGGGATCACATTTTCTTTTAGGTAAGTCGTCTATCGTAACATGTCAAAAATCTGTTAGTATAGCCTTCTTTTTAGATAAGCCATCTGTCTCGATATTCCATGAAACTTATTAGGATCGCATTTCCTTTTAGGTAGATTACCCATCTCATGAGAAGGGTAACCCCATGAAAGAATTATTAGGATTGCATTTCCTTCTAAGTGAAGCCATCTATTGCATAAATTCAAAAAAACCTATTAGAATAGCATTTCTTTCAGGTAAAGCCATCTTTGCACGTAATTCTATAAACCTATTTGGATATATCTTTCTTCTAGGTGATCCTTTCTAAGGATAGCATTCCTTTTTGATCTTTCTCCACCATTTATAAACTACGTACTATTGGATTCACCTCAAGGTGATACGTAGGAATCTCATACAAAATGAGTCCGACCACATCAATTCAACAATCAAAGTCCCAAAATAGGCATCATTTTCTTGTGCTGACATTCACTTGCTTGCATGGTCAACCAACGAGGGGTTATCTGTAGACACCTCATTTTCAGACCCTTGATTTAATAAAGTTGGTTTTGCCATATTTTTGGTAAGTTGCTACAATTTGTCCCATCTAGGAGTATTTTAGTAATTTCTCATTTCGCTCATAGAGGGCATTCCTGTCACTTTTGGCTATAGAGGGCATTTCCATCATTTTTTCCATATAGGGCATTTTCGACATTTGGCCTATAGAGGAAATTTTCATCATTTTGCCTATAGAGAGCATTTTTGACATTTTGGTCATTTCGCCTATAAAAGGCATTTCCATTATTTTGCCCATAAAGGGCATTTTTGACATTTTAGTCATTTCTAGTGTTTTCCTACCCATTAGGGGTAGTTTGGTAAATACTAGAAGTTTCCCACCTAATATGGTCACTGATGCTATTTTGACCTTTGGAGGGCACTTTGGTAATTATAGCATATTCCTATCCCATATAGGTTATTTTGGTCATTCATGGGCATACATGTAATTTTTATGTCATTTTACCCATATAGGGTTATTTTGGTAATTTTGGCCTTTAGGGACAATTTTGACGTTTTTATGCCTTAGTGGCATTTTTGTAATTCCCTTGTCCCTAAATTCTCCACCGAATTAGGGGCTAAACATAGTTTTGTTTACTAAATACTTTTCTATTTCCCTTCATTCCTTATCCCAAGGAATTTGCCTAGATTTGTACACCAAATATTTGTCAAATTTCCTCCCTTCCTTATCCTAAGAGATTTTTCCTAGATTTGTGCACAAAATAATTTCTATATCTAATTGCTTGCTCATTAAGTATTCAATCGTACATAGGATTCATTGTGACTCCTTGAATCAAACCTCCTTATTTTTTTCCTATAAATAAGACCCCTAAGCTACCATAATTCAGAGATACATAGACGGAGACAAACAGAAAATCAAGAAGCCAGATGTTGCTGCAATAGTTCTCCATATTTCTTCTTCCATATTTATTTTTTCATATTATTTTTGAAGCCTTGTTCTACACAAGCAATAGTTCTAATCTATTGAAGAAGCAGTTCAACACCCTTAAATAATCAATCAAAGGAATTCAAGCTCAAAGACTTGTCTAATTCAACACAAACAATCAGGTACGCTCCCTAAAACCCTACTATTTTCTCTTTTTCCTAACTTAGATCATCTTATCACTGTTGATAGAATAAATTGAATTAAATAACTACGTTGGCTCTTGTAAAGACCTGAAAAATGGAGAAATTTTTTTTTTTTTTTTTTTTTGTGATAGAGCAATATTTAAATGTCCTTAATATTTTTTTTTTATTATTACTGTTATTAATTTTACTCAAGTTAGATTATGAAAATAAATAGGCCATTAATAGGGACCCAATGATGGTAGAATAAATTTTCGGTTTTGTTGGCAAGTTATAATTTAATATTTTATGAAATAAAATATAAAACCGATACAACAAAATAATTATGAAGATGATATAAATATAAAATGAATTATTAATGAAGTCTCACAATTAGTAAAATAAATAATGACGATACCGAGCCCCGACTTTAAGCTAAATTTACCGGCATCTTATAATATAATATTTTATGAAATAAAATATTCAATAAATATTAAATATGGTCCAATTTATGTAAAGACGGAAAACACATACTGGAAATATATATACGGTATATATGTAGGACCATATAAAGCATTATATTGCTTCATGGATGCATGGGTATGCATAAACCCATCTAAGCCCATCAAAGGCCCAAAAACCTCAGCCCATATAAGACTTAACATATATATATATATATATGTATATTTATATAATTGGGAAGCTGCTGCTAGAATACACATAAGCTAAATAAAAATAAAAGAAAAAGGAAGGGGGAGCTTCTAGGTCGGCCAAAGCTTTTGGACAAATAGAAGGGGCGTGAATGGCGGTATAGCGGTGAGAGAAATATATATGTGTGAGCGTGTAACAGTGGAGAGTTTCAGAGGATTCGTCAGTCGAGTGTCTATCAGAAGGTTTCATGGTAGTTTTTCGGCACGACCCGTTCGAAGTCTGCGTTCGTGAGAAGGGAGGTAAGCATGTAGTGCCGTTGAATTCAAACAAATTGTTTGATTTTGAACAATTAAGGGTGAACAAGGATGGGGTACTGCTCAGTTTTCTGATCGAGGATAGATGGGTGTTGCGACGATGAAGATGGTCTTGGTGGTGATTGATGTGTGTGTATTTGTGTAGCGTTTGAGCTGAGGGGCTGAGTCACGATTGGGTGTGTGTGCTCAAGCAGGAAACGGCAGCTATCGAAGCTGTTGTTGTAGTACCTACGGTGGTTTTTGATGCTATTCAGAGGATAGTTTGAGAGTATGGATGTGCGGCTGTCATGAACGGTAAGGGTTGACTGTCCTATTTTATTTGGTCTCTGTTGGAGGCTTAGTTGGTGATGCTATGGAGCTGAAATAACTGGGCAAAGGGAGCATGGTGCAGCAGGTCGCAGTGTGTGTGCGTGGTGGCCAGGTACTGCGGCAAATCAGAAGCAGAGATAAGTATTTGTTTGTAGTTGTATAGCTTGATTTGTTGTGATTGAATTGAGGGAAAAAGAAAGCTGCAACAGGTGGTGTATATATATGTGTGTGGACGTTACGGCTGTTGAGTGACGATTGAACTTGTAGGTGTTTTGATGGCACTGTCAGGAAGGTTACAGCAGCTTGGATTGGGGAATTGATGTTGTTGCTGTTGTGAATGTGTGTGTCTAGAGAGAGCAGCTTGTTGATGGGAGGCAGTAGAAGCGGGTGAGATGGTGTGAGTTGTGGGAAATCATGTTAGATTGATCGTTGATGGGGGGATCGAGGAGTCTGATTCGGATAAGGAGGTTGCTGGTATTGTAAATTAATTGGGAGAGTTACAGTTGGGAGTAGCTGTTGAATGAGGATGTTTTGGTTTTGTCTGTTATGGCTAGGGATTGAGTAAAAAGTAGAGGGAAAATCGGATGCAGCAGTATTAGACGGATCTGGGGTTCGGTCCTGGTGAAGCTGTGGGGTTTAACCAATGGGGCATAGAGGTGGCAGCAAGCAACAGACCTTAGGATTGAAGGTCGGAGACTTTTATTTGATTTTCTGTTACGGAGTTGGCTTGTGTGAATCATGAAATATGAAGCTTGAATGGATTAAGAAAGATTGGATATTTGAGGGGCTGTCAGTGTTTCTATATTAATGGGCTGCTTAAGGATGTTGCTCACGTGATGGTTTGTCCTCTGTTGAGTTATGGATCAGAGTGATTAGTTTACTTATCCTTCTGTGGTTGTGGGAGGTTGATTCTGCTAACTACGGCGATGTTGTTTTGATGAGATGTCAGTCGAGGAGAAGGTTAGCCCGGTAAGTGCAATTCTTTGACATTGATTTTTTTTAGAATTTAATTGGGACTGGGGGTGTTTGGATACTTGGGTATGAAATCAAATTTGGGTTAATTTGGGAATAGGGATAGCTTATTTCAATTGGGAGCCTTAACCACCATTAGTAAAAAAAAAAAAATCTGAATTTCTAATTTGGCCTAAAGTTTTGTGAAATTACCAATGGACCCCTGACTTGTGATCATTATGAAATGGCCCAAGTGGGCATATACTACCAGTTGTATATATTTATTTAATTTATTTAAATTGTTAAGTAAATTAACTTGATTAAGGAAATTAAAAGGAATTAAGACGTAGTCCAAGAATAGTGAATGAAATAGTGTTTTCCTTATGTCTCGGACCTACTGAGACTAATGGTGAAGTTCGTTTTGCAAGACGGGACACCGAAAATTTAAAAGACCCATAGAGACACCTAAATGACCATTTTGCCCTTTTAAGTACAAATGTCTAAATTGAATTTCGCGAAAGCCTAAACCGACTCTATTCGACATTCCAGACTCAATAGTAGAGTTTATTTTAGTAGAATAGAAACCCATGAAATGAAAACATAAAATTTGATGAATAGCATAATTTAAATAGCGATAGACTGAGATATATTTTATGATTTTAAGGACACAGACAGGACAGGAGAGGGCGGTCTGACCTTCTGCATTCTCACCATTTAGTTTAGCTACACATTAGGCACGGTTTCCTAGGGTTAAGACCAACCCATCAGGTATGATGTTTTGTTAATGTAAGAAATGGGGTTAAGTTTAGGGACATTTCATGGGTGAATTGAATGACGCATATGCTTAACTGTTGTTTGGGAATTATTCAGATTATGATTATTTGATGACTTGGGATTGGTTGTTTATGTGTTTTGCGCTTCTTACATTTTTGAGATTTTGGTGAAGTGATGAATGTGAATTGTGACTATGTGATTGGATTGATGACATGAGATATGTATTCATGTGGGATGAGTTGGTGATTTAAATATTATTGTTGTTTCGAATGTGGTATATCATTGAAAGCATGCTTCATTGAGATTATATCGTTGTGTGGTGAATTCAAGGCATATTGGCATAGGGTGAATTCCTTTGAAACATAGTGTGAGTTGAGCACATAGTGCTATGCATTATGAGGATATGCAGATCCTGTGGTGAAAAATCCAAAATTGGCCATTGCATTGGTTCCCAGTCCATCGGGGGGAGGCCCGTAAAGGGAATTGGTACCCAGTCCATCGGGAGAAGGCCCGTAAAGGGAATTGGTACTCTGGTCCATCGGGGTGAGGCCCGTAAAGGAGACATGAGTGTGACATTGAGTGCATGGGTGTGTCATCCATACTTGCATATCATTATATTCATGGAATTGGAAAGCATATAGAGATAAATGTACACTTTGCACATGCCACGCCTTAGTCTCGTTTCTTGCATTACCACTACATTGTACCAGTAGTTGAGCTGACCCATTCGTGGGACACTATATTACAAATGATACTCCAGAGACTTGATACTTGAGGAAGTCTTAGAGCACCAAGGAGACACGAGTTATGGAGGGTTTGGCCCTTAGGGCGTATTTTGTGATATTGTACAAGGGCATAAGTCCTAAACCATGTGAAATGATGTTATAGAAAATTTGTGTATTATGAAAAGAATGGAAATGATTTTGTATATTGTAATGAATTGGAAGTTGGTGATTCTTAAGTTTAAGTGTAGCTGTTATATGATGGATTGTATAATTAGACGATGTACATTTAAATTCTATGAGATTTGTGGCCATCGAGTGAGGATGGAATGTAGTCTTATTTATATATGTGAATTGTTACAAGATATTAGGTGAGAAAAGGCTTAGAAAACAAAGGAGGCTATGTCAAAATTTTATAAAAAAATTAAAGGATTGTTAAGTGCGTAAAACACTTGGTTTATTATGAAAACAATGGGCAAGGTCTTGTGGATTGTACAGAATAGTGAATTGCGTTAGTACTTGAAATGCATGTAATTATCTTTTGTTATTTATTTCTTTTTTTTTGGTTCGTTACTCGCACCCTGGGTTCGCAAAAATTCGGGGCGTGACAGCTCTAATTCCATTATCTAAATGGATACATAGAACGCCTCATGGGCCCGTGTTTACTTTTTTCCCTTAAGTTATTTACTTTATGTATTTTTTCTTACTTTTTTCATGTCAATACCTCTCTCTACTCCTTATTTTGGTTTATTTACTTTATTCATTCCATTTATTTTATTCATTCATGTCATTATTATCATTATCTCTTTCTACTTACTTTCTCTCTTATTTGTGTCATATAATATTAAATCTTGTGGATGAACACTTAAGACCAGTCCATTCGGACTAGGCAGGATGGGTGCCTAACCCCTTCCCATCTTGTACCTTAGCTCTCGAATTTGAAATTCTTTGGTTCATTGAAGATTAGTTTTGCTTTACTTTATTTTAACTCATGTCAAGGGGTTTGGAATGTAAATAGGATCAAAGTATTATAATTATTATTTTCTTTCCTATTCTTTTTTACATATATTCTTCATAGGTTGTATCAATTTTGCTTGTTATTTAGCCTCAAATAAACTAGCAACTCCTTTGTGCATTCAATGTACACCCACAATTTGAAAAGAGGGTGTGTTCCTCTCCTACCTTGAGGGAGAAAACTTTAAAAGTCGTGGGGATTTTTTTTTACACTCCTCCATTTTTTTTTTGGAGCCTGCGCTCACAGAGCCCATATGGAAAATGATTGATGAATGATAGGAATCTTAACTCCATCAGCACTTACATGTTACATCATATTATTTGAATCATCACCTTCAATATAGTTCGAATTTTCATTTAGATACGGAGGTCAAAATTGGGCAATACAATTGCCTGAAAAGAATGGTCCTTAATGCTAATGAGAGGGTGAAAATAGATATAAAATGGATGCATTTATGGATGCAAGAGGGCTCTTTGGTTTAGAGAATGCAATGATGATAAGGACTAAAAAATCTGTAGGTCTATGTTATTTTATAATTTTTATATAATGTCACTAATTCACTATGATTAGTATATTTCGTTCTTCAATTGATAATTATTAATTAAAATTATAATGTAGTTGAGTGGTGGAGATCTTATGGAAATGAAAGTCCCGAGTTGAAGATATTTGCAATTAGAATTCTAAGCTTAACATGTAGCTCTTTGGGTATGAATGCAATTGGAGTGCCTTTGAGATGGTAAGTTGCATACTAGTAATCTAGTGTCCTAGTTTTTATTTTCTTTTTTCCCTATTATAGATTAGATAAATCATATATGTTAGTTAGTTAAGTTCTTTCTTCTTAATATTTGAGAATTGATAATTATTTGTAGGTGCATGCAAAATAAAGAAATTGTTTACACCAAAAAAAAGTAGAATGACTTGCTTTTTGTCATATATAATTTAAAATTGAGAAAGGCCCACGACGAAAAATGAGGAATTGTTTGAGTGTTGTAGAAGAGGATGAAGTAGAAGTCATTACAACGACTTTAGAAAGAGCAAGTAAGTATAGACATCATTTTTATTGATCACAATCTCTAATTTTTGAAGTGTATGTCAAATCTTATTTCCATTTGTTTATTCTTTTTCTTTGTACCATTTTAGGTTGCTGACTTTAAGCTGGGAGAAGATAAGGAGATTTATGAAGTTAGTGAGGACGAAGATGAGCCCTCAAATTCTTTAAGAGATCTTGTTGATGTTAATGAGGAATTTGGTAAGACCATAGGAACTACTAATGAGAATGATGATGATGAAGATGACAATGATAGTAGTGGTGGTGATGATATCGATGATGTTGATCATGACTTGGATGAGGATTTCGAGAAAGCTGATGATCTATTGTAGTTTCCTATGTCTTCTTTTTCTTTTGTGCAGTGGTTGTGAACATATAATGTCAAATTATGAACTATTTTGTTTGAATTATGGGGTTTGTTACTTTATTTGTTTCCTTGGTAAATAGAAGTTGGACTAATTTGCATTAAAATCTAATTTTGGTATTAAAAACATAATAAATCAGATTTTATATGCCTTTTAAAAATATTTTTGTAAGATCTTACCATCCTCAATCCGATCTTACAATTTGATCTTGTAAACCCCCAAAATGATCCAAAGTAGGACCTCGATTTTACATACTGTTATGGCCCCAAGTGTGAATTTCTAACCTAGAGGGGGGTGAATAGGTTATCAACTTTTTATCCACAACACTATCTACAAATAATTAAAAGTACAACAATGAATTGATCTTGTTCTATGCAGTAAACAAAGGAATCTGTAATCTTAAGGATGCTACCTATCATCATAAGTGGGGTTGTCTAGAATGAGACTATGGAAATTAGGCTCAGGTAGCCTAAATGATAATGGTATGATAAGTTTGGTATCGACTATTGATTGAATATGAGGTTTATCTTGGGAACTATTGATCTTGTATAGACATGAATGTTTGGAAACTTGATAGGGATGTGAAAATGACCAAGTTTTTAGAATTGTGAAGGTTAGACATTTGTAATCGGACAGGATGCTAGAATTTTCCTTGATCAATTAATTGATTCAATTATTTAATTTTCAAACTTAATCAATCAACTAATCAATTTACCCA
This sequence comes from Nyssa sinensis, assembly GCA_008638375.1. Classification (NCBI taxonomy): domain Eukaryota; kingdom Viridiplantae; phylum Streptophyta; class Magnoliopsida; order Cornales; family Nyssaceae; genus Nyssa; species Nyssa sinensis. Next base: position 12,625,204 of record CM018042.1, on the reverse strand, counting down.
ATAATCATCTCAATTTTCAAATTATTCAATCAATTAAGCTACAATTTCAATTCAATTTATCAATTCTTAAGTTATAATAGTTCAATTTGGCAGAAGAATGCTAGAATTGATAAAAATATGAATTGTAAAGCAAATTAAGGGATTGAGAAATGCAAATCAAATTTGGTGACGAAGAAATCATCACAATCAATCAATTGTGATGGAAAACTCTGGGGCACTCCTTGCCCAATGAAGAATCTTCACTATGAGAAATGAATCGATTACGATGTGGCAAGAACATGAACCTAGCTCTCTGGCCCCGTTCAATCTCCCACTCTCGATTCAATTGTGAATCCACAAGCTTCCTCCAATCGGTGAAGATCTTCGGTACAATCATGAATTCCACATGACCTTAGACTCTTCCGATCACTCTATCCTAGAAATCCATAAGAATGAACTATGTAGATGATAAAAGTGCGATCTAGGCTCTCATAATGATTTGGATCAAGGTGATTATGAAGAAAATCATGCAATGTATTAAGGAAAGCAACACAAAATCAGACCGCTCACACAATCAGGATGTTCTCTGTAAGGAAAGCAATTCAAAATTGGACAGCTTACACAATCAAGGCTAAAATCCTGTATAAGTTATTTTATTCTTTTGTAACAGTTAGCATTTTAGATTCACTGTCTGCCTAAAATAGAACTGATACACTGTATATATTTTTACGAAAGGAATCAATCAGTGTGTGCAGAATTATTTTCATTGAAACTGCAGTATCTATTCTCTATATGGTATCAGAGCTCCCTCCTCAAATGAGTTTTTCGATCCCTATAATGGCTACCGTAACAAACACCAATAATCAACCCATTTCCTCCACTGAAACTTCTCTTGTCGTCTTCAACATAATTGCACAAATCAATGAAAAACTCACACCCTCCACCTTTCCTCAATGGCGTGCTCAATTCGAGGCACTCCTAATTGGCTATGACTTGATGGACTATGTTACTGGAAACTCTCTGTGCCCTATCTCCGATGGAACTCCCCCATCACAGTAAAAAAGACATCACTGGATTAGGCAAGATAAGCTCATTCTCAGTGCTATTCTTACCTCTACCTCTACTACCATCACTCCTATCATAGCCACAGCCAAGACATCCCAAGAAGCATGGAAAAAACTCAACAACATGTATGCGAGCAAGTCGTGTACAAGAGCAATGCAGCTGAAAGAAGAACTGACCTTAATCCAGCGAGGGAATTGCACGGTTCCGGACTATCTCCATGCCATTAAAGAACTTGTTGATGAAATTGTTCTCATAGATCATCCCATCTCAGATGATGATCTTACCCTATATATCCTCAATGGCTTGGGTTCGGATTTCAGAGACATCGCTGCTCTTATTCGCGCGAGAGAGAAATCCCTAGCTTTTGAAGAGCTCCACGATCTGCTCGTTGGCCACGAAAGCTACCTACGTCGCATGGAGGCTACTGCAAAACAGCTTGTTGCAGCCGTCAATTTCACCTCCAAGAACCCTAGTTTCCATGGACATACTTCAGGAAGAGATGCCTCACGTTCAAATGGGCCATCTCGCCCAGGCACTGGACAACCGAGAGATTCACGTCGCCCCAACCATTTCTCAGGCCGTAACCCCTTAGCCCAAAAGCGATACCAGCCCAAGTGTCAGCTATGTGACCAATTGGGCCACACCACAAAATCGTGTCCTCAACTTCAGTCCACTGCCATGTCCGTCAATTGCGCTACTACATCAAACTCTGGAGACAACAAGTGGTTGATCGATTCCGCGACCTCTCATAATATCACTAGTGACTTATCAAATCTGACCATTCATTCTGAATATGATGGAACTGATGAAGTGGTTCTAGGCGATGGCACAGGTTTGACCGTTTCACATATTGGTTCCTTAGCCTTACATTCACCAAAAAAAATCTTTCATTTAAATGATACACTTTGTGTTCCAAATCTTCACAAGAATCTCATTTCTGTTCATCACTTTACCAAGCAAAATAATGTTTTTGTTGAATTTCACCCATTTTATTTTCTTGTGAAGGATCAGACCACGGGGGCGACATTACTAAGAGGGGCGTGTGAAAGCAGTGTCTACACGTTTCCACACTCGTTGGTGGCTGCTCCATCCAAAATAGTTGCAAATGTACATGAGCGAACCTCCATTGATGGGTGGCACAAACGTCTAGGCCATCCCTCACCAAAGATCATTCACAGTCTTGTTAAGTTATTTTCTCTTCTGCTTACCACAAAAAAAATACCATCTTCATGTACTTCTTGCTCTATTAATAAAGCACATCAACAACCATTTGGTTCTACTAGTTTTCAAAGTCATTCGCCTCTTGAAATTATTTATACTGATGTTTGGGGTCCTGCTTACTACACTGGTTTGGATGGTTCTCGGTATTATCTCCTACTTGTTGATCATTATACAAAATACATGTGGTGTTACCCGATGCTCACCAAATCTAGTGTATCCACTATCTTTCCCCAATTTAAAAATCTTGTGGAAATGCGCTTCAACTCCAAAATAAAAAGTTTATACTCTGACAATGGCGGAGAATTCATACGTCTCAAAAAAGAATTTTTCTCCATGGGATCAATCATTACACCACGGCCCCACACACACCACAACAAAATGGTGTTTCTGAACATCATCATCGTCACCTTGTGGAAACGGGCCTCACCTTACTTCATGATGCCTCGTTACCTCCTTCATATTGGCCGCATGCATTTCAAACTGCTACTTATCTTATAAATCATCAACCCACCCCACTTCTCCAAAACAAATCTCCCCTTGAGTCACTCTTCGGTCAACGGCCCAATTATCACAAATTAAAAAAATTTGGCTGCCTTTGCTATCCTCTTCTCAAGCCATATAACACCAATAAAATGGAGCCCAAATCCACTCCTTGCATCTTTCTTGGTTACTCCCAAAATCAAAATGCATATAAGTGTCTGGATCCATTGCGCAAGAGAATGTACGTTTCACGCCACGTTCTCTTTGATGAAATGCAAACTCATCCTTTCGTCCGTACCGAGCAACCCAAACCGTATCAGTCCCCTTTCACTCTCTCTCATACGATTCTCTCTTCCCCCTCTCCCCTAAATCGGCACTTCAAGCTCCAGTGCCTCAATCTCTCATCGGCCTCTCATCTCAGCCATCGCCACCGCCAGCGAGCTTAGGAACTGCAGTCGCTGCTGCCTGCCGCCCCTCCAGGTAATCTTTCCTCTCTCTCTTCTCATATTTGTTCTCATCCACATGAAACCCTCACTGAACTGCCCTTAAACACTCATGCTCATTCTCCCTCTGTTTCCCTCATGCATTCATCACCACAGTCTTTGCCTGATTCGCCTCAGATTGTTGAGTCCCCTCTACCCCTCAACCCCTCAACCCGAACTCATTCAATGATCACCCGGTCAATAAATAACATCTATAAACCCAAACAGATACATATTGTCACCAAACACCCATTACCATCACCAATTGAACCTACCTGTGTCAGTCAAGCCGTGTCTCACCCACAATGGCATGCGGCTATGTCTAGTGAGCTTACCGCTCTTATGAAACATGGTACATGGGATTTGGTCCCACCTCCAAAACACTGTCACCCCGTGGGCTGTAAATGGGTTTTTAGGGTCAAACGGAAAGCCGATGGCTCAATTGAAAGGTTTAAGGCTAGACTCATTGCCAAGGGCTACAACCAACGCCCAGGTATTGATTATAAGGAGACCTATAGCCGTGTTGTCAAACCTGCAACAATCAAGTCTGTGTTAGCAATTGCTGTCATGAATGGTTGGCACTTGCGCCAAATGGATGTCAATAATGCATTTTTACATGGTAAATTGACAGAAACTGTTTATATGAAGCAGCCCCCCGGCTTCAAGGACATGTCAAACCCTGAGCATGTTTGCAGACTGAAAAAGGCTATATATGGGCTTAAACAAGCCCCTCGAGCATGGTACTCAGCCCTTAAAACTGCCATTGCTCACCTTGGGTTTCAAAATTCTCATGCTGACTCATCCCTGTTTATCTATTCTCATGCCTCCACTCTTTGCTACCTACTTGTGTATGTTGACGATCTAATCCTTACAGGGAATGATACCACTTTTGTATCATCTGTTATCCACAAACTTGGTGCTCAATTCTCCTTAAAGGATCTGGGTTCCTTACATTATTTTCTTGGAGTGGAAGTCGTCCCTACCCGTGCCGGTTTATTTCTCTCTCAACATAAATATGTTCGTGATATTTTAGAAAGAACCAACATGTTGGGTGCAAAGGATGTCACCACTCCCCTTTCAACAAGCATCTTTCTTCAACTATTGGATGGCACTGCAACAGTGGACAGCACTGAATATAGGCGTGTCATTGGAAGTTTACAATATCTTTCTCTGACCCGCCTCGATATCTCCTTTGTTGTCAACAAATTATCACAATTCATGCATCAGCCTACAGTTACTCACTGGACAACAGCAAAACGGGTACTCCGGTATCTCAAACACACCATCTTTCATGGGATTCATATCCGGCAGTCCACCACACATCATCTCACCACCTACAGCGATGCTGACTGGGCAGGGAATCTTGATGACAGAAAATCCACTTCGGCCTACATCACTTTCCTTGGCTCTAATCCCATTTCATGGAGCTCTAAGAAACAACAGGCAGTCGCTCGATCATCAACCGAGGCCGAATATAGAGCATTAGCCAATGCAGCCACAGAAACCATGTGGTTATTATCTCTGTTCAAGGAACTTGATTTCTCCATCCAAGCTCCACCATCTCTTTTGTGTGACAATCTTGGAACTACTCACTTAAGTTTCAATCCTGTGCACCACTCCAGAATGAAGCACATCCAAATTGATCTCCATTTTGTGCGAGATTTAGTTCAACAAAATCTGCTTCAAGTTTGTCATGTGCATACTCAAGATCAGTTGGTAGATTTAATGACAAAAGCGTTGTCCAAGCAACGAACAGAACTTTTAAGGAACAAGATTGGTCTTACCGATGGAAGCCCCATCTTGTGGGGGCGTATTAAGGAAAGCAACACAAAATCAGACAGCTCACACAATTAGGATGTTCTCTATAAGGAAAGCAATTCAAAATTGGACAGCTTACACAATCAAGGCTAAAATCCTGTATAAGTTATTTTATTCTTTTGTAACAGTTAGCATTTTAGATTTACTGTCTGACTAAAATAGAACTGATACACTGTATATATTTTTACGAAAGGAATCAATCAGTGTGTGCAGAATTATTTTTATTGAAACTGCAGTATTTATTCTCTATACAATGAAGATGAAGGGATATAAAAGAAGTAGATAAAAATGCTCTCTAATTGTTGCTCTCACTTCTCTCTAAAGCTCTACTCTTCTTTTCTGAATCTCCCTTTGTAAAAATTAAAATTTCGTCCATTTATACTATGGTTCGCGAATCTCAAATAAACAGTTCAATATAGAAAAGTATTCTATTTTATGTAGGGTTCATTCGAACAAAGGCCTTGGCCCTTCGAATGAGCCTCTTTGTCTGAACGAATATTGAACAACCATCAAACGAGAGCTTGCAACTACTCGTTTGATTAAGATCAATTGAGTGAACAAAAATGACCAACCTCAATTGTTCATTAAAATGAACCTATGGTTGTTAGAATGACCAACAGAGAGTTGGTCTTTCTTGCATTGTGAAGCCAGTTTTTTTAAGAGTAAAAACATAAGGTTTTCAAAAATGAATTTTGGAAAAATTGTTTCATAAAGCAAGACAACAACACACATAATGAACAATGATATATACAATATGTAATGCATGATACGTGCGGGTGTGTGAGATCCAAATCATAACAAAAGTCCTAAATACCCAAAATACCCTTAATGACCCAAAGTAGTCTAATTTTGTGCACGACAATGAAGCTTGGACCTTCTAGAGTAGAACGGGGGCTTGAGAAACTTTAAGCCTAGGACTATGTTACGGTTGTAACCAAAGAATGTTTTGTCAAACCAGATTAGCCAATTATAATAAATGACCCCCGATCCTAACAAAATCCCCCTTTAGAAATCCATGACAAAACTGCACCAATAGTACAAGAATATGGAGTCAAATCAAAATCCATAACCCCCAAAGAGTCTAGGAGAAGGAAATTACAAATTTTTACCTAGTATTCTAGACTGTGCTAAATCGTAGTCTTGCTCAAAGATAGTCACACTTGTTTCCTGCACATCGCCACTGAACTATACCATAAAAAATCATATCAGGGAATATAATCATATAAATCCAATGAATCATGAGAATAGGTAGATATGTCAAATAAGCACAAGTGCAGTAAACAATGTAAACTAAACAATTAACTCATGTGAGCAAGATAAATGGAAACTATCTCAGTCATATGCAATCAAAACAACTACTCCCCCTCAATATGTGCACAAAACATCTCCCCTTTTTTGTTATAATGTCAAAAGGAGGAACTAAACAATTAAAGATCATCATAAGAAAGAGAGTATAAGCAGTCAAAATATATATGCATAATGAGATAGAAAAAGAATGACATTCATGATAATAGACACAATATGCGATAGGAAAAAAATATATATATGATAACAACCAAAATATCTATTATCCGTCTAAAAAAAACAATGAAAGAAACTAGAAATAACTATCAAAAGAGAACATGTAGCTGATGAGTAGAAAATACAAGTAAACCTCACTACATCAATCACTCATCACTCATGTAGTAAAAGTAACTAAATCACTGATCAGAGCCAAGCGGTGGTAGAGGTAGAAAGGCACGGCCAACTGCATCTGATAAACTCTTAATAGCAGCCCGCTGATAAGCTATCTCCTTCATCATAGGCATGAAGAACTCAGGCTCAGATCCTAGTAAAATGCTGCTCCAAGCACTGCTCCAAGTCAACTCTGGTGATCAGTTGACTAGCAAAAAAATATATTTCTACGGACTCATAATACCTGGTAACTAGAGGATACCAGGAATTGAGGTGGTGTGGAGTCCATAAAGAAACTCTCTACATGGATCTACTCTACCTATTGTTGCTATTGAGGGGACTGAGGTTGTTGTTGCTGCTGCTAAGCCTAAGTAGGAGTTGGCTGCTCTTCCTCTACATCGTCACCACTAGACTCCTTAGGAGGGCTAATGACATGAGCCCGAGACCGTGATAATGCCCGATGGGTGAATGAACCAAGTTAGAGTTTGATAGCATCGATAGTGAAAAATAAGACCTGCTCAACAACGCATAACCTAATGATAAGGCTGCCAAATGGTACAATGGCTATGCTACAGGTACCAGCAGAAGAAGAATCGATGACTCCAAGAATAAAAGAAGGAGCATTGATAGGAACAGTAGTGCCAATGGCATATAGAAATGTAACATAAGATAGAGTCAATGCATTTTTATGGCTGACAGGCTGAAGAATAATACACATTATTAGATTGAAGATCTGATAACCCTCATGAAGATAACCTTACTCGAGAGTGGCCTTCTTCGTAAAGAAATCTGTGGAACTATCAGCTCGGAGAGTATAGGCAATCAACTCAAGAGTGGGAGGAATAGCAAGAAAATGATATGGGTATCCAGGCTGGTCCACTCGGGGAATACCGAGGGTATGAGTAATGAGATCAACAATGAGACTAAACTAGACATCGCGAACAATAGTAGGGCATGATCCATGATCATCATGAGCACCAAGATTTGAGTAGAACTCTCGAACCACGGTCTTATTGGTCGGACTTGTAATAGATAAGAGGAGTAACCACCTTTATGATTAGAACATGACGGGTCCTAGCCACAGCAGCCCGAATCTTGGCAACCTAAGATGGATAATGATCTAAACCCCTAGGTGTAGAACCCAGACGAATGGTATAGAGAAAATGATCCCTGGCCATGGGCAACGTTCCTAGATGACATGATCAATAGAGCTATAGAAAAATAAAATTAAGATGATCCTAGGAATGGTACTACATCCAAGTGCACTGTTCTAATAGTCCACACTAATCCTACAGTCTAGATGAATATCAAAACAAAGTATAGGAATAGTTAAATGGACATAAAGGCTTACTGAAGCAACGAAAGGTGGAAATTCATAACCAATCGGTGGAAATGATGCCCTCGATGTGTAGATCAAAATAATTGGAGCAGAATATGAAAATGATGAACACTGAAAATACAATATGAGTAAGATAGTATGAGGAATATAGAGAAATCAAAGAGAAACCGTAAGAAATGTGAAGAAATGAGCGATTTCTGTGATTTTGAAACTGAACAGACGCTCGTTCGAATGAAAAAAGCATTTGTTCGAACAAACCTTCGTTCGAATGAGGAGCCTTTCATGACAAAATTAAAAGCACCTTCGTTCGAACGACATATACTTCATTCGAACAACCACTCGAGGGTGCCTTTCTCTCTGAAGAACAAAATGCCCTACTCTGTTCTTGTATTTCCTCTGCTCAACACAACTCAATAAAATAAGGGAATTTTTGCAAGAAAACTGCAAAAATGAATTCAATTATCCATAAAGCTAAAAACAATCCCAAGATTTTTGAGTTAAAAGAAAAATTTATAGAATATTTTAAGTGCAATAGAGAAGATGAAGTTTTTTTCTAAATTGAATCAAAATTTTCAAATAATCCTAGAACACTTTAACTTATAGCAAGCCTACCCTCTACTCACTTAAACATGGTGATTAGACCTATGCAATGACTTCAACCACGAAATGTTCTCAAGTCAAAGTTGACTCTACGGTGTTGAATGATTTAAACTTCAATAAGAGCAAACAACCATAGTCAATCAACTTAGGTAATTTTATAACGAAGTCCAACCAAAACTCCCCCTCAAAAAAAGCTATTTGGAAAATTTTGAATTTTGCATTTATCTCCCTTTTCTAAGGTGGTTTTCACACTGTTGAGTAAGCTGCTCTTTTCAAAGGACATCTAATGCTAGCATACACATTATCTTAAAGGTAGCCCTTTCCTTCCTCTCTTTTGATTTTTCGTAATGTGCCTTATTCTTTTTAGGCCTTTTCTTTTTAGTCCTTTGTTACTTTAAGCTAAGTTAATTTTTCTAGCCATCGACTTATTGAAGGATAAACATAAAACCATTAAGTCCAACCTATCTATAAGTCAATCCCATGAAAGAAGTATGCAAGACTAATGACAATGAGATTACAAATAGCTTGAAAGATTACATGCACTAAAGTAATCAAGATTAAGTGAAGATAGAGATAAAATGAAGAACACAAATCATAGTCTCAAGTACTTAAAATGCATCTTAATTTATTTTTCTTTCAAAAAATATGGGATCAAGATTAGCTATGAAGATAAAAGAATTTTTTTTTTTGGAATTTTGAATTAATCAAAGTAAGAAATGAACCTAACTAAGAATTAAAAACAAGAAATCCAACAAAAAGAAATCCAACCAAAGTGAACCATATACCTAGAATAGATGAAGACTTAAGGATCGCCCTAGGCTATGGGAAAACGAACAACTTCTTTTTTGTAAAAAAATGAGTTTTAAAACAACCTGAAGTAAGAATTAATAAAGCAATTCATAGGGAGACTCTAAGATAGGAGAGAAAAACATGATCCTTAAATTGTTAAAATCTCTCTTAATCACATAAAAGGGAAACTTACTTCTCCCGAGGAAAAAGAAAATTGGGAATTGTGCCTTACACGTTCCTTTTCAAGACCTTTCAACTTGTCATTTCTAACCTAAATTTGTTTCAATGGATTTTTAGGATTATGAGTGACATTTTGGACCTTGGACCTTGGCTTGAGGACTAGGAATAGCTCCAGGCTTCACAAAATTGGTCATGTCAATGATTTTTCGAGCCATACTCCTAGATTTTTGAACATGTGTGCTCAATTGTTGTTTCAATGAGGCTAATTCCATTTTATGTTCCAATGATTTGAGAATATGTTTGCTCTTTCCTAGGAAACCTACATTTCCTACTAGAATATCCATCAACCTTGTAGAAAGAACAATAAACTGATCTAGTTTGAGGTGAAGTTGAGGTCTAGCTTGAGGTTGTGGTTCCCTCTTAGGTTGAGGTGACTACCTTTTTTGCTTAAAGGGAACAAATAAAATCGATTTGAGAGTAGGATATTGGTTTTAAGTGGATGTTAAAGGCTCATTTTTATCAAAGGATTTATCATAGCCTAGTCCACTTTTATTATTCTTGATTTGGATGCATGGAATTAAGAATTTTTTGTAAGTTGTTTAAGCTATCCTCAAGAGTGACTTTAACATTCTTAGATTGCTTAAGTTCTTAATCAAGGGAATGAACTTTTGCGACCAATTATTTCTTTTCAACTTCACAATCCTCTAAGGATGACTTAAGATTCCCTACTTCATTAATCAATGAATTTCTCTCTTGTTCGAAGGATTTTACTTTTTCTAAGAGAGATAATTCTTCTTCACTGAGTTGTTTCAACAAGGTTTAATCAACCTCAAGTGCACTTTTCTCTTTCTCACTCATCTTGAGTTTAATGGCTAGTTTCATGTTAGATTTCTTGAGATTGATTGATTCATTGAACAATTTTTCATAAGCAACCTCAATGTATTCTTCTTATTCTCTCTCACTATCAATAGACTTCAGATTTTCGTCATCATTTTGTTTCATCATCATGGGATGAAGAACCTTCAAGGATATCGATGATGACCGTGAAAGCTAAAACTTGGTTCTTTTCTCCTTCGTCATCATCATCATATTTTTTTCCTTTTCCTCATTTTCCTCACCATCGATTAGAGTTATTTTCATTGCCCTCCTATTGTTTGGTTTTGCTCATCTTATTTGGGCAATCGGCAGTTATGTGACCAAAGTTATGGCAATCATAGCACTCTATGAGTTTTGGAAATAGATTGGGAAGAATTTCTTTTCCTATTATCGCTAAAAGTGCCTTTTTAGACCTTCCATTTTGTGTTGTTAAAGTTTCCTAAGGATTTTTATTTGAATTTTTGTTTCCCTTAGGATTTGACATTCTTCCCTTGAAGAATTTATTAAACCTCCTAACAAATAGGGCCAAGTATTCTTCATTCATAGACTCGAGATCAACATCAACATCCCCTTCAAAGTCATCTTGGGTTGATTTTAAAGCTAGACTTTTGGTCTTCTTAGTTTGCCTAAGAGTTAGTCAAAGGTTTGTAATGATCCTACTAGCTCATCAACCACAAGTGAATCCACATCCTTACTTTCTTCTATGGCGGTGACTTTGGGTTGAAATCTCTCGGAGAGGGATCTTAAGATCTTTCTCACATTGGTCCTTTCAATCTTTTCTCCTAGGTTGAATGAGGAATTCACTATATCACTTAACTTGGCATAGAATTTGGCAAAAGTTTTCGAATCTTCCATCTTAAGTGATTCAAACCTAGAGGTTAACATTTGTAGCTTGGACCTCTTAACTATCGACGTACCCTCATAGGTAATCTCAAGTATATCCCAAGCCTCCTTTGAGGTCTCACATGTCATGATTCAGCAAAATGCATCCGGAGTTATCGCATTGAATATTGCATTAAGTCCTTTAGTGTTATAACCAATAATTCTAAGCTCGATTTCATTCCATGTGTTTTGTGGCTTAGGAACGGAGGGGGATTCCGTAGTGGCGGTTGTGATCGGTGTGGTCCAACCTTTTTGGACGACGAGTCAAACTTGCTCATCAATGGCTCTAAGGAATGCTCTTATTTGTGCCTTCCAAAAGGTATAACTTGAGCCATCGAAAAAAGGGGGCTGGGAAATAGATCCTCCCTCTCGCATCACTTTCATTTTTCACACACTTAGGTATCCAATCTATTGCCTTAGATTATAGGCTCTGATACCCCATTTTGTTATGGCCCCAAGTGTGAATTTCTAACTTAGAAGAGGGGTAAATAGGTTATCAACTTTTTATCCACAATACTATCTACAAACAATTGAAAGTACAATGATTGATCCTGTTCTATGCAATATATAACATATTATGCAATTCAACTCATAATAATATATTCACTCAATTCAATTATTCAATCAACCAAACCAATTTACCACAATTGTTCAACCTAATTAATCAATTGATTGATTCAATTATTCAAATTTCAAACTTAATCAATCAACTAATCAATTTACCCAATCATCATCTCAATTTATCAATTTTTAAATTATTCAATCAATTGAGCTACAATTTCAATTCAATTTATCAATTCTCAAGTTATGATAGTTCAATTTGGCAGAAGCATGCTAGAATTGATAAAAACATTAATTTTAAAACAAATTAAGAATTGAGAAATGCAAACCAAATTTGATGACGAAGAAACCATCACAATCAATCAATTGTGATAGAAAACTCCAGGGCACTCTTTGCTCGATGAAGAAACTCCACTATGAGAAATGAACTGATTACAATGCGATAAGAACATGAACCTAGTTCTCTAGCCCTGTCACGACCCGAAACCCACCCTATGCGGATCTCATGTCGCGGGGCCGACCCGAAGGCCGTCCCTGCTTTTTCCATTCCTGTATCATAGTACTAATATGCAATGTACTAAAAATTTAAAACAATGAATAGCGGAAGTCTTTATCAATTACAGTAATCCAGCGGAAGTCTTTTAATAATTTAAACAGCGGAAGTTTATTACATACATGATATAGTTCTACATAAGACAAAATGAGAACTAAACGTAACCAGCACCCGGGGGTGGTGAATACATGGGAGAACTAACATAGACTGGTACAATGCTTCAAAATGTCCCCCTACGCTCTCAGACTCCTACTGAGGTCTCCCAGCGTCATCACCTGAAATGGGGGTAAGTGGGGTGGAATGAGCTACAAAGCTCAGTAAGTAAATGCAAATCTCCAATACTGGTATCGATGATCAATGAATCCATGAATAAGATTATGATAGCCAATCATAAGATTAAGATGCTGTGATAGCCAATGGAAACAATTGCCACGAGGGCCAATGAACAGTAATCACAATACACAATCAAAAGTATTGGGTGTAATAGCAATATCAAGAATTTCAATGATAACATAACAACAATGAAGTACTGCCACAATGAACCGATCACAATCAAATCAATAATACAAGTCCCTCGAGACTCGAAGAATCATAAGGGATGATGTCATTCAACAGTCGAGTTCTATCAGTCATATGAGATGCTGTTATTCTGTGTCAAGGTTCAGCAGACCCTCGATCTTTTGGGGCCCGGCATACCCCCAGTGAATTCCAATGAATTGCCCTTTGTCCGTTCACGGACTTGACCCGTAGGTCCCAATCAATCAGATAGCATCATCAGATAGATATTGTGACTGAGCACAACTCCCGTGTTCATAAACATATCATGATCATAAGTAATTCCATAGAATATAAAAATGGAATATCATTCAGTCAATAAGGATACAACAGTAGACCTTTCAAGGCACAGTGTAATATGATAACAATGATACATCAGTCAATTAATTGTCCACAAGATAGCAAATATCGAATTGTGGAACACAAGGATATCGATACAATCAAGAGTACGAGTTTGGCAGTAAAAGAATAAACTTGGCTTATGGAAACACCACATGTAAGAGAGAGTGATCCACTTACCTCTATCGTGATTCTATATCAGAAATCCGTGAGTGTACCCTTGCCTTTCGAGTTCCCTATATATCAATGAATACGTTTTAGAATAAATGCTATTCATCAAATTTTATGCTTTTCTATCATAAGTATCTCAAATACTAATTTAGACTTTACCATTGAGTCCGGAACGCCAAAGAAAGTCAGTTTAGGCTTTCGCGGAATTCCATTTGGACGTTTGTACTAAAAAGGGCAAAATGGTCTTTTTACACTTTTACTTTATTTTATCCTTCGGGGTCCCGTCTCGTAAAACGAACCCCACCATTGGACTCAGAGCGTCCGAGATAATAAGTTTTGACTATTCATTTGGTTTGTTTGGACTTTGTTTGACCCATATTTGAAATAGGGGTATTTATGTAAAATTAATATTTTATTAACTTTTCCTGTTTGGGCCTTAGTGGAATTTTTTTAAAACATTTGGGGCCGGTTCATAATTTCCAAAAGCTGCGGTCTGAACCAGTTGGTTCAGAACCAAAAACCCTAAACCGGTCTGCCCCCTTACTGAACCAAACGGTTCAGTCAAGTCTTGAGAACCGGAACAAGATAACCAGTTCTCCTATGCTATCCATGGTTAGAATAAGCCCAAACCCAATTCCAACATTTCCTATCCCTACAACCAAACAGTCCATTTCCCTTTTAAATGAAAACAACAGTCACACTCAAACGACGTAGCTTCGAGCCCATTTGCCCTCATGCGACGTCGTTTGAACAATCCATCATCATCGTCTTTCCCACGACATTCCGGTAGGGTTCCGGTGGTGAACAGTTGTCTTCTCCGGTGACGGTCACCGATTTTCGATAGGTTTTTCTCCTGTTTTGAACACCGTTTTACTCCCCACCACATGGGGATCATGAATCCACCTTCGGTTTTGGATTTAAACTAGCAGAACCGTTCGAATAGGGAGATCTATATCTCCGGCCTGACTTTCCGGCCAAGTTGTATTTTTCATTTTCGTGGTGTTTTGTTCACTGTTTTAGCCCTATAATTCTTCCAGTGTGTTTCTGCACCTGAGTAGGTTGGTTTTAGAAACTTAAAACAAGTTTTAAGCATAGATTTTCATGAAACCCGTATTATCCCTCCAACCTGCAACTTGACATTTCTATCTCATTTCAACACCGTTTAATCTCATTCTTTTTGCGTTGAGTTCCAATTTTTATACTCTAGAAAACCCTATAGATAGATTAAGGTTTCATGCTCCAAAACATAAAAATAGAATTTACACCACTCACCTGTATTTCTGTTTCTGTTTCGGTTGTTATGCCCTTGGACGTCTTTTGCTTTTGTTTTTTAATCCCTGATGGTACTTCTCTTATCCTCAGCCTCTTAGTTCCCTTCGGTTATTTCCAATTTCCCTTCATCTCATAACCCGTATACAAATATATATAAAGTAACACTCCACCGCCTCTCTCCCTCCTTCTCTTTCTCTCTCTCGGTTACTCCCCCTTCTATGGCCCCTTTTCTTGACCAAGATCTCTGATTTCCCTCTGCCAAATGCAACCATGCATTTATGGCTTGGGATAACTTGTGATGTACACATATATACATATATCATATTATATACATCACACACACACACACACCTTACCCAATCGAGACACACACACACCCACATACATTGCACCTATATACTGCCTTTGGTAGTTTCCCTTCCCATCTTTTCTTTCCCTTTTTATTTTTATACATATACATATATACATAAATATATGTATAATACATTATGTTATACATACATATATACACATAAAATACACTGTTTTATACATGTATATACATTCATGTGTAGGGGTATAAATCCATTTTTAATCATTTATACATACATTCATTTTGATCGGGCTACTCACCTATGTTCACGTATGCATGCATGGGAATACGTGCATGCACGCATTACGATGCAATGTCCTGGGGTGCTCGGGTGTTACCCAGCCTTGGTTATTCATTGCCATCATTTACAGTTTTCAGTCATACATTTTCATGAAATACCATGATATAGATATCTTACTGTTCAAGTTACACATTTTAACCGACCTACCTCGGTATACGTGACATATCCCGGGTCGGGATATTACAAGCCCCGTTCAATCTCTCACTCTTGATTTGGCTTTGAATTCACAAGCTTCCTCTAACGGGTGAAGATCTTCGGCACAATCGTGAACTCCACATGACCTCGGACTCCTCTAATCGTTCTATCCTTGAAATCCATAAGAATGAACTATGTAGATGATGAAAGTGTGATCTAGGCTCTCATAATGATTTGGATCAAGGTGATTATAATGAAAATCATGATATGGAGATGAAGAGATATAGAAGAAGTAGATACAAATGGTCTCTAATCGTTTCTCTCACTTCTCTCTAAAGCTCTGTTCTCTATTTTTGAATCTCTTTTTTAAAAATCAAAATTTCGTCCATTTATACTATGGTTTGTGGATCTCAAATAAATAGTTCAATACAAAAAGTATTCTATTTTATGCAGGGTTCGTTTGTACGAAAGACTTGGTCGTTCAAACGAATATAGAACCACCATCAAACGAGAGCTCACAACTACTAATTTGATTAAGATCAATCGAACGAACAAAAATGACCAGCCTCAGTTGTTTGTTCGAAGGAACCTATGGTCGTTCGAACGACCAACAAAGAATTGGTCTTTCTTGCATTGTGAAACCAATTTTTCTAAGAGTAAAAGACACAAGGTTTTCAAAGATGAATTTTGTAAAAATTGTTTCACAAAGCAAGACAACAACATACACAATGAATAATGATATATACAATATGTAATGTATGATATGTGTGAGTGTGTGAGATCCAAATCATAACAAAAGTTGTAAATACCCAAAATACTCTTCATGACCTAAGGCGCCCAGATGATGTGCATAACAATGAAGCTTGGACCTTCTAAAGTCGAACGGGGGCTTGAGAGACTCCAAACCTAGGACTATGTTACGATTACAATCAAAATGCGTTTTGTCAAAGCGGATTAGTCAATTATAATAAAGGACCCCCGGTCCTAACACAAACCTTGGTTTGATGCCAAAATGTCTGCTCCATACTAGTCAACCTTGGCATCTCGCCAGGCGTGCCAAAATATATTTGGTTGAAAAATTAACAAATGTTCAATGATTGTGGTCATATTTGGGTGTGCTAGAGCTTGATGAGCTCACATATACTAACGAACGTTTGATCGTTGAGATGTGTGTGAATGTCTTAGATTGTAAGAAAGTCGGGAATCACCTTTCCCGTTAGATTTTCCTTGCCTCTAAAAACAAGGACTAATGTTATTTATTCTTCTATATATTCAATTATTATTATTATTTAATTACTTTCTTCTCAATTTTTTTTTATCCTTTTTTTCATCACAACATTTCTTCATAGAGTTGAATAACAACATTTGTTCTCTATCAAATCATAAACGTTCTAGCACCAAAAAATCTGGGTGAACAAAGCCCAATATTGATTAAACAAGATAGAATATATTTATCAATTGTTGGAATTAAAAAAATATTATTAAAAAGTGTAAGAATAATTGTTCTTGCACGGGGAATCATGTCCATGTAATGCTGGTGACATGTGAAATAGTTTTTTCTTTTTTCATGTTATCCCTCAAATTATTCAGTAATTTCCTAAACATGAATTCATTTTAACAATAAAATAGTTGTTTTCATGTTTAATCCAAATAGAACAGAAAATACACATATCCACGGTAACATTGAATTTTTAGGAAGAGATCGATTAGGAGCATTTTATAATTTATAATAGATATAACATATATATATATATATATATATTTTGGAGAAAAGTTCATCAGTCTTACAAATTCATATGCATATCCTATTTGTATTATCCTATTTCAATAATATAAATCATATAGTTGTGATATAACTTAATAATTAATATTTTTATTTATTAAAAAAATTAATACTTCTATTTATTATTCTTTTTAAAATTATTAATTATTAAAAGATAAACTGTATCCACGAGTCATCCTAAATAGGCTTCATACTTTGCGTTTTCTTTATTATTATTAATTTTTTAAACAGTCTTTCTGGTGATGGGTGTAAGCTTAGCGCTCAAGACACCGGGAGAGGGAGCTATTAACACTTTCGTTGATGGGTGGAGGCTTGGCGCTGAAGACACCGGGAGAGGGAGCTATTATTCTGAAGTTCCTTTGATATTGATAGTAATAACACTTTTGTTCCAAAAAAAAAAAAAACACTCTTGTTGATTCCCAATGCTTTTTAAGAGTAAAGTAGTACGGAAGATAGAAAAGAACCTCTTTTTTTTTTTAAAGCTTTCAACTTGCCATTTGATTTTGGAATTGCTTTCTCCTTTGTGAAAAGCTCATACATTCCTTTGACGAGGGTGCTAGTGCTTTTACTGTAGATTCCTGGGTTCGTTTCTCACCTTTGACAACAAATGAATTTTTATATCTCAACACTTTCTCTCGCCAGACATTAATTTGTTGGAAGATTTTAAAGTGTGGAATACTGTGATTATTTCAGACATGCTTACCAAGTTGAAGAAAGAGAACAGAGAAGAGTGAGAAATGATGACGGAAAAGGGTCCTTCAATTTCAGACAAGAAGAGGCCAGCAGGGCTTAGACACTCGGGCCTAATTGATTTGGTGTTTTCATGGTCTCTTGAAGACATTTTTAACGAGAATCTTTACAAAAACCGGGTTTGCTTTTCTGCTCCATGCTTCATCCATCATTCTCTTTCTTCTCATCTTTTACAATCTCACGACATTTTGCAGCTCTTTTTTTTATATTTTTTTAAATTATAAGCATGTAATATATTATAAAGTTGATTGATGCTTAAAGATGGGAAAAGCAATTAATTAATCGTGATTATTAATTTGCCTAACCCAGCTCAATGGGCCGGGCATTTTTCATCCCTCTACAGTCTGCAGTCTACATCACTATATACATATTGAGTTGAGGCCATTTGTTTTTCACTGAATACAGCCTGCAGTTGTTATTGTTCTGCTCGTTTATTGGAACTTATTTAAGTTCATTGTCTCTCATGAATATTCATTGTTATCATAGTTGCTCTAAGTTTCCTTTTTGGTTCATGAGATCTATATTTTATTTTTGTCTTAGATTTTATCATTCATGAGACCATAAGTTTCGCTTTTGTATGGATAAATTATAAAGCATTTGGAAAATGAATTTGAATACAAAATATGTGTGTTA
Organism: Nyssa sinensis; assembly: GCA_008638375.1. Classification (NCBI taxonomy): domain Eukaryota; kingdom Viridiplantae; phylum Streptophyta; class Magnoliopsida; order Cornales; family Nyssaceae; genus Nyssa; species Nyssa sinensis. Next base: position 12,606,414 of record CM018042.1, on the reverse strand, counting down.
TATTAACTAAATATATAGTTTATTAGGTATTATTCTGATTTTTATTTTCTGTATATTGAAAACATATATGAATCCAGATATAGAGCAGATTGCTCGAATTCAATTATTAATATGCAACTCTTTTACTTTTATTTCTGATGTCTATAGTACATTTGATGAATTGAAGATCATTTTGGGGGAAAAATAAATTTTGGGTGATACTGAAACCACATGTGAAAGAAAATTTATTTATTTATATTGATAGTACAGTGTTTATGAATTCCAAATCTCAATTTCAGAAATTTTGATTTTACGTCTAATTTTAATTGTGCATTCAACCATAAAAATTTATTTATTTATTTTTAAGTGAAAAAACTCTCACTGAGAATAAAAACCCATTGCTACGAACAACCCACTAATGCAAATTCAATACAAGTTACTAAAGATCTAAACCCAAGCACCTAACTTGACTCCCTCAAAACTTTTACTGCTAGTCTTCTTATCGGTTTATCCAATCTTCTCTTTTTCTTTCCAATTTGCTTCTCCAATTAGCATTCACAGCCCACACCTCCACAATCATGATCATCGATGCACTCCCTCCTAAGTGTTCTACTCCATAAAATGATTGTGCGTGTATGTTTGCTCTTCTTGTTGGTCACCTACCGAAGTTGGAAATTTCTTTGTGTGATTTTAAGACCGTAAGAAATCAACTAACTTGTGACTTCTAAGAATGATTTCAATGTGTATGGAATAAAAAACAGTTAAGAATGAATTCAATTGTATGGAATGCAAAATAATTAAGTAATTAAAAATCAATTAATTATGCCACAAAATAATGCAGATAGACCCAAATATTTTTCTAATTACCACTACAAATTAATTAGACAGGAATCGTTGAGTTTAAGTGGTAAACCAAGTGTTCTACAATAATTAAATTAGATCCCTAATTAATTTAATGGCCAAGGGTGTAAATGGATTAATTGCAATAATAAAGCAAGCATAATTAATAAAAATACAATCCAACAAAAGAGAGACATGCAATATAGAGTGGGAAAACCCTCAAGGGGAAGCAAAACTCACTCTATTGCTAGAGAACAATCCACTAATAAACCAATGCAATTAAAAGGCACAAAACTGGCAACGTGATAGTTTGCTGCTAGTTAATCATTCCAGTTGTCATTCTTGTTCGGCTTTTGTCTACCCGTTGTTTCTTTATCATAGAAACATCTCATATCAATTACAATCTGACTGCCTGCAAATCTACGCTTCCTGGTGTGCAACTTATTGTGCAGTGAGCTAGAGATGTGTCGTAAGATCTCTCTTAGCAAGCCTCAATGCAGTTAAAGGGGAAATGTGTCCTTAAGGCTTTAAGGTCTCACATTGCCTGAAAAGTGAAGCGACAAAAAAGTGCTTGCCTAAGTGAAGTCAAGCGCTAACTAATAAAAATAATCAAAAATATATATTACATATTAAAAGTTAATTCATTCTAAGTTAAACAATATCTTATCATTATAGTAACACTAAAAAGTTCAATCTAAAAGTTAGATATGACATATATAAGTGATATAACCATTTTAAGCTTTAGCATTTTTTTTCTTTCTAAATTAATACTCAGAGTTTTGTTATCTATGTAAGTCTTATTTGCTAGTCCTAATAATATGAAAGACATTAGAGGTCCAATCCCATATACATCTAAACTAATTCTCAAAAAATTAGGCCTATATTGGGAAGACTTCCCATGTAGGTGATCAATTTAGTTGATGGGAGAAGATGTTTTATAATGGGCAACCTCAAATTTTGTGAAGACTAATGATAGTTGGCTAGTTATAGAAGATGAAATATCAATCCTTAAAATTTTTACATGTTGAAAGTGTTACTTTTCCTAAAACTTTGAATTTTTGGCAAAATCTCAAATAATTTAATTGTCTATTAGGTTAGTTTTATGTGTGATAATAATTTTTTTTTAGTATGATAGATCGGATAATAATACTTATAAACTACAACTACATTCATTGACATGCCTTTTTCAGAATTGTTAAATAAATGTATAAAACACTATAAACATAAGTGACATACAAGTAAAATATGTTATAATTAAAAATGCAATCGCCTAGTCACCTCTTACCTTGCTTAAGGTGATGGTCTAGGCACTGCCTCTTTGAAGATGCCTAAGCTGGAACATGCATGTTAAGGCGATATCACCGAAAATTACCTCACCCGATTGCCTAAATGACGAGGCGATCACCTTTGATAACACTAGCAAGGCTCTCAAAAACCTTCGTGAAGAGTGACTATATTTTTTAATCCACTCACAAGAATCAATACGAAACTCTCAAGTTTTCACTAGTATTAATAGTGCACAATATTAATGCAAACAATGCTCTATGATAATAATCTCGGCCTTTTTCCTGCAAACATCATTTTTTTAGAAATTCACTATATAGTATATATAGGAGTATATTAACCCTAAAGTGACCAACCTAGGTTCTTCAAAAAATGCTACAACCATCCAGACGAAAGGGACACATGGGTCTGAACGTTCCTAGATGCGTTCAGATGGTTAAGGTATTATTTTTTGCGATTGTGACTTTAATTGAAATTAATTCAAAAAAATTACCTAATGGACATTTTAATAGCACATTATAAGGTCTTTGAAGCCCATAGTTAAACCTATAAAGAACTTAGATCATGAGAATATCTAAATGCAAGTCCCCTATGAGAACCGTAAGACTAAATTAAATGTACACACACCTTACAAATGCACCTAACATTGACATGCATGTTTATTTATGCCTTTCTAATAGCAATTCTAAAGCTTCATAATGTTGTCAAATCTCTTCAGTCTTCTAGCTCAATCAATTCTACACGGATTGATTGACTAGTAGTTGACTAGCAGTGAGACTTAACTTAACAATTACATATTCAAAACATAGACTTTTGGAATTAATTGCCAACACATAAACTTAGAGAAAAATTTCACAATTGAACAAATACAAATCTTCATCATATGATGTGAACAAGAACCCTCAAAATATAATATGAATGTAAGTTCAATGAGAGAAACATCAATATGATATATCTAATAGCTCTAAGAGGATTAAAAAATCTCATTTATAAATTCTTCACTACAAAAGATATCTTAGATGAGTTTATATAAAATTTGTGAAATCCTAAATTGAGTAGGAATCAAGTTTTTCAGTCTAAATCAGTACAAAACAGAACCACATGCGTTGGAACCATAGTTATCAGAACCGGACCGAACCGGCCGATTCAATTGGTTGAACCAGTACCGGGCATTAAACTGGTTCGGTTCGATTAATATACCGTTTTTGCTAAAGAACCGAAAAAAACCGGTTGAACTGGCCGGTTTTTTTTTAAAATCAAGTGAACCGGCAGATTTAAACAAAAAAAACGGTTGAACCACCTTTTGTCTTTTTATCACCTACAACTTTTTTTTCTCACAAAACTTCTGATATTTGATGATTAAATGACGAAATTTGGTATAAAATAAGATATTGTTGCATGTATTTTTGTTATATATACAAATATATTAAACTTATACATTGAGATAATTTTAATAATTATGTTTATATTTTGTTATTTATCATTAGATAATAAAAAAATATATTTTTCTTGTTATTTTCTTAATTTTTAATATATTTATGTATATTTTTAATATATTAATTATAAAACCGGTTGAACCAGTGAACCATGAACCGACCCATTCACCGGTTCATCGTCTGGTTCGGTTCTAATAACTATGGTTGAAACGCACTCTAGACCGTTGGAACACAAAGAAAGTAATTCTCGCTATGTCAAAATGGAAGCTTCACCATTTGAATGTTCAAATCCATTGTTCGAACGAGCATTGGTTCATTGTTTGAACACATACACTACAATATTTCACTCATTCGAAGTTGATTAAGGGTGTTCTACCTTTCTTTGGAAAGCTTGAGAAGTTTACTTTCATGTGAATTTGGTTTGGTATCATAATTCAAAGTATTATTTGAGTTATGATCAAAATAGTATAGGTACGTCATTCTAGAATTTTTTTTCAAAATATGTTTTGTTGACCTTGTTTCAAAAAATAATTGCCAAACTTAAATGTTAAAAAACAATCAACATGGACTTTTAAGCTACTTAAAGACACTTTCAAATCAAATCTAAGTTAAAATTTTAATCTATGCATGAAAGATAAAGTGTGTGAAATGTATGCATGAACAAAACACACGAACGCATAAAGTGAATGCCTAATCTCTTAATTTAACCATTTGGTATTTAGATCTACTTACTATCACTAAATACAAGATTCTACTGAAGTATGCAGGTCTTCAGTTTCCAACTGCACTGAAGCTTGAATGAATGTAGTCATGAGTTCTCATTTGACACACTTACATAAACTAATGTTTTGAAAACGGAATTAGCCAACATTACAAATTGACAATTTTTTTCCTCATGCATTTGATTGGTGGCAATAATTTCCATGATACCTTTATTTTCTATTAATTTGTTGGAAATTCATCTCATGGTTTTAAATCTCATTTAGACTTTGCAATATATTAATTTTTACCGTCATACATGCAATAGTTATTCATAAGTTTCCCAAAATGTGGGATTGAAATTGTTCTAATTTCATGGACATGTAAGGAAAGCACTTTGACTACTGTAGTTTTTCTATTTCGATAACTTTCCTAATACGCTAATAATATGGAGTATGGACGACCTTAAAATATTATATCTTATAAACCTATGGTGGCACTTAGCCCAGAGGAAAAATAATTGTAGTGGTGATTTAATTAGATAACTAAACTAAAATATTTATTATTATAACATTGGCAAATATTACTTTCATTTGCTAATAAAATAGTTATGCCATTAGAACTACATAAAAAAATATCGGACCACTAATTTGTACTATTAAGGTAATTTATATCTTGAAGAAAGATCAACATCAACCTGTAAATTTAGTATTGAGTTATTAGCCTTATAAGGTTATAAAGTAAAGATATAATAGTGTTTATTGTAAAACAAGGTATATTTATATTGAGAGGAAGATGAGCATTAACTTAGGTATCTTGGTGGGCTCATATGCATTTGATTGATGGGGTTTCACTAATTTCCAACATGCACACACATGTGTTCTATACTCTGGAAGGTAATAAACTAAGTCAAAACATTTTACGTCAAAGATGGGAGCTGTAAGCCTTTAGATAATTTTATATACTCACCATTTTTTTTACTATATGGTGAGGGTGTAGAAAATACTTGTTTAGAATTAATGAAGGTTAACTCAAGGATCACTAATAAAAAAACAAAGTCTATTTAATCGGGATTGAATTATAAACAAAAGAATCCTCTTGTTGGAAAACTAAGTATAATATGAGTTCAATCTTCTCCTTGCCTGACTAATCTGATCTCTAATTAGTTTCCACAATCACGCATCCACATCCACAATCACCTTGATCCACTTACGCCAAAGTGTGCAAATCCATGTAATGAATGTGCATGAAGAATATTATATGCCCTCCTAGTATAATACCAACACCCTACAATATAGACTTCGAAACACAAAACTCCCTCAAGCAATGGTGCCAAGAAAATGACATGTATGCTCTACTCACTTTGTTGTGAAATTAATGATCTTTGCAACAAAAGTTAGAGAGAAAGAGAGAAAGCGATAGAGAATTTACATGGTTCGACAATGTGCCTACTTTCATGGGTGTGGCCATATGTTTCACTATATAAAAAATGGGATTACAACATATTTATATGACACCACAGTTAAATCCTAACCCTAATCAGATACATTAAAATTTCCCAATATACCCTTACTGTACTGCGGGGGGCAAGCCCCCCACTCCCTCTACCTATTATTCATTCCTGACAACACAACTAGGGTTAAGCCGTATGGGTATTATGTGCTTCATTTTCACTTGTTACAAGAATATAAGTCATATCTTTAACATACTAGCGAGTTATTCGATAATATATAAATCTTAGGTCTCTATATATAATCAAGACGGAAATCCTATGTGTAAAAGGAAACCAATTGTCACATATCAACACATTCCTCCATAAAAAACACGTGTTCTAACGATAAAGGAATGAGCATTCGAATGATGACTTGTGCGTTCGAAGAAAGAGCAAGCACACATTTGAGTGGTGAGCCTATTGGAATTGTGTTACGTTAAATTTTTCCTATTGTGCTAGAACAATACACTGTTAGTTCCAAATGAATCCCTTTTAGGGCTCATTGGTCTAATGGTGGGATACAGTGTTTGAACTTCAAACAGTGAAGCTTCTATTTACACTATTTCGTTGTGCATAGCTTATATAAATAAGTCCAGAGTTCTAGGGCCAACTTTCAAAGGTCTATTTATCCTATAGTCAAAACTAACCATTCCTAAGGACATTGTACTCAATTAAAGAATTTGAACGACAGCATAAGGTAATCTACCCACATGATATGAATGCGACACATGAGTATACTTACCTTGAATTGCACACAACTCTAAATTTCACAAGATCTTCACCAATATTATTCCAAAATAGAATCTGTACTTGCATGAGGTTTCTTGATCCATAACAAATACTAACAATAAACTTTGTGACTCAATTCAGGCTACACAAGTACTAAATAGGTTTTGGACAAAGAATTGTGAACATAAAAAAGATTAGGAACAAATTTTTTTCTCACATATGGAATTTGCATCTTTTGGCAAGATTCAAATTTATATTGCTGGGCCTTTCTGTCATTCTTTATTCATTTTTCCTCATCTTATAATTAACATCATCGAATTCCTTTTATTTATTAAAAAGAAATTTCTTATTATATCACTTTGTTACAATATATTGCTTGATTTGTTTCTATCTCCAGTTTCTTATTATTAATTAAACCATTAGTTAATTAATAAGGAATATTCATTTTAATATTCTTACTTAGATCAAGAAAAATTACTATCGAAGATATACGCTTGTTAAATAACTAGGATCTTAAGTTCATGTAAATATTAGGATAATAATAACAAAAATAAAACATGCATTCACAAAAGATAGTGACATGAAGGTTTTTACTTGGAAAACCATATCGAGAATAAAATCCACTCAGCTGCAAAAGATCTACTAATTAATATGAATACAATACAAGTCAATTAAGGTATTATCCTCAAACAACTAACCTACTATCTCTAGTGTATTATCACTAGTTTGTCAAGAGGCTAGGGTTGTCTTTATGTATCAAATGTACCCTATTTATATTAAAAAAATTCGTGTACAAAGCCTAAACCTAATTGGAATAGGTTTCATGTACAAAATTAGAATAATAGAAATGCTTAGAATTTATATTTGCTCACATTTACTTGAAGTAGGGATATATATCAACTGGGCTTGGGTTTGAGACTTGTACAAGAATGGATAACCCCTGCCAAACTTGGCTGAAGTCAGATTTTTTTTTTCTTGGAAGGTAGAACCTTAGGCTATGTTGGTCCTAAGTGTTGTAAATTTCTTGGTTTGAGCAAGTGCCTGAGCATGACAAGGTGCATACGAATTTTTTTTTTTAAGATTGGGAACTTTGATGCTGAAGTTTGCAGAAGTTTACATCTCATAGTGGTTATGAAGCATATATACTCTATTTTGGCTCATGTATTAGTGTCGGACAATGACACATTTGGACACATGAAAAAAGAGTGTCCAATTTGTTTTTAAATGCTTTTCTTTCTTTTGCTAATTTGTTGCATTTTGTGAATATGCTTCCCACCATTTTTATGCTTTTCTTTTTCTTATAGAGTACCAATTTTTTCTAAATGTTTTTTTTTTTTGGTTTTTGGTTTGTTTTGCTTAATCTGTGGCATATTGTAAATATGCTTCCTTGTGCATTGTATCCTTTCCATTCTCTTGGATTCTCTCTTTTATTCAAGTCGTCTCTTAGTAATATGGTATTACTACCTTATCATTAAAATTTAAATTTCTTTGCATTGTTTCTAGGTGGAGAAGATCCCAGGATCATTTCAATCAGTGGAGCATTATCTTGATTCATATGTTTATCCTTTACTGGAAGAAACACGAGCAGACCTAGCATCCAGTATGGAGATTATATATAGTGCACCTTTCTCTGAAGTGATCTTTCTTAATGAGTCTGATGAAACATTACTATATGATATTAAGGTTGATTACTGGAGAAACAGATTTAGCGATCGTGGCAAGGAGCCTTACTGTATATTGCCTGGAGATATAATTATCTTGTCAGATGTGAAACCTGTAACTGTTTCTGATTTACAGCAGGTGGGAAGGACATGGACTTTTGCATCAGTTACTCATATCACTAAGGATGAGAATGAAGTGGACACCGAGGATGAGAATGAAGTAACGACTTTTGCATCTACTTGTTTTAAAGTCAAAGCATCAAAAGACATTGGAGTCAAAGAAGGGATGTTCGTGGTTTTCTTGATAAATATTATAACAAACAGAAGAATATGGAATTCCTTGCACATGTTCACAAATCTGCGGATTATTAAGAAAGTTCTGTGCACTAATTCTGTGGTAAGAAATCTGACTAGATTTGTTGTAGGTTGGATATTATGGCATTATTCTTAAATTCGCAAACACTGAAATGTCCTTTTTATTATGTTTTCATAATGTGGATGACACGTGGTGCAAGAGCATAATTAGAACTGAATATAGGGATATCTCGTGCATGAAAACAGTGATGGTGATAGTATTTAATTTTGTTAATAATAAAAAAAAAAAAAGTCTTGTGTTGAAGGGTTAGAAGAAGGAACTAGAAATTTAATACATCTTATGTAAAATCCTACATTAATTTGATTCCTTGTGGCACAGGATCAGACACATTTTATTGGTCAATTCAAGAAGGGCTCCTCCTTTTCATTTAGACGTAGTTTGAGATTTTTTATCCCTTCATTTTCATTATATGTCCTTCGCTATGCATGACTGGATTTTTTTTTTTAATAAATGTATAATAGAGTTTTATATATATATATATATATATATATATATATATATTTACCTAATTTTTATCTTTTTTAATAAATTCCTACCTTGTATACCTAAGTTAATATTATAAAGCATCATGTGCCATGTATTTCGCTGTTTTTCATTAATATAATGAGACAGCCTAGCAGAAAACATTCCATGGGAGAGCTGTGTACTTCACATTATGGGATCTTGTTTGACAGTTTTATTGTGAAAACAGGTTGAGGAAGATTGTGACATTTGTTCTGTACAAAGCAATAGTCAATTGGCTGAGAGATTTGGTATGAGCCTATTGTATAAACTAAATGAATCCCAAACTAAGGCAATCTTGGCTTCTCTTCTTAAAATGAAATGTAACCACAAGTCTTTTGTGGAGCTTATATGGGGCCCACCCGGGACAGGGAAAACTAAGATTGTCAGTGTGATGCTCTTTAACCTCTTAAGAGTGAATTACAGGATCCTTACTTGTGCCCCAACAAATGTAGCAATAACAGAAGTGGCCTCTCAGCTGATAAAGCTGGTCAAAGAGTCATTTAAAGCTGAATCTACAAGCGATGTTCTATTTTGTTATTTGGGAGATATTCTCTTATTTGGCAATAAGGATCGCCTTAAAGTTGGTTCTGAAATCGAGGAGATATATCTGGATTATCGTATTGAAAGGCTTGCCGAGTGCTTAGGACCATTGACTGGTTGGAGGCATTGTTTAACTTCCATGATAGATTTTCTTGAAGATTGTGTTTCTGAGTACCATATTTTTGTGGAAAATGAATTGATCAAGTCAAAAGAATGCTGTGATAAAGATGAATTTAGGGAGATGGAATTCAAATCATTTCTTGAGTTTGCAAGAGCTCGATTCGAATCCATTGCATCAGCGCTCAGAAGATGTTTATCTATATTCTGTACTCATTTACCGAAACATTTTCTTCTGGAACATAATTTCCAAAACATGGTTTCCCTTGTTTGCTTGCTTGATTCCTTGAAAAAATTGTTGTTTCAAGACAATGTGGTTTCTGAAGAACTGGAGGAGCTTCTTTCACTTCAGGAAATAGTTGAAGAACCTTCCGAGTCTTTTGTGGATATGCCGTTGCTGCTGTGTCTGTGGAGAAGCAAGTGCCCCTCTGTTCTGAAAACTCTTCGGCATTCTCTCGAGGAACTTGACCTTCCAAGTGTTATGAACAAGCATTCAATAATGGAATTCTGTTTTCAAACCGCTTCCTTGATTTTCTGCACTGCTTCTAGTTCATATAAGCTGCATTCAGTGGAAATGAAACTGCCGAACTTGTTAATTATTGTGAAGCTGCCCAGTTGAAGGAGTGTGAATCAGTCATACCCCTTCAACTTCGAGGTATGAGGCATGCTATTCTCATTGGTGATGAGCGGCAACTACCAGCAAGGGTTAATAGCAAAGTAAGTCAATGCTACTTGATCATGTTACCTACAAATTTAAGGAGAAATAAGTGGATTTTCTGCACGTTTTTCTTATAAAAATTTCCCTTTTCTTTTTCAAATTTGATTCCTGATGCCATCTTTGACTTATTGAATGTGTATATATATATATTAATAGGTTTCTGATGAAGCTGGCTTTGGAAGAAGCTTGTTTGATAGATTGAGTTCATTGGGTCATTCTAAGCACCTGCTTAATATACAATATAGAATGCATCCATCAATTAGTTTCTTCCCAAATTCAAATTTCTATCACAACCAGATCTTGGATGCACCAAATGTTAAGAATCAAAATTATGAAAGACACTATCTTCCAGGGCCAATGTTTGGTCCCTATTCTTTCATAAATATTGTTGGCGGAAGAGAAGAACGGGATGACGTTGGACATAGCAGAAGAAATATGGTTGAGGTCGCTGTTGTGTTGAAGATAGTAAAGAATCTGTACAAAGGTATGACTTGTGGAATTCAAAATGTCTCTAATAAAATATTGACTTTTTTAATCTTGAATTACTATCATTTTTATGACATGGCTTCTTGTTTTTATGTCACATTTACATTGACTTCTACGGAAAACAATTTTTTGCTTTTGAATTCTATAGCATCCATTTTTTAAGTTTGCAGCAACTTGATTGTATTGTATACCATATATAACTTAATTACTAGTAGATCTCTAAGTTAATTTCCTCAACTTTGACATTATAGGCATTTATGGGGACCAGGGACTGGAGTTCTATGAAAATAATGTTACATAGAACTAAGGCTCTATTGAGCCCTGAAAAAATGAGGGAGAAGAAAAGAAAATGCTTGAAATGACTACACATTTTTATGTATCTTCGTTAACTTCATTCTTTCTCAGAACCTCTCTTAGTGCAAAAGAGGGAATAAAATTCAAAGCATGAAGGGGAAAAATAATGAAACTATTCAAACATGCTTGCTCAATAAGGTGGTTATACTTCTTTCTCAGCAATTTTAATGGAGAGAATGTGTTATGTGTATCACTTTTGTACCTATCACTATCAGCATTCATCATTCATCATTTCTTTGAATGTTTGGTTTTTGCGTTTAGCAATACCATTGGATTGAGGTGAATAAAGAGCGGTAGTTTGGTGAATGATTTCATGTTCTGAACATAACTCCTCAAAAAGTGAATCATATTCACCAACTCTATCACTTCTTATTGCCTTAATCTTTTTGCTAAGTTGATTCTCAACTTCATTTTTGTAATGTTTGAACATTTCTATCTATGGCCTCATCTTTGCTTCTTAGCAGATACATATAACAGTATCTCATGCAATCATCAATAAAAGTAATAAAATGTTTTTTTCCCCTCTAGTTTGCACAAACTTTAAATCACATATATCACTATAAATTAAATTTAGAGATTCAGTATCCAATAGAATGGAAGGGTAATCTTGTCAATTTAGATTCTACACAAGTTTCACATTTGTGATTAGGATTAATATTAAATTTAGAAAAAAATTCTAAATTAATTAATCTATGTAAAGTATTATAATTAACATGTCATAATTAGCATGCCAAATATTTGAAGACTCGAACAAGTAAGTAGAAGAATTAATATTATTATGAATAGATTTTGGTATAATAGTCATGACATTCATTTTAAAGAGTCCCTCGTTCAAATAACTCTTTCCTACAAACATCTCATTCTTAGTAAGCACAAATTTGTCAGACACAAAGACTAGTTTAAAGCCATTCTTGCTAAGCAATGATCCAGAGACTAAGTTTTTACGAATGTCAGGCACTTGAAGCACATCATTGAGAGAGAGTTCTTTGCCAGATGTTATTTTTAGTATCACCTTTCCACGTCCTTCAACTTTAGAGCACAAAGAATTGCCCATGAATAGTTGCTCTTGGTGCTCCACAGATTTGTAGGTAGAGAACATCCATTTATTTGAGCAAATGTGGCGAGTAACCCCAGTGTCTACCCACCATTCCTTGGTGTTTCCCATCAAGTTACATTCAGATACAACATCTGAAAGATTCATATCACCAATATCAACTAAAAGCTTGTCACATTCTGTCATGTTTGCTTGAGCATTTTGTTTCTCTGAGTTCTTTGGCTTGCGACAATCTTTTAAACGATGTCCGGGTTTACCACAATTGTAGCACTTCCCCTTGAACTTCTTAAGAACTTGAGAATGACCTTCACCTTCATGTTTCCTTATATTCTTTGAGCCTTATTAAACAACATTTGACTTAGCCCCCATGGAATAATTTAAATTATTCTTTTCAGATCCCCAATTGTCTTCTTCAATTCCTAGTCTCACTATCAATTCTTCAAGATTCATCTCTTTGCGTTTGTGCTTGAGATAATTTTTAAAGTCTTTCCATGATGGTGGCAATTTTTCAATCATAGCAGCCACTTGAAATGAATCACTTAGAGACATTCTTTCATTATGGATGTCATGAAGGATCACTTGTAGATCTTGAACTTGACTTATAACTGTTTTATGGTCTAACATCTTGTAGTCAAGAAATTTGCCAACTATGAATTTCTTCATGCCAGCATCTTCAGTTTCGTATTTCTTGTCCAAAGATTCCTATAGTTCCTTTGCCGTTTTGATTGAATAATATACATTATATAATGTATTATCCAATCCATTCAAGACATAATTTCTACACAATAAATCTGCAAGTTTCCATGCATCAATAGTAGTCACTTTTTCCTTATCACTTTCTCCTTCAACAAGTATAGGGGAATCTTCATGAAGGAACCTTGCCAAATTCAGGGTTGTGAGATAGAAGAGCATCTTTTTTTGCTAATGTTTAAAATCCGTTCTATTGAATTTTTTGGGCTTCTCCTCACGAGACACATTCATGGTGGGTGCAGTGCTTGTAGAAACCATTTCTGTTACAAAAACATAATGTTTTCTCAATTATACAAAATAGACAATAAATGTGAAATAGAATGCGAATTTTTGAAAAAACCAATTTGTAAAGTAGAAACAAACTCTACTAAACACAACTTACTTTATTAAACAGAAACAGTTTATTAAACAGAAATAGAAGGCTGTTTTAATTTTTAAAAATTCAATGTTTATAAAACAGTGAAGTTTTTCAAAGTATAACAGAACAGTATAGCATATAATAGAATAGTATAACAGGCTGAAAAAGAAAATTCGTCTTAAGATTATTGGCCTAATATATTGATTATATATATTGTTATAAGAATTAAAACAGAAGAAAATATAGAAATATAAATAATACCTGAACTTACAATTATTAAATTAGAACAGAAAGGAAAAATCCGAGCCTTGTGAAATTCACAATTTCCTTAAGACGAATTTGCTCCCTCTCAGTGTTCAAGGTGATGAGCAATCGTCTCCCAAGATAGAACAGATTTCGATTCTAAAGATGTAGCACTTCAATCTTTAGAATCCAATGAACACAACAATGACAACAACTCAAAATTGAATTATGCAGAAAAAGAACTTTGTAGAGAGAGTGAGAATGCAATTTCGAAATAAAGGAATGCAGTGTAGGACTAAGTATTTATAGACTCAGATGAACCTGTTCATGAATGGTTATAACCATTCAAACGAATAGACTGTAAGATGGTGATGGTTTAGTCATGAAGCACCACTGTTTCATGTTGAATGGACACTGTTTCAGAAAGCGCCGCTATAACTCCTAAGGCCACGTTTGGTTTGGCAAAAAAAATTTTGTCTAAAAAGTATACACTCAACATGACCCAAGGCCCATGGCCCAAGCCCAAGCCCAGTTCGATGCAGGGCGGGGCGGTGCGCATGTGTGGTAAGCTCACTTTGTTTAGGTCTTCCCCTTTCCACAAAACTGGGGTTCCCCTTGGGGCCCAACCCACTCTACAAGGAAGGAGTATATATACTCATTAGAACTTTAGTTGCCAATCAATGTGGGACAGAGGTCATTCACCACTTTACAATAAGTGTTCAAGTGAGGACTTTAGGAGTTAATTTCTCATTCATTACTTAATAGTTTTGGACAAGTTAATACACGTGATTTATCTTCTCATAGAGGAGAACACGTTTCAATATGGATCTACCTTAAATTACATGTGGGACTCACATTAATTAAGGCTCAAAGTTGACCCATTTTAAAACCGTCCAACAACATTTTTGCTCACAATTTTTGTGTTAGATTGATTATATATATTTGTATGTACAGCATGGAATGGCTCCAAAATTAAGCTTAGCATTGGTGTGGTATCTCCCTATGCTGCTCAAGTTATGGCAATCCAAGACAAACTTGGAAAGAAGTTTGAAAACAATGGTGGGTTCGTAGTGAAAGTGAAGTCTATTGATGGGTGTCAGGGTGGAGAAGAAGATGTCATAATACTATCTACTGTAAGAATTAATAATGGTGGATTCATTGGATTCGTATCCAGTCCTCAGAGAACTAATGTTGCCTTGACAAGAGCTCGGTATGGAGAAATGAATTTTTGATTAAGATTGCTCTCTAATTTTTCTATTTTGAAGATGATGAATACCTTTTGTCCTTTCCATTCTTTTTAGGCACTGTCTTTGGATTTTGGGAAATGAAAGAACTCTAGCTAACAGTGGTTCTGTTTGGGAAGCTATAGTTCGTGATGCTAAAGATCGTCATTGTTTCTTCAATGCTGATGAAGATACTGCTATAGCGAAAGCCATATTAGATGTGAAGAAAGAGCTTGATCAACTTGATGATTTACTTACTGGAAATAGTGTACTTTTTAAGACTGCACGGTGGAAGGTATAACTTTGGTCTCTAAATGTTACATTGTATTATTGTTCATTAGTTTTCTCCAATTATGGAATATTTTGTGTTTATCTGTCTTTAGTTTGGACTCTTGGTTTTTGGTTTTATTCTTAAAGATGTTTTTGTTGCTGGCTCTCCTCAGGTTCTTTTTAGTGATAATTTCAAAAAATCATTCCAGAAACTGATGTCTATCCGCACAAAGAAGTCAGTTTTGAATCTTTTATTGAAGCTTTCTACTGGTTGGCGGCCTAAGAAGAGGAATGTGGACTCAGTTTGTGAAAGTTCTTCACAGGCCTTGAAACAATTCAAGGTTGAAAGGCTTTTTCTTGTCTGCACGATTGACATAGTGAAGGATTTTGGGTACATCCAAGTTTTGAAGGTTTGGGATATATTGCCTTTAGAGGAGATCCCGAAATTGGTGAAACGTCTTGATGGTATATTTGCTACTTACACTGATGATTTTATCAATCACTGTAAGGAGAAATTTCTCAATGGGTATGCTGGTTCTTTTGCACGCCATTCTATTTGAGTTACTGTTGCCAAATACTAATTCTAACTGAGGCCTTCTCTGAATAGTTGAAAATAACATTCTTTATTATATATTTTAATTTCAAATAGTTATTCTTTTTTAAAATCTTTTTTTTAGGGATTTGGAAGTTCCCCAGCGTTGGGTGACCTCTTATGACATTGTCCGTTTTAAGAATATAAGCAACAATGAATTTGGGAGTGACTCAAATGCCAATGTTGTTGACGGAAGAAGTTATGTTGAGAATTCAAAGGTTAGTGAAAGCTTGTTGCTGATGAAATTCTACTCCTTATCATCCGGTGTGGTGCGTCACTTGCTTTCTGACCGCGATGGTAGAGAACTGGATCTTCCCTTTGAATTAATAGATCAGGAGAAGGAGATAATTCTATGTAATAGAAGCACCTTTATACTTGGGCGGTCAGGCACAGGGAAAACAACCGTTTTGACCATGAAATTATTTCAAAAGGAGCAACAACACCATATGGCTTATGAAGGATTGTTTGCAGTTGAGAGCGGGACCACTACTGGCGCAAGCCAGAGAAACGAGGTTGGTGAGTGCATTGGAAAGACTAAGGGAACTGTCTTGCGTCAGCTTTTTGTGACAGTTAGTCCAAAATTGTGTTATGCCGTCAAACAACATGTTTCCCAGCTGAAAAGGTGCGTGAAATAGTCAATTATAGAGTTGTTGCAACCAGTATATTTTATTAGCCTGTGGGCCACCTATTTATGTCATTGGTGGTAGAGCTGTCAATGGATCGGATCTCGATCCGATCCAATCCGAGATCCGATCCGTTAAGTCCGGATATGGTTTTAGAAATAGTAATCCACGACTCGATCCGATCCGAATCCGATTATTCCAAATATAAACGGATCGGATATGATATAGGTTGATCCGATCCGTTTATATATATATATATATATATATTAATATAATATATTAATTTATTAATAATATATTAATTTTATTAATTTTAATATCTATATATATTATAATTTTAAATGGATCGGATTGGATATTCGGTTATTAACGGATTCGGATACAGATTAACATTCGCCTGATCCGTCAAATTAACGAATCAGATTGGATCGGATTTCTTATTAAACGGATTGGATTCGGATCGGCTCTGATCCGATCCATTTACAGCCCTAATTGGTGGGAGGTTTGCAAATGATTGTGAAAGTTTTATGATAAATTGGGTATATTTTTATTGAGTTATTCGTACCAATACATATGTGAATATATAGGAAAACTGAAAAATACAAATAAGGAAACTACATCAATCAAGTCTAATCACACAAAATTAGGGAATTACAACTAATATTCCTAAAATCTATTCTTAAAACATATACAATAAATATAGAATACAAAGATATTCTATATTCTTTCACAACCTCTCTCAAACTCAAGGGGTTTGGATAAAAACACCGAGAGTTTGCCAAGAAGGAACCGAAAGCGAGCAACAATGTGAGTCTTCGTGAAGAAATCAGCAAGTTGGAGCACAGTGGAAACGAATGGAAGGGAGATAGAGCCAGACTGCAAATGGTGACGAACAAAATGACAATCAATCTCAATATGCTTAGTGCGTTCATGAAACACTGTATTGTGGGCAATCTGGATAGCACTTTTGTTGTCACAATAGAGAGGAGTTGAAGAAGACTAACAAACTCCCAAATCAGACAAAAAACCACAAAGCCAAACAATTTCAGCTGTAGCATGTGCCATAACACGATACTCGGCCTCAGTAGTAGAACAGGCAACAACACTTTGCTTCTTGTTTTTCTAAGAAATAAGAGAATCACCAAGAAACAAGCATAAACCAGAAGTGGACTTGCGATCAGTGACATTACCAGCCTAATCAGAATCAGCATAAGTAACAAGTTTCAAAGAGGAAGTAGAAGATAAAAGCAAACCTTGATAGATAGTACCACGAAGATAACGCAAAATTTGAACCAAGCCAACCCAGTGTGGGGAACAAGGAGTAGAGACAAACTGATTGATGATATGGACAGCATAGGCAAGATCAGGACAAGTGATAGTGAGGTAGACCAAACAGCTAATAAGTTCCCTATTCAAAGTGGGATCATCCAGAGGGACACCATCAGTAGAATTTAGTTTCACATTCAGCTCAATTGGAGTGTCAGAAACCTTAGAATCGGGCAAGCCAGCCCAATGATAACCTCATTAGCATACTTAGCCTGTGAAAGAAAGTAGCCCTTGGGAGAGTAGGCCACTTCAATACCAAGAAAATATCACAAAGGACCCAAGTCCTTCATTTCAAAGGTGCGAAACAAATGTTACTTAATGAGAGTGATGGCAGAAGAATCAGAGCTAATGATGATCATATCATCGACATACAATAATAAAGCAACAAAGCCAGAGGAGGTGTGAAGAAGAAACAACGCAGAGTCATAAGCACGGGAAAGAAAACCAAGCTGAGTAACAGCTGTCTGAAAGCGGTCATACCAAGCTCGTAGAGACTATTTCAAACCATAAAGGGCATGACGAAGATGACACATCTGACCAGAAGAATGAGGTAGTCCTAGTGGAGGACGCATATAGATTTCCTTTGTAAGATGGCCATTAAGAAAGGCATTCTTAACGTCCATTTGATAGAGGGGCCAGGAGTGAATGGCAGCAACTGAGATCAATGTACAAACAGTGTTCATTTTGGCAATAGGGGCAAATCTCTCCTCATAGTCAAGACCATATTTTTGAGAGAATCCCTTAGCAACAAGTCGAGCTTTGTAACGCTTAAGAGAGCCATCAGAGTTTGTCTTGACTTTAAAGACCCATTTACAGCCAATTAGATTTTTACCAGCAGGCAAAGAGACTAACTCCCAAGTGGAGGTCTTTTGTAAGGCATCCAACTCTTCAGCCATAGCCTGGACCTAATGAGGAGTCTGACAAGCTTCCTTATAAGATTGTGGTCATGAAAAAAAGTGAATAGCAAACAAGAAAGTACAGTAGGAAGGAGAGAAACAAGTGTTAGAAAAACCAAGCAATTTTATCGATGGCTAGCGATGGCGAAGAGGATATCGGCGGGGAATAGGATCAGTGTCTTCAAAAGTGGAAGGAATAGGGAGAGAGATATCTGGTGGGGGAAGTATTGTGCGACCAGAGTAGACAAGTAAGGGAGGAAACGAAGTAGGACTAATTGACTCAATAGTGACCGTAGGACTAGTGGCTTCAGGGGTGACTGTAGAACCAGTGGGTTCAAGAAGGGACTCAGTAGTGATTATAGAGATATACTCATCGGAAGGCACATTAGAAAGAAAAGGATCAATGTGAATCAAATCCTCTTTGGAGACAGTATAAGTGGTAGTAGGTAGCTGAAAGTATGTCAATCGTTCAAGAAAAGCCACATGGCGAGAGATATAAAGACGACGAGAAGTAGGGTCATAGCAACAATAACCTTTCTGGGTTGAACTGTACCCTAAGAAGACACAGAGAACAGACCTAACCCTCAATTTGGTTCTATCTTTCCGACGGAGTAGAACAAAGCAAGCACACCCAAAAACACGAAGAAGAGAGTAATTAGGTACTTCAGAATACAGAGTTTTATAAGGGGAACGACCATAAAGAATAGGAGTAGACATTCGGTTTAGAAGAAAGGTAGCAGTAAGAACAACTTCACCGTAAAAAGGTGCTAGAATAGAAGCAGAAAGAAAAAGAGATTGTGCAGTGTCAAAAAGATGACAGTGTTTGCGCTCAACCCTACTATTTTGTGCAGGAGTATCGGCACAAGAAGATTGATGAATAGTACCTAATGAAGCCATGTATTCACAGAGTTCTGTTTTAAAGTACTCCCTACCCAAGTCAGATTGGAATACTTTGATAACACACCCAAACTAAGTGGAAATCATAAACTGAAAATCATGGTAAATTTAGTAGAAATTAGACTTATGTTTCATAAGAAAAGTCTAAGTATAACGAGTACAGTCATTAACAAAGGAAACATAATAAGCAGAACAACCTTTGGTAAAAAAAAGGAGAAAGTCCTCAGACATCAGAGTGAACTAAAGAGAAATGTGTATTAGAAATTGAAGTACTTTTATTAAACGGTAAAGCTGTCATTTTAGCAAGTTTATAACCGCGACACTCGGTAAGTTCACTAAGTGAAACTTTACCCAAAATACCAGACTGAACTAAAGATCGTAAACGATCAATAGACAAATGACCTAACCGCGAATGCCATAAGTAAAACTGACTAGACTGATAGTCTAACTGAAAAGAAGAAAAAGCAGATGAAGAAACAGTAGAAGGAAGATGTAAACTTTCCACCACATACAGATCCCCAACTCTACATCCGGTCCCAATCTGCTTCTTGGACAATCGATCTTACACAGTACAAACAGAAAAAGAAAAAATGACATCAAAACTAGAGGCATCAAGTTGACTAATGGAAAGGAGACTAACAGATAAATGCAGAACATAAAGAACAGAAGGAATTGTCACCGCAGATTTATTTGAGGGTAAGACAGAACTAATAGATAAGACAGGCATGCGAGATCTATTGGTAGCACTAACAGTAATGGGAGAAGGAGGTGGGATACAGTTGTGTAATAAAGAAAGATAGGAAGTCATATGATGGGAAGCACCAATATCAAAAATCCAGACTAGGGGAGAGATACCTGAGGAAGACTCGAGCAAACTTGAATGAAGAGATAGGGCAGAAGCAGAAGCAGAAGACTGGGTGGTAGAAGACACAAGGTGCTGGAGTTGAGCAATCTAAGCACTTAAGGAAGCAATATCAGAATCACTTACTGAAGAAGATGCTGTGTAGGCTGCTGGAGACCAAGAAGTATGCGGAATAGGGGCTCGGAATTGTGTGGAGGACTGCCAAGAGGAAGTGGGCGGACATCCCTTCTTAGGACAATTATACTTCCAATGGGCCTTCTAATGACAAAAAGCACACTCATTTGAGGGTAGTGAGACCCTCTTAGGCTTTCCAGTGGACTGAAGCGGATTAGTAGGAGGAGTGGGCAGTAGAGCTGGCTATGCAGAAGCTAAAAAGACAAAAGGAGATAAAGACTGACTACCTGTCTTTAGTCGGGTTTCCTCAGAAAGAAGTTCACGAACAATAGCATCCACAGAGGGAAAAGGAGACCGGTGAAGAATGTCACCACGAATCACCTCAAATTGAGGAGAGAAGGTAGTTAAGATAATCATCAAGTACACTTATGCTAGAAGGCTCCATCATAGCAAGCTGATCCCAAAGACCAGTCATCTCAATATAGAATCTCGAATGGACTTGTCTCCTTGACGGGCACCCTGAATGGTTGTCTCCAACTCATACCGTTTGGCAAAGTTGGACTACTGATAAACACCAAGTAAGTATGTCCACACCTCCTTTGCCGTGGAGTACTTAGAAAACATCATCCTAATCCAATCATCCACAGAGTTGTGAAACCAAGTCAGAATATGAGCATTGTCACAATCCCAAGTTTCACATGCAGCCTCATACCCCTCTTTCTTGGAATCTGATGGAACCAAATACATAACCCCACTTTTTGCAGTCAAGTATAAAACTTTTCATAACACTAGCCCAATATGTGTTATTAGCACCATTGAGTTTGCAACTAATAGCATGAATTTTATCCTCAGTCATTGGAATGTAAGTTTAATAACAATTGGGGTATTCTGAATTAACTGTAAATTCTAGGGACCAACTGTAATAAAGATAAAAAGAAAGATGCGGCTGCTGGGAACAGAAAGAAAGAGAAAGCAGGGAACAGACGTGCTACAGAGAACAGAAAGATAAAGAAAGAACCTAGAAGCAGGCGCGGCAGAGAAACAAAAGGGGCACTGCAGTTGGAGATCGGCTTAGAGGGGAACAAAGAATAAAGTAGAAAGAGAGGCTGCGGCTGGGCAATTGAGGCAGGAAGCAGAGAAAGTAGAAGAAAATCAAAGGGAAGGAAGCTGTAAACTGTTTGAACCAGAACCAATAAGGGTAAATTAAATCAAAGAAGAATCAGACCAAGGAGGGAGAAACTCTGATACCATGAAAGTTTTCTGATAAATTGGGTATATTTTCATCGAGTTATTCGTACCAATACATATGTGAATATATAGGAAAACTGAACACTATAAATAAGAAAACTACATCAATCAAGCCGAATCACACAAAATTAGGGAATTACAACTAATATTCTTAAAATATATACAATAAATATAGAATACAAAGATATTCTATATTCTTTCACAGATTGATTATTCAACTTAAGGGGTTCGAGTAAAGAAGATTAAATGGAATTATTCTTGGGAAATTCATACTGTTGGTTTGACAGCATAAAAACAAAATCATCCTCCTTCAATGTGAAACTTTGAATATTACATGATTCACCTCTTTGGGATTATATCAAATATCCTGAACACACAGTGTTTAATTTCCATGTATAGGGGTGTATACACAAAAAAAAAATACGATTTTATACTCCCATCGATCCAACAAATGCAATAAAACAATTCAAGGGGACAGTTCGATTATGTTTTGCACTCAACAAAGTCCTGTCCCTGCTGTTGTTGGTGTAACTAACATTATCCATCTCCTTTCAACTTCAATTGCAGTTGTTATTCTCAGGATTGTCTGACAAACAGTACTTGAATAGTTCCTTGTTTTTTATTGACCATGAACCACTTTTAGTCATTTGAACATTGAAATTTACATTAACCATTTCTAACTATGGGCCTTGTTATATGGACAGCTTTGCTTGTGGGGAATGTTCAGCTGAAAACAGTTCGATTGATATGGATGATATGGATGATAAAGCAAAATTTAAAGATATACCAGATTCTTTTGTTGACATTCCTCCTAACAAATATCCTCTCATCATAACATTTCATAAGTTCTTAATGATGCTTGACGGAACATTGGGGAATTCGTACTTCAAAAGATTCCATGATGTAAGGAAACTTTCTGATGGTAAAACTAGAAGTTCAAGATCAGTAGCGTTGCAAACTTTTATAAGAACAAAGGAAGTTAACTATGACAGATTCTGTTCATTTTACTGGCCCCATTTCAATACCCAACTAACAAAGAAGCTTGATTCTTCCAGAGTGTTTACTGAGATAATTTCTCATATAAAAGGTGGCTTGCAGGCAGGCGAGGCCTGTGATGGTAAACTCAGTAGAGAGGATTATGTTTTACTGTCTGAGGGTCGGGTGTCCTCTTTGAATAAGCAGAAGAGAGAGAGAATCTATGATATCTTCCAAGATTATGAAAAAATTAAGATGAAAAATGGTGAATTTGATTTAGCTGATTTAGTAATTGATCTTCATCATCGACTATGTTATGAAAGATTTGAGGTTGATGAAATGGATTTTGTGTATATTGATGAAGTGCAAGATCTCACCATGAGACAAATTGCACTTTTCAAATATATTTGCAGAAATGTTGACGAGGGCTTTGTTTTTTCGGGTGATACAGCACAGACTATTGCAAGGGGGATTGATTTTAGGTTCCAAGATATACGATCTCTGTTCTACAAGAAGTTCGTGTTGGAATCAAGAAGTGATGGATCTGCCGGAAGAAATGAGAAAGGACAAATATCTGAGATTTTCAATCTGAGCCAGAACTTTCGTACCCATGCTGGTGTCCTTAAATTGGCACAGAGCGTAATTGAACTTCTTTACTGTTTCTTTCCTCAATCTGTCGATGTTTTGAAACCTGAGACTAGTCTTATATATGGTGAAGCTCCAATTTTGCTGGCGTCTCTGACGGATGAAAATGTGATTGTGACGATTTTTGGAGACAGTGGAAATGTTGGGGGGAACATTGTTGGCTTTGGCGCAGAGCAGGTCATATTAGTACGAGATGATTGTGCCAGAATGGAAATTTCTGACTATGTTGGAAAGCAAGCTCTTGTTCTGACTATAGTAGAGTGCAAGGGCCTAGAGTTTCAGGTATCTGTTAGTTTTTATTTGAGTATTCATTTATCCATTAAGTTATCCCTGTTTTTGATAAAGAGGATAACTGTCAATGGTCTTAGTGTACCATTTTTCCCACTGATGGGCTAATCGTAATCTGGTTGAAAGAAGCAAAATTTACCAAATACATCCACTGAGTCTTGTTAATTTCCACATGTAGAAAGAATAGGATAAATCGACCATTACTAGTTTTTAATTTGCACCAAGACTTTTTTTATTTTATTTTATTTTTTTGTTATTTGGAGTCTTATGGTACCTTTCTCACATAAAACTAGTAACATATCAAAAGAAAATGAGAGGTAAAATGGCGACCCCCTTCAGGTTATTCAAAGTGATATGCTTTGGGGTTCTCTGTTATTCAAAGATGCTCAATTGATAAATGGACTGGTCTGCTGTGGTACAAAATTGAGAAAAGCTGAATGCCACACCACTTATTGCCCAAAATTATCATTTCATTTATTGAAGTTTTTGCTTAGACTCTTTCTTTCTTTTCTTTTAAATTTTATCTTCAGTTCTTTAACTGCTCATATTATGTCATTTGTAGGATGTATTGCTGTACAACTTTTTTGGCTCATCACCTCTGAAAAATCAATGGAGAGTAATATATGAATTTATGAAGGAACAAGATTTGCTTGATGCTACTTCCCCCAAATCCTTTCCACATTTTGATCAGGCAAGACACCATGTCATGTGCTCTGAACTGAAGCAACTGTATGTAGCTATCACTCGTACGAGGCAAAGGTTATGGATTTGTGAGAATATAGAGGAGCCCTCTAGGCCTATGTTTGACTACTGGAAGAAGAAGTGCCTTGTCCAAGTAAAGAAACTTGATTACTTACTTGCACAGGCGATGCAAGTTGCAAGCAGCCCAGAGGAGTGGAAGGCACGGGGTATCAAGGTCTGCTTGATCTTTCTCTATAATACTTCTGCTAGTACTGTTCTTGTCAATATTGTTTATTTTTCTTTTCTTTTCTTTTTTTTTTATTTCTGCTGCTGTTATCGTGATATAATTTTGACACTCCCTATTTCCTGTGTCACTTTTTTAGCATACAAGCATGATCCCTTTGTATTCTTGCAGCTCTTTTGGGAGAATAACTATGAGATGGCCACAATGTGTTTTGAAAGAGCAGGAGACACAATGTGGGAGAAAAGGGCCAAGGCTTCTGGCCTCAAAGCAGCTGCTGGCCGTATGCATGCTTCAAATCCTGAAATGGCTTTCACTGTCCTTAAGGAGGCTGCTGAAATATTTGATTCTATTGGCAGAGCTGAGTCTGCCGCCGAATGTTTTTGTGACTTGGGGGAGTATAAAAGAGCAGGTAATGTTAAGTTTTTTCCACCTCCTTTGAAAGTTGTATTAGTTTTTTTTTTTTTGGGCAATTAAAGTTATATTAGCTTGATAATATTGTTTAATACATTATACTTTTATTAGCCATTCTTAGCATATTTAGTGGCCTTGGTATTAACCTATGAAACATGGATACTCTATTTTACCTCACGTATCTGTGCCAGACATGGACAAGCTCGGACACGTGTCGAACACGCGAAAAGAGTCTAATTTTTCTAAATTTCGGACACGTTGGGACACGTCCCAAACTTCTAGGGGTGCACAAAATAAGTGAGAACCCGAGAACTGACCCAACCTAACTTCAATGGGTTCGGGTTGGGTCGGGTCAAAGTGAGTTCGGGTTAGAAAACCAAAAAATCGGGTTGAAAGTTCAGGTTATCTAATCCAACCCGAAAACTGAACTCATAAATTTTTTTTTTTATCAACTATTTTTGTTCCAACTTTTTTTTTAAAAAAAAATCTTGAAATATTTTCTGTAATTGTTAAAAATCTTAGGAGAGGTTAGTGTACTTTACTCATTTTTTATAAAATATATATATATATATATATATCAATTGTTCTACTCAAACAAATAAACCTTGTTCTCATTGAAACACTTTTTTTTACTAATTTTTTATTTTTGCTTTTTCCCAATACTTCTAATACTCCATCCTACATGCATCATCATAGAAATGGACATCACTTCTAGATTTGGAGGTTTTGGGTTGGAACTATTTCCATGACGATAGACCTCCAAATCTGGAAGTGATGTCCTGACCGTCTCATTTGTCCCAAGAGACAAAGAATTTTCATAGCCTATTTAATTTGCTTTTATATTTACATCACAAAAAATTTACTCCCAATTTCTCTTCCCTCTTGCATACCATCACCCAACTTGATGGGTTAAAAAAAAGGATAGAAAATATGATTTTAAGTTTACGAACTTTATTTTAATTATCTAATGTAATAGTGAGTACTTTGTCTTTTGATATTATTATTTTAAGTCACAAATTAATGAGACAGTAACAAATCAAAGACATTTGTTCACAAAAAAAAAAAACTATACATTAAGTTATTAATTTTTTTTTTCAAAACCACTATTATATCAAGTTTTTTCCTTATTTTCATTGCATATATATATATATATATAAATATATCAAGAGTTAATTTTTTATTTTTTTTGGTTTTTGTAAATAAAATAAAATTTGAATCAACCCAAACCAACCCGACCCAACCCGAAAATATTTGGTTTGGGTTGGGTCGGTTTCAATAGTTCACAGTTCGGATTCTATTTTTTAGAACCATATAAGGTTGGGTCGGTTCTGGTTCTACTATAACCCCACCCATGTGCACTCCTACCAGACACCTTTTCGACATATTTTTGGATTATTATTTTTTTTGGGACTTTTCTTTTTTTAAATTTTCCCCTCTTTTTCTCCTCTTATTATCCACTATTTTTTTATACCCAATTATATATATAGTAGTTAACAAATTTTTTTAGAAATTTGAATTATGAAATTCTTAAATTTTTATTTAATGACCTTTTTTTCGATATATTAATAATATTTACACAATTTGTGTATTTTTATGTCAATTTTGATTGAAATAATATTAAAATTCTATTATATAGTCATATAGAAAATATAAAAATATATATTCAACGTGTCCACAACGTCTTTGTGTCTTATTTTTTTGAAAAATATCGTGTCTGCGTGTCCCTGTGGTGTCACGTGTCCGTATCCGTATCCGTATCCGAGCTTCTTAGGTATTAACAAATAGGAAAATGTTGGACATACCAAGGCCATGTTTAGTGCGTTGGAATGAAAAGACAAAGTAAAGGGAATGGATTAAGAAATGACCTAAGGTGGTAATGGAACATAAATTGTCATTCCTTAGTCCATTTCATTTCTTTACTTGGTAACAACTAACAACCAATAAGTCTAATTAATACTATATATATATATAGTTATGTATTTGTACTGATTTATATTTATAATATGTGTATATATATTTGCATACATATTTATATATATATATATATATATATATATAAATATGTATGTATTTATGTATATATATGCATGCATGCATGTACATATGTGTATATTTATATGTACGTATGTATGAATATACATATATACAGGTATATATATTTCATATATACATTTACTTATGTTTATATAATCATTTATATATACGCTACTTGTTTAAACGATCGTGAGTTTTTTCCCTCCTGTTGAGGTTTCTCCATATCAAATTTCTGCCTTGTACTTCTACGATTGATTGTTTTAATTGTGCGCATTTAATTAATAAATTGGCCTTATTAGAATTTTGGGAATATTAAATTAAATCATATCATTTCGGATTATCAATTTTGATGGACGATTCCTGTTGAATTATGTGTGAATTAAAGAATGAAGTTTGGGACTGTTTGCAGAATGTACCATTGCTGGTTTTTTTATAAAAAAATATTTCTCTAACCCACAAATTTTCCTACTTTATTGTCAAACCCACGTTTATGCACAAAGGTGTCTCTTTGAGAAGTTCTTTTTAGAAGAGATGCGTCTTTATTAAGCTTTAATTCACCCATGGGCTTAAGAAGATTTGTTAAACCCTTAAAGGTGTCTCTTGAAGAAACTCCTTGAAGGCATCTCTTGAAGAGATCCCTTAGTAATTTGTGCTTTTTTTTCACTCAGTGGTTGTTTTTGTGCAAACTACACCTCTGACAGTCATTTTTTCCATCCAATCACTTCAAACATCTATATTTATAGGTAAGGAGTGGTGCGGCTTGGTCGAGAGTCGGTTTGACTATTTTTGGACATATTTGCTCCTCCAAATTCCAAATTACTACTTTGAATGTAATAACTTAGTTTGTCCATGTAACGTGCAAAGTCTCCCTTTGGCCTTTATGTTTTTTCATTTGATCACTTGATGCAACAATATTTATGGGTGAAAGAGAAGTGTGTCTCTATCCGAAGTCAGTTTGACTATTTTTGACATTTTTGCCCCCTCCCCCCAAACCCTAAAATTCACTAATATAATAGAAATAAGTTAGTTCAGTCCTTATAACATGCAAAGTACACCTCAAGCCTTATAAATTTACATCCAATCACTTGACGCACTTGCACTTTTGGGTGAAGGCCCCAAACCCTAAACTTCAATACTTTGAAAGAAATAAGTTAGTTCGGTCTATGTAATATGCAAATTATCCCAACGACCTTATATTTTTCCATCGGATCACTTGACGCACCTATACTTATGGGTGGAGTGGTGCGTCTCGATCTGGAGTCAGTTTGACTATTTTTCAAGATTTTTGCCCCCCAACCCTAAAATGGGCTGTTTTGCCCCCAATGTATTTATAGGAAATAGGATTACTTCAAACATATATGATATGTTAAAAAGAAGATGTGAGAATAACAATGCATTATATATAAAATGTATGTACAATACATCTGCTACATTAACATATACAAAATACTATGTGAGAGTCCTCTATATTTAAAAAAATAGAAACTAAGCGCCACATGGTGATTTGTTCCTCATCCGTGGAGGCCATCGGTCTTGCTAAACTGGGATGGGCTGTTATGTTGCCAGTGTAACTTGAAGGGCACCAATGCCTGTGGCCTAATGTCCTCCCCCACATCCTCTGCCACTGGTATATACTCTTTAAGTGTTTGTACTCGTGTCTCAACCTGTGACTCAACCTCTGTCACTCCCTCAACAAGCTCCTCGTATACAGTGAGATAGTGAGACAAGAGAGGGAAAGCAAAGATATGTTTAGTGAGATATTAAGGAAAACTACTAACCTAGTTCCTTTAAGTATAGTGTTCCCAACGGCTGCTACCTATCTTAGCTCTATGACAATGGCTATTGATGGTACTTGACTAACAATCGAATGAATGGTGGAAGAAGGGACGATGTGGGATGATCTATGCGCAAAGTTCTATCCTTCCAACGGTAAGAAATAAAGGGGTAGGATGACTTTTATAAACTTGTAGAAGCATCTTTTGAAAAGATGCCTATTAAAGTGTCTCTTCAAAGACACCTTTTATGTTTAGTGTGCACCCTTTTCTGTTTACCCAAGTGCTTGATTATAGTTTAATCATAATTATAAAAGCATCCCTTGAAAAGACATCTTTACTTGAAAATTTTGCTCAAAAGTGTCTTTTCAACAAACGCTTTTGAAAACAACTTGGGTCTCGGAGTAAGTAGGAAACCACGTAGGTCTAGGAAATATTTATAATAAAAAAAAAGGCATGGTACGGTGAAAAACTCCATAAATTTGTTTTTAGATTGAAAACTTTATCTTCTAAAGCCACTTCAATATTAATAACACATTCCCTTGTCCATGTTTGGATTAGAAATTATCTGAAGTAGTGCTCAATGAGAAGATCATTGGATAGAATATTTGTATGGTTATAGCTGTCGGCTTCTTCTTGAGGTCGTTCAAATTCTCTCTCTCTCTCTCTCTCTCTTTCTCTCTCTGTTTTTATACTTTTGTTTAATATAAGAAGGCTCATTTACATGGCTAATTATATTTATGTTCTAGATGTGGTGTACAACAGGCCTGAATTGTTTCTTAATTAATTGCCAATTTCTGGGCAGTAATAAGATGGTATCAATACGAGTATCCATGATGTCAACTTTTTTTGTTTTGTTTTTGTTTTCATTTCTTTACTCTTTACGATGGAACTGGAATCTCAAGTTGAATAGTTTAACAATTGCAGCGGATATTGGAAACTCTTGTTTTTCATCATACCATTCTAATGTTCGAGTTTATAATCTTCAATTCTTTGTTATTCAACTACTATTTTTAAATCCATTTTTGGTTTGGTAAAGTTTGACATCATAATTCTAACTTCTTATTTGCTGCAGGTAGAATTTATTTGGGCAAGTGTGGGGAATCTGAGCTGAAGAAAGCTGGGGAATGTTTTTCTCTTGCAGGATGCTATAAGCTTGCCGCTGAAGCATATGCTAAGGGGAATTATTTTTCAGAATGCTTGTCAGTTTGCACCAAAGGAAAATTGTTCGACATGGGTTTGCAATACGTTGGATATTGGAAACAACATGCCCCCAGGGACAATGGTATGGCCACAAGAAGTAATGATATTGAAAAAATTGAACAAGAGTTTCTGGAGACTTGTGCACTTAATTTTTATGAGGTTAAAGATAAAAGATCCATGATGAAATTTGTTAAAGCTTTTCATTCAATGGCTTTGAGGCGCAACTTCTTGAAGTCTTTGGATTGCCTTGATGAGCTTTTGTTGTTGGAAGAAGAATTAGGAAACTTTTTGGAGGCTGCTGAGATAGCTAAGCTGAGAGGCGACCTTCTACTTGAGGCTGATCTGCTAGGGAAGGCTGGACATTTCAATGAGGCATCCTTGCTCATCCTCTGGTATGTGTTTTCCAACTCTCTATGGGTTTCGGGAAGCACAGGTTGGCCACTGAAGCAGTTTACACAAAAGGACGAGCTTTTATCAAAAGCTAAGTTGTTTGCAAAGAAAGTGTCGGATATATTCTATGAGTCTGTTTGTACTGAGGTCAATATTTTATCAAATGAACAGACTAACTTGTTGGACTTGAAACAGTATTTCAATGCCTCCCAGAGGCATAAAAGTCTCAGAGGTGAAATCTTGTCCGTTCGAAAAATCCTGGATGCTCATCTTCATTCAAATACCTCGAATTATGAGTGGGAAACTGAATTGGTTGTGGATATGATAAAGCATTCTGAAGACATAATTTCACAAAACAGGGTTTCTGTTGAAACACTGTTTTACTTTTGGAATCTGTGGAAAGAAAACATATTGAAAATCTTTGAGTATCTTGAGTGTCTTGAGACCCAAGATGTTAATAAGTATCTAAATTACAGTGAGTTCTGTTTGAATTATTTTGGCATCTGGAGGCAGTTCAGCAATCTGAATATCATTTACATTTTGCTTAACTCTGATGCCGATTGGGTAAGAGATGTTGATGACAGATTTCTCCGGAGGAGCAAAAAGTTGGGATTTACTGAGGCTCGCCAGTTTGTCCCTGCTGCTCGGAGTCATTGGCGTGCAGAATTACTTTCTGTTGGTATGAAGGTGTTAAAAACTTTTGAAGCCCTCTATAAGATCTCAACAATGAATTCCTTATCCTTGTTTTGCCAAAGCATTTGTCTGATTCATCTCTTTGAGGTTGCAAAATTTTTTATGGAGTCGAAGTTTCTTGACTGCAAGTTTAATGATACGAGGATGTTGCAGAATTTTCTTAAACTATCAACGGGGTACTTACAAATAGTGTTTCCTTTAGACTGGAGAGAATCATTGACAGAGAGTATGATCTCTCTGAGGGGAACTGAGTTCTCCCGGAAATTACTTGAAGAAGTTATTCGTGGAAACCTCAAGGTCAAGGGTGAACTGACCTATGGGCAAATCGGGAGGGTGGTAATGGTGTTGCTTGGGTCTGGAAAGCCAACTAATGAATTATACAAGGAGATTGTGAAAAGGTTTGATGGTACTTTATCATGGAGGGCATTCGTTGAGAACCTTAGTGGGAATGTGGAACCAGAATTTTCGCAGAGGTCCCCATTGAGCAATTTTGGTGAAGCTCCTAAAGTTGTGTCTCTGGTTTACAGCTTCGATGAAGCTTTGGAAGATACTTATAATGCCAACTGGAGGACATATGACTATATATCACCTAGTTGTTTCTTGTATCTTGTTGACCGCCTTTTGATTTTGGTATCTTACTTCCAGGGATTATTTTTCACTACAAAATCTTCATTCGTTGAATGGCTTTTTTATCCAGAGTCGTATGACAACCCATGTGCCAGTTTTGTAACTGAAATGCAGTCATCTCCTGGAGGAATCTTCGATAATGTGGCTCACATAGTCCAGCAACTTCTTTACAATAAGCAGGACACAGTGGAATGGATTGGTAAATCTAATTTCAATTACTGCTATCCACTGCTGGTGTTGAGACTGGTTGTTATATTGTGCTTACTTTGTGTGAACTCTGGGAAGTATTTTGATGTACTTTTTGGTTTGTTGCGACGAGGTGATATTACTTCACAGCTACCAAGGGAATTCTTAGATGTCCTTCGCAGAAATGATGTAAAGATAAATGCAAGTATGCTTGCAGAAGCATTCAAAAATATTGGGGATCCTCTTGTGATAGTGAGCTTGGGAAAGAATTGTTCAAAATATCTATGTCCTGATGCCATATGCGTGGATATGGAAGCCACCCAATGCAGAGAAGACATCATGAAAGTGTTGTTTCCAAGGAACATTAAAGCTCCCGAAAGTCAAGATGTTACTGTTGAACTGAATACAACTAATTCATTTGGTGTAGGACTGACTGAAAACAGTAGCAATCAAGGGAATTGTTCTACAGCTCAATCTTCAAACTTTGCTTCCAAGGCAGATCAGAACATAAGCACAAAGAATTGGGATGAAGGCAACCTGAAAATGAATTGGGGGCTTTTTTGGGAAATATCTGATACTTTACAGTCATTGGAGATAAATAAACTTGGAAATTTAATGAGCTTTATGCCTACTGCCTCAAAGCTAAAGGTGATGCCAAATTCGTTGACATTATGTCTCGTACTAATGTAGATATGTGGCCAGATTAGAAGAATCACAACTTCATAGATTCTGAATTTTGCTTCTATATTCTCAGGTCGAGGTGGTGAAAAATATAAATGTCTTAACTGCTGCACTGAGCCATTTCTTTAGGAAGAAACCTTGTGATGGTGAAGATGGAAACATCTTTGGTGAAGCAAATAGCATGCTTGATGAATTGAAGCAGCTTTATTCTGCATTGGATGTGAGGTCAGTTTAAATATGTAGCTTATATCATTGTAAGAGCCTAGCATTTACACATGCTCATCTTCTATTTTTGCATTTATTTTGCTTTCAAGTTACATCAAAATTGGCCATGATTTGCTTGGTTTTGAAGGTGTATTTAGCTGTTCCATTGGTTATTATTATTTATAGATTCTGGTGGGTTTTCAAAGCTGATTGATATTGTTAGTACTTAGCATAATTAGCATTACTGATAGTTTAGTATTTTTGTTCTTTTGAATAACCCTTTTATAATGGGTTGTTTTATTCTTATGTATTACTAGTCTTTTCTGACACATTCAGCAGTAATAAAGGATTCTCTCCCCTCCTCTTCTTCCTCATTTTTCTTGATTTATTGCTCAAATTTATCATCATATCACAGCGGGTTTAGGTTAATAATATTATAGAACTCACTGGAGCACAAAAGAAACCAGAACAGAGAGGCTGATGTCATCATCCGTACAATGATGTCATAATGATATCAGCAGTTTTGAAGAAGGGATTCTAGGGCTCAATTCGGTTTTGGATGGAGAGTTTTTAGGTGATTTTCTCATAATTTTTTGAGATCGTTTGATAGGGTTTTCTAATTTTTGGTTTTGAAAAAATGGGTTTGATTTTGTGATTTGATAATACACTCATTTCTGGGCGATTTTTCTGCATCTAATCTACTCTAATGTGTTTTGGATAGATTGGGGTTCCTTTTTGCAGCCCATGGGTATTTGAATTGGTTTTTGGTGTGTTTTGGCAAACAAGAGTTTCACGGGTTAA
Source organism: Nyssa sinensis (assembly GCA_008638375.1). NCBI lineage: Eukaryota > Viridiplantae > Streptophyta > Magnoliopsida > Cornales > Nyssaceae > Nyssa > Nyssa sinensis. The sequence goes on along the minus strand of CM018042.1, from coordinate 12,572,908 downwards.
TCTGTAAGCTGCAATTTTTGAAGCAGCATGTGTTGTGGCTGTTTGTTTCACCTTTGAATCTGTGCTTGTTTCACCTGTGAATCTGTGCTAAATCATTAGTTTGGGGCTGTTTCTGTAAACTACAATTTTTGCTCCAGAGTGTTGTGGCTGTTTGTTTCACCTTTGAATCTGTGTTAAATCATTAGTTTGGGCCCTTGGGGCTGTTTCTGTAAGCTGCAATTTTGTGTGGTGGCGGTTTGTTTCACTTTGAATCTGTGCTTGTTTCACCTTTGAATCAGTGCGAAATCATTAGTTTGGGGCTGTTTGGTGACTTTGGTAATTTGGCTCTTGGTTGGCTTGTGGATACTTTGCATTGTTTGTCTATTTTACCTCTGCTGTGTTCCATTCTTTTCTTAGATATGGCAAGTGGCAATTCAAATTCCCATCAGGGTATTAGTGTGAGGTTGACCCCGGGGGGGAGGGATAATTATGCTTACTAGGCTTATGTTATGAATACTTTTTTGTTGGGTAAGAATATGTGGAGTTATATTATTGGTGTTATGACAATTCCGTTAGATACTAAGGCAAAAAATTATGAAGAGTTGTTGTCTAATTGGGAAATTAACAATGCCAAAATCATTACTTGATAAATAATTTAGTAGATCAGTCTATTGAGGTTCATTTGGCTAAGTTTGATATAGCCAAAGAGATGTTCCAGTTAAGCCAAAACTTAGCAAACAACCCAGGTAGCGAGTCAGAGTTGGGATTAATAACTGCAACTTTTGTTGTGAGAAGGGTCATGGAAAGGCACAATGCCCTAAATTAGTGACCAAGACAGTTCGTGGACCACAACACCAGTAGTATACTAGAGGTAGGGATCGTCCGTCTTCATCAACTTCCACTTTGTCTTTGATTGATAACTGCAACTTTTGTCGTGAGAAGGGTCATGGGAAGGCACAATGCCCTAAATTAGTGAACAAGATAGTTTGTGGACCACAACACCAGTATACTAGAGATAGGGATCGTCCGTCTTCATCAACTTCCACTTTGTCTTTGATCTCTAAGCAATTGCATAAGTTGCTTTCATCTTCACAACCTAATGCTCTTTTAATCTCGCTCATTGTAGGTTTCTTTTCCTCTAGGCCTTCAGGTATCTTTCGGACCACTTAGGTCTTGACTCAGGTGCTACACATCACATGACTAGTGATTCTTCTTTTTTTACCTATACCTTCTCTCCTCCTTTTGTATTTGTACTTGCTGCCAATGGCAGTCTTATACCATTAGCTGATATAGGATCTATTATATTTCCTCATTTGTCTTTTCTAATATCTATTATATTCCTCAACGTACTTCAAATTTGATCTTAGTTATTGTAACGCCCCAAACCTACTGTCCTAACAGCATTATGGTTCAAAAGTTTAAGCTCAAGTTGTTAGTAGTAAAACTTGTGGAGTCTTATATACCAATTATACTACTCCTATCCAATCAATGTAGGACAAGAGTATCACATTCTTCCCCCCCCCCCCCGGGACCACACGTCCTCGTGGGTTGGATCTCGATCTCTCAACTGCCCATTAAACGGAAACTCTAAGGGCCTCTACCCTATGGGACCGACTTTGATATCACAAATGTAATGCCCCAAGCCCACTGCCCCAACAACCTGAAGAGTCCACAACATTATGACTCAAAAGTTTAAGTCCAAGTTGTTAATAGTAAGACATGTCATACTACTCCCCCCCAACCGATGTGGGAGAGGAGTATCACATTCTCCCCCCTTTAAGACCACACATTCTCATGGGTTGGATCTCGATTGCCCAGCAGCCCATTAAGCGAACACTCTAGGGACCTCTACCCTCTGAGATTTGGCTTTAATACCACAAATGTAATGCCCCAAACCCACTATTCCAATAACTTGAAGAGCCTACAACATTATGGTTCAAAATCTTAAGCCAAAGTTATTAGTAAAAAGACTTATGGTGTCTTATATATCAATCATACTATTCCCACCCAATCGATGTGAGACAGGAGTATCACAGTTAGTCAGTTATTTGATTATGGATTTTTGGTTCATTTCTCTTCCTTTAGTTGTGTTATGCACGATTCTCGTTTCAAGAAGTTGATTGGGACAGACCGTAGAAAGGGAGGACTGTAGTGTTGAGGGAATTGCATGTTCATGATGTTGTTGCCTCTTATGTTGATTTATCTTCTTTTTATTTAGTCATAAGTTGTTTACTTTCTATTTGTGTCATTCTCGCCTTGGACACATTTCTAGTCCTCGTTTACAATATTTAGTTTCAAGTGGTAGTTTGAGTAATTTAGATTGTCATGACAATTTTGACTGTAGCGGATGCAAACTAGCCAAGTTTAGTGCATTGCCTTTTAATAAAAGTTCTACCAATTCTTTCACTCCTTTTGATTTTATTCATTATGATGTGTGGGGACCTGTCGATTCCTACTAGAGGGGGTCTAAATATCTTTTTTATTGATGATTAATACTTGATTTTGTTAGATTTACCTTATGAAGCATCGATCTAAATTTTTTTCTATATCTACTACTTTTCTTGCAATGATACACACTCAATATTCTTATGATATTAAATGTTTTAGATGTGATTTAGGTAGGGAATATTCTTCTAATGACTTTCTAGACTTATTGAAATATGATGGCACTTATTCACCAATCCTCGTGTAAACAATCTTAAGTAGATTGGTGTGGCCGAGCATAAGCATAGGCTCATCGTGGGGTCTTTACATTCTCTTTTGTGGTCTACCAGTGTTCCCAGTATGTTCTGGGAGGGGGTTGTTCTCACTACAATTCATTTAATTAACTAGATTTCTTCTATAATTACTTTTGGAGTCCCCTTTTAAGAGATTTGCGCAGTATGCTTCTTGATTATTTTTTCTTACGCGTGTTTGGTTGTACATGATTTGTTCTACTTCCCAAAGCTTTTAGTACCAAACTTTCAACTTGTTGCCCAATGTGTGTTTTCCTTGGTTATGGTGAGGAGCAAAAGGGGTATCGTTGCTATGATCCTATTGTTCATACTTACACTAGAAGGAAAACAATTGTTTCTTCTGCATGTACAACTCTTCCGCTTCTCTGTTCCACCTTCTCAATTAGGCTCTGAAGACGTGGATCCCCCTTCTCCTCGCTATGCTAAGAATTTTTATAATTGTTCAGATAGGTTTGGTTTTTATAATTCTCGTTATTCTGCTTATTTTTGTTCCTTTTTAACTTCTATTCATGACTTATTAGAACCAACTTCCTATAAGGAGGTTGTTCTTAATCCTTTTTGGTAACAATCTATGAAAGAAGAGCTTACTGCATTACATAAGACCAACACGTGAAATTGATGTCCTTACCCTCTGGTAAGCGTGAAATTGGTTATAAATGGGTGTACAAGATCAAGACCAAATTAGATGGCTCTGTTGAACAACACAGGGCTTGATTGGTGGAAAAATGGCTCACTCAAGAGCATAGTACACTTTTGCTCCTGTTGCCAAAAATGACTACCGTTGGCACTGTGATAACAGTGGCAACTATCCTTCAATGGAGTCTTTTGTAAATGGATGTGAAGAATGCCTTTCTCAACGGGGACTTCTCATAATCCTAGTGAAGTGTGCAAACTACAAAAGGCGATGTATGGCCTCAAATAGGCTTCTTGAGCTTGGTTTGCCAAGTTCTGTACAATTGTTTGTGGCTTGGATTTTTGTGCTAATGCTCATGATTCATCCCTCTTTCTTTGGCCTTCTTCTATAAGGTGTATAGTTCTCTTACTATATGTTGATGATATGATTATCACCAGTGATGATACAAATGGGATATTGGTATTAAAATCTCAGTTGCAGCACGATTTTGAGATGAAGGATTTGGGTCCTCTTCGTTATTTCTTTGGCATTGAGTTTGCTTCTTGTCGTAAAGGTTATCTTATTCTCTCTCCATCCAAGTATGCGTTTGATGTTATTCAGCAAGTATGCCTTATAGATACTCGTATAGTTGAAACATCTTAGAGCTCGATGCTCGTTATTCTTCTTTTAATGGCATTCCATTGTATGTTCCAACTTTATATCGAGCTACTATTGGCAACTTGGTCTATCTCACTCTTACATGATTTGATATTGCTTATGCAGATCATATTGTCACTTAATTTGTGTCTTCTCCTACTACTATTCATTGGGTTGTTATTTAATGCATCCTCCGTTATCTTTAAGGAATTTTGTATTAGAGTTTACTCTTTCCTCCATCTTCTTCATTGGAGCTTCGGGCTTATTCTAATGTTGACTGGGTAGAGCATTCTGTGGATAGGAAGTCCATTACTGACTTTTTTGTTTTTCTAAGTGACTTTTATATCCTGGAAAAGTAAGAAGCAAACTGTTGTTGCTCGTTCTTTTGGTGAGGTTGAATATCATGGCATGACTGTTACTACAGTTGAGATAGTTTGGTTACAATAGTTGCTTGTTGATCTTGACATTTTATTGTCTGCACCTACTCCTGTGTATAGTGATAACCGGAGTGACATTCAAATAACACACCTGTCTTTTATGAATGGACCAAACACATTGAAATCAATTGCCATTTTGTGCGCCGTCATCTTCAACTGGGCACAATTTCTCCTCACTCTTTTCCTTTTACATTGCAGTTGACTGACTTCTTTACGAAATCTCACACTACTATGCACTGCTGCTTTCTACTTGACAAACTTTTGATGCTTCTTGTTGCAGCATCATAAGTTTGTCTAGGGGTGTGTGTGTGTTAGAGTACTTAGCATAATTAGCATTAAGGATAGTTTAGTCATTTTATTTTTTTGTGTATTGTTAGTCTTTTATGAGACATTCGGCAATAATAAGAATTCTCTCCCCTCTTTTCTTCTTTATGCGGGATTCAACTGTCACTTTGTCTTGTGAATTGACCTAATAGCATCCCAAGGAATTTTGTGCTTTTATTTTTTGTTTGAACTCACCCAAAAACAAATATCCATTATTTTTTTTTACATAGGTTTGAATCTGTTTTAAATTGTTTTGAATCAGTTTAGAAGTGTTGCCTTAGCTTTTGGATGAATTTTTTTTCCTATCATGCATTTTGAGAATTTAAAGTAATGACTCCACGGTGCTAAACACAATTTCTGTGAATCAAACGCTCGATCCAGCATGGTGTGTGCTGACACTTTCTAATCAATTTTATGGTACACTGAAATCTGGTGCTTTTTGTTTTTAAATTTTGCAGCGACAAAAAACTGAAGAAAAACCTCTCAACAATTGGAGAACTTTTGATGAGGTTGCAGTTGAGAGAGGCAAGGCTGGAGACTTTCTTGAATCAGCTATTCGAGGATAATAATAAAAATGATACGAGCGAGGCATCAGACAGCAGCATTGTATCCGAAACTCAATATGACATGGGAGCTGATAACAGCAATGCTGAGGATACTAGCAACTCTGGTGACGGCAAGATGAAGGCTGTTGCTACTGAAACCCAAAGCAAAGGTAGTGAAAGCCGAAAGGTTAAGGGAAATAGCAAATTCAAGAAAGGGAAAAGGAGGAAAGGACGGAAAAAATAAATAGCTACACAGGACTTCAAAAGCTTTTAAGTTTTGCATATTAGTAAGAAGACTTCTTCATCTATGTTCGTATATAAATGTTGCAATATATAGTTTTCAGATGCAAAAGACATGTAAATTATTTTTCAGAACAAATTTGAGATATTATTTCATGGCAATGGGAATTGACAAAACTATAAATGATTTTTCAGAACAAATTTGATATATTATTTCATGGTAATGGGAATTGACAACACTATCTTTTGCATTAGGGGTACCATGAAATGTTTTGTTTTGTCTTAGTGGTTGTTGGAATATCAAGAGTTACAAACTTTCATTGTAAAGAAACAGAGGGTGGTGAGGGGGGCAGTCTCTGAGTAAACTGTACCGCAACTCACAAACTGTCCCAGGGGGGTTTGGGGATTTCGTTATCTTAATTGCTAAAGGTGCCATCTAGTAAACCTATTACATAATCTCTATGTAATATATAATAATGAAGAGACAAACAGGGAGATTAAACCTGGTATGACAACCTAGCAAGAAATACAGTGAAATTTCCATATTAAATGCTGTGTGTATTGTGAAAGGGGCCATTCAAATTCAAGGGTCGTCCACACAGGCACTCTACGAATCTATCTCAAAAATGAATTACCATATCCCTTCTTCGATCAATCATGGCCTTGTCCATCACACTTTTTATTTGATTCGGAAAATAAAAGTTATATCTCAAATTAAATGACATGTCCAACCCTACAAAATTACAAGGCTAGGAAAAAGAATTGTCATACACCAATCTAAACTTCATATATTTACAGTACATCCTTGGGGCAGGACAAAATATATAGACATCTTGTCAAATTCCTAACCTCTTAACACCACTATTCTGAGCAGAATTTAGATGTCTCTCTCAAATAGGGAGCTCCACATTCATCACAAAACTTTGCCGGGCTAGTTGCCTGAAATTTAAACAAATTATAACAGGTTAGTAAACCTAATGAGAGAGAGGTATCTATTGTACTTTAAGTCTATCCAAATTTTGTCAGGACTGATGATGAAATTTAAGACTTTGAAATGAATACAGAAGAGAATGGCAGAATCATCGAAAAAGTGACACTAAGATACCACCATATGTAAATTCAGGGAAGATAACCATTATACAAGAAAAGCACACTCAATCTCAAAGACAAATACAACTAAATTCAGACGGTAAAGATTAACCTTAAAAATAGTTCCCATGGCACACTCAAGTGGGATAACTGAGGGGAGACAATTACAATTCTCCCACTAGCATATACAGGCCCTCATGTAGACCTCATATGCACAGTTTGAACTCCAGCTTTCCCTCTCCATGAACCAGCCTAGCATCTACAACTTTGGATAGCACATGTGGCCAAATGCATTTGCATTTTCTCTCAATCTTTATCATATAGGGCCCACATAAGTATCAGCCCCTTGATAAAAATTAGGTGCATGCCTCATTTGTTATGACAGTAAACCTCACCATGGCAAAAGAGGGTCCTAGTAATAGCTTTCTCTAAAAAGAGAAGAAATGAAAAATTGACCATGAGATACATTTAACTATAGATAATTTAAATTATCAAACACAACCAGAAGACGGCTTCCTCATGATAATTTGAAAAGGAGAGATAAAAGACAACACCATAATCAACTCAAATCAACAAATCCTTTTCGTTTTGGACCTGCTACAGAAGACCATGACAAGCTTAAAAGTCTTTACTATTTTTCCTTCCCCCCACCCTTTTTTTTTTTTTTGGGGGGGGGGGGGGGTCCTTTTCTTTTCAATTAAGATCTGGTTCCATATTTTTTTTAACGATATAATATTGTGTCTTCTCAAAGGGTTTCGACTCGTTTCTCTCTCCCCAAACCTTCTAATTCTTCTTGTCAACAAATTTTTTTTTTTTTTTATATGGAGTCAGGAATTCAGAGAATTGGAATTTTGCAAATTTGAACTCTGCCATCAAAAGTGTGGACTATTGAATGAACTCGGCCAAGTATATCTAACATGTTGGCCATAATATAGATTAATTACTTTCAAATCAATGGCAGCAAAAACCAGCAAGTTCTCCACAAAAAATAGCTATAATAAAAAAGGAAGACCAAGTTACTTTAAAAGAAGTCTCACCAGTACATGCAAGCGCCCTCCAACATGGCCTCCTGATAGGGGTTGTAAGCAAGCCATGTGTTGGGAATGGTCGGAGACTGCTGCGAATGAGCAATTTCAGTTAAGTGTGAAGATGGTCCACACTGATGATTCTGAGAAAAGTGGGCTGGATGTTGAGTTTGGTGAATAGGGTGGTGATGGTTCTGGTGCAGGGGAAGAAACTGAGGCTGATGTGGAAGTGGTTGCACATGTTTGGATGGATTCTGCTGCTGATTTTGTGGCTGCAAAACACAAAATGGATGTAAATTTCAATGTCCCTAAGGTTAGTGCTAAAGATACCTAGCAAACAAAATCATCCTACCTCAAGTACTCACAGCAACATAATAACTTAACTACTTTAAAAATAGTCGAATCCCAAGGTGAGTTTTTTCAGTGCATGTCTTTGGCTAACAGGATTACTCCTCAAAATGTTAAGTGCAGATGAAGTCAACACCAGGCCCTGAGCCCTGCCTCAAGTATAAATTTCATTTCATGCAACCAACAGAATGTAAATTAAAATTTACATGTTCTAAAGCCTGAGACCTGACAATCATAAGCCCGTTTGGTCATTACCACAAATGCAGAGGTCTAGAAAGTGAACATAAAGCTTGACTTCACCTCATGCATAGGGCAAAGTGGGATTCTGGCCAAAGTATGGATTCTAAAATGTTTCTCTTGCACTTTCTCCCCCATTCCCCTAACTAACCATTTCATTTCTCACTCGCATGAACAAATTCTCAGTAAACATTAAACATTTATGGGGTAACTGGCTTAATCAATCTGTATAAAAAGCATGCCTTGCCTCCTTATACAATACAACTCATTATACATTTTTAGATCTTTTATTTTTTTAGTTCTTAGGTCAAAAAAATCGACAAGATCCTAGGTTAAAAAAGCCTTGACCTTGCTAAACAGATTCTTCTGCAACAAGGACCACTAGAATCCCACAGGAATTAAATTCTTTTCATGCATATAAAGCTCCTTAATATGGCCAATATAGTGCTCAGCATGTGCACAGGGAACACTAATCCAATGGCAAGAATAGTTGCATTCAGGCAATTGTGGCAGCTTTGAATAGTTGCATTGGTGACAAGGCCCCCAGGCCAGATGCTATGACCATAACTCTTTTCCAATATATGAAGGCTTGATAGTTGATAAAATTTGGGTTTCTCGCATAAAAGAGGTGAGAACCAATGTTACCTAGAACGTGGATCATTATGGTACAGGGAACGGGAACGGGAATGTAGATCGTCACTTGTTATAAAACTATGGTACGTTAGGGGTAGGTTTCTTTGGATCGCTTTGTTAGAACGAAATACGTTTATTTGGAACGTGTTATGCTTTTTGAGTATATTTGTAATAATATTGCTATGTATATATATGCACCAAAATGATTTCAATGAATCCAAGCCATTATAGAATAAAATTCTAATGATATGTGCGTATTTTGTATGATTTTTTTGGGGACTTTTGATATTTTAGATAGGAACGCTAAATCTTGCGTTCTAAATTGCTAATGTTTCATGTTTTGGATCGTGCAATTTCAATTCTCAAGGGGAGGAGCGAATTGTGGTAACCATAGTGAGAACCAATATCACCTAGTGTCCAAGAGAAAGGCTTCATGTCTTTGTTTATCATTCCAGCTTCATTAGCAAAGCGGATGGAAAAGCTTCAAAGAGACCTTTTTTTTTTTTTTTTGGGTGTGGGTGGGGGTGGGGGTGTCAAAATATCACCTAGTGTCTTGGATAAAGGTTTGTTCCTCAATTCAATGTGGGGCCTTGGGCATCAAATCTCTCAAGAAGTTTAACAAAATTTTGTTAGGAAAGCAATTGTGGAGATTTGTAGTGGCGAGTAATAGTCTTCAGCGCAAGGTGGTGGAGCAGAAGTTTGGAATGGATGTTGGGTGTCTTTGGAGGATGGAGAAGCCTATGGGGTTAGTCTTTGAAAACGCATTCGGAAGGGATGGGGGGGATCCTTTTCCACTCACCTAGAGTTCATGGTTGGAAATGGTGCAAGTATCAATTTTTGGCATGATACTTGGTGTGGTAAAATTTCATTGAAGTACAAATTTCCTGCTTTATTTTGCATTGTTGTGAACAAAGAAGCAAAAGTTTTAGACTAAGCTTCTTTTTCCAAACAAGGACTGGTGTGGAATCCCATTTTTGTAAGGGCTCTTCAAGATTGGAATATCCCGTCTATTGAGGCCTTTTTAGCCTTGTTTATGGGACTCGTCTAATGGCTAATGGGGAGGATTCAATTAGATGGCTGCCGGGTCCAAATCGTTTTTTTAGCATAAGATCATATTAAAAGAAGAGAGGTGGGGTATGCTTTCCCATGGAAGGGCATTTGGAAGGCCAAAGTCCCACCAAAAGTTTCTCTTCTTTTATTTTTTTTCTTTTTGTATGCACAGCGGCTTTAGAAGCAATTCTCATTCTAAATAATTTGGGGAAAAAATGGGGAAGTGTCTTCTTTTCCTTCTTCATTGCCTGACTGCTAAAAAGGTGTAATCTTCGCTATGTGTTGTGTTTGGTGATTGGTGGGTAATGCCTAGATCAGTCAATGAGCTTTTAGTGAGCTGGGCTTTGGATTGTCCTTGGAAGAGGGTTAGTTTAGCTTGAAGGCAGCCCCCTTTTTCTGTCATGTAGAGCTTATGGTTAGAACGCAATCCTCACCACTTTAAGGATATAGAGATGCCTATGTGTAAGTTGAAGAAGGAATTTTAGACACTTCTCGTTTTTGGATTATGGGGAAATATCCCATTTTACTGTATTCTTTTTTGGATTTCGGGGGAGAGCTTAATTGTATTGAGAGTTATAGTTAGCTCTCTGTTCTTTAGTACAAGGGTCGCACCCCCTTGGTGTGCTTGTTTTTAGTATATAGTTACGTAGCAAAAAAACGAAAAACAAGAAATCCTTGTCCTCATTAGTAATTAAGATCGGTGCTTGCACAACAAGCACCAAAGCATCTATGTAATGTGAATTGAACTTGTTCATACACGTAAACCCCTTTAATTTGGCCAATATAGTGCCCAGTATGCGCACAGGGAATGTTGAACCCATGGCCAGAATAGTTGCATCCAAACGATCTTTTACCATTAGCCATATCAAAGATGGCTGGCTGATAGTACATTCCACAATAGAAGTGGTATGAAATTTTGGTAGAAGAGAAATATCCATTACAAAAGCTGACTTGCTAGTCAGAACATTCAGATCACTGATTATATGGAAAAATTAAATGGTATACAGAATTACAGATAAAGCAACACAAGAACCCAAACATCAGTGTGTCTAAAATACTAATTTAGATTCTTAAATTACTTAGAAAATATGACCAAATTCCAAAAAATAAGGCCATTTTCGTTGCACAAGAAATACTGTTCTGTGATAATCCTCCTGTTAGATTTGATGGAATAAAATAAAAGAGAAGAGAGAAAAACGGAATAACCCAAACGACTACATTGTATTAGATAGGTTTATTGAAATTATACCAATGACCACCTTATATAGAAGAGTCACAAGGTCGTACATGGAAACTATTAATGAAGGAAACAAACTATGAAACCCTAATACTAGCATTACACAATAATATCTGTGACGGCTAACCCTAACCCTAGTATCATAATAATATACAAGTAACCCTAATACTTCTAACACCCGCCCCCCCCTTCAAACTCATGGTAGGAGGATAGACAACCAACTTGAGTTTGCAAACAAAGTCGGGAAGATGGGCATTTGACATGTTGGCGGTGATGTGACTGAAATGCAACTCTTACCCAAGCTGACATGGGGGTGGAGCTGAACTCTCAACAGAGTCAATGATGAGGCATGGAAGCACGGAGCTGGAACTGAAGGTAGCACATGGAAGCGCATAGCTGGTTCTGATTCTAATGGCAATGCATGGGATCAGAGACAAATCCGATCCTCTTTGTTCCCAAATTCCAATAAGCCATTGTTCGCAATAACCAGCCACTGTGACTCCCCCTGCAAGTTGATCAACTTCTTCCGTATTTTAATCCAGCCACTGTCAATTAAAGTTTGATTGTCTCGACTCTGAACTCTTACTGTTTTTGAAACAATCTAAAAACACCATCGTTGTCCACCACAGCTCCAACAGTGGCAGCTCTCTCTCTGTCCATCTTTGTGTTCGCGGCTAGTCCTAGGCTTCTCCCCTCTATATTTCTTCTCTCCAAAAATCCATGAAAGACACCCATCCTATCCTTCACCATCGCCACCAAGCCAGCCGTCCGCTGTTGTCTGTCGCTCGTCTTCCCGCTCTGTTGCCGCCACAAGTACACCTTAAAAATTGTGGTGTCTACCCTCCAACATCGATTCCCGATCCTTTAATATCTCTCTATAGCTCTAAGCATTGACATGCAACTCTCCATAACCACTGCCCCTCACAGATCCTCCATCCGCATAACTCATGGCATCAAAAATAGCCACCCAGTTATCACTCTCTCTGACCTGTACCGAAAGTGGAAACCATTTGGGTCTCTTTAACCACACCCAATTACAGATTTTTAGACCCAAGCCCATCTCTTTGAAATCAAATAGGAGATTGACATGATGTGCAATGCATACCATGTGAAATTATCAACTCATCTAAAAGCTTAAGCTATTAGAAAAGGTGTAACTTTATTATTATATTCTCTAACACGTCTTCTCACATGTGACTAATCTGAGTCTACATGTGTCAATTCATATTTTTAGGATGATAGTGAGGTTTGAACTCGAGACCTTTAGTCTACTCTGATACCATGTTAGATTTGATGGAATAAAATGAAAGAGAAGAGAAAAGGAGAAGAGAAAAGCGAGAAAAACAGAATAACCCAAACGACTACATTGTATTAGATAGGTTTATTGAAATTTTACCAATGATCTCCTTATATAGAAGAATCAACATGAAAACTATTAATAAAGGAAACAAACTATGAAACACTAATACTAGCATTACACAATAATATCTATCCCTAACCCTAGTATCACAATAATATATAAGTAACCCTAATATACTTCTAACATCTCCCTAGAGTAATTGCTACGAAAAAAATTATGCAACATGATTCTTGCCAATCTAAAGATTATAGCTAGTAATCCACAACCTTAGTTCAACAAGGTAGATAGATTTCCAATTCAGCTAAGCCAAAAATCAATGATTTCAAAAACGGGGCTTAACCAAAGGTTGTGATGAACCATTTATCCAACAGCTCGAAGAGAGATTTCAAACACTTAACCCCAAATTTTTTGACTTAGTAAATCTTATATATATAGTGTTCAATCCTCCTCTTTCCTAAAATGGTGCTTATGTGGCACTTCTTAAACTTTTTTATTTATTGATAAGACACACACCTACTCACTCTGTCCCAAATGGGACTCAAACCCTCAACCGTCTCATTGGAAGGTGGAGGATATACCACTCAAGCTACCACTTGTGGATATCATTGTGTACCAATTTAATAATTAGTAGATTAGTCATTTCCTTTCTTTCCTTGTACTTTTTTTTTTGGATAAGTAACAGTTAATAAGAATAAAATGCACCCGAGGGAGGTGAACCCATATACAAAAAGCAACACAATTAAGGACTGAGGGACCCCAAAAAAATCTACAAAAGAACCAACATATAAGGGGGAAGGTCCCTTTTGCCCAAAAAACCAGCAGCCTCAAAAAATTATCTTTTGAAACAAAGAGGGAATTTTCCAGCCCCTCAAACACTATAATTTCTTTCTTTTCAAATACTCCACAAAAGGTAGAGGGGAGCCAAGTTCCAAATCCACCGAACATCCTTTTTGACCAGGCAGCCTCTCCAATGACTGAAAAGCACGTGAACATTGGCCGGCATAACCCAAGAGTACCCGAACAAAGCAAAGACAAGGTTCCAGCAATCCAACGCGAAAGGGCAGTTGATTCCACTGCTCTTTTGCACATGGGGCACCTACTAAGCAGATGATAGCCACGACGCTGCAAATTATCGGAAGTCAAGATGGCGCCCCAAGAAGCAGCCCATCCAAAAAAAAGTCACCTTTGAATGAGCCTTTGAACACCAAATAGCCTTCCATGGGAAGGAGAGCTCCCTCCTCCCCTCCAAGTTGTTGTAAAAAGACCTCACCGTGAAGGAGTTAAGGACTCCAACAATCCACACAAGGGCATCATTCCTCCCAATGACAGGCTAGTGGCTGGATAAAACCTCCATTAAGGTTGCCACCTCCTGCACCTCCCAATCATGGAAGTTGCTTCTGAAATTGCGGACTCCACTCCACACCATTCCTCTCCCTAGAACAAAAATACCTTTGCTTGCTTTGTCACAGTACAATCTATACAGATTTGGGAACTCGTCTTTTAACACCCTATCACACCACCACCGATGCTCCCAGAACCTCACCGTGGAACCCTCTCCCAACTCCACACGAACCCTGCTTCTAAAATCTTCCATCCCCCTTTGGATATAGCACCATAACCTGCACCCTATCAACCCAAGACCTCTCCCAGGAACCACCCTTCATCTTCATAGCCATACTTAGTCACAACCAACTCCTTCCAAAGCATGTTATTCTCCACCTCAAAGTGTCAAAGCCACTTTCCCAGCAACACTTTATTGAAAATAGCCATATTTTTTCCCCCAAGCCCCCATCCGAAAAAGGAGAAGATACTCTATCCCAACTAATCAAGCTGGAACTTCCTCTCATCCCCCACCCCATTCCACAAAAAATCCCTTTGCAACTTCTTCAATTTCAGCTCCACCTTCTTAGGAATTGGGAGCATTGATAGAAAGTAATTAGGCAAATTAGCAAGAGTATTCTTAATTAATGTGATCTCTCTTCCTTTGGATAAATATATCCCTTTCCAGCTCGCAAGCCACTTTTGGAAGCACTCTACAACCGGCTCCCAGATGGAACATGACCCCAGATGAACCCCAATAGGAAGGCCCACGTAAGTAGAAGGCAGAGTACTCAAGTATATATACACCTTATTTTTATTTTGAAAGGATATGGTAAAATTTAAAAAAAAAAAAAAAAACAACTAAGACTCAATACATATATATTATTGATCAAGAAAAAAAAAAAACTCAATACTATTTGAAGGTGTTGAGTCTCTTATTTGGGCTAGGAAAGCATTGGTGCCTTTTAATGAAATTATTACTTAAAAAGACTCAACACATATAAATAGAAACTTCTCTCTTCTTTAATTATTTCTTTCAAAATCTGAAACTATTGATTCTTTTGCCCCCCTAAAAATCCAAAATCTATGCTTTACGTGCATGGATAACTAAAAAGCTAAAGTGATCATTTCTAACATTGTACCTTTGTTTTCAATTACCTCTTCATATGATCTCTATGTTTGTGTGTGTGTGTGTGTGGCCCTTGTAGTGGGAGATGAACCTAGGACCTTGGGAATCTTAAACTGATCTCTTTATCAAATAAGATGCATAATTATTCGGTTTAAATTGCTAAAGCTTCATTGAAGATGGCTTTTTTGCATGGAATGTAGCATGGGGGAAGATTTTTTACAATGGACAATTTGCGAAATAGAGGATAGATTTCGGTTAATCGGTATTGCCTATGCAAATGTCATGATAAGACAGTGAATCATCTGCTCATTCATTGTCCGGTTACTTGGTCAATATGAATTCATTTGATTGGCTTGTTTGAAATTTTTTAGGTGATGCAGCAATCTAATTCAAAGGTATTACTTTATGGAGGGGGAGACTTTTGGTACGAGGGTTAGGAAATCTTGGCATATGACCCCTCTATGTATTTGGTAAACCATTTGGTGCGAGAAGAGCAATAGAATTTTTTAGGGCATTGACTCCCCTATATGGGTTGCAAAACCTTCGGTATTTAGCACCCTTTACTTTTTGGTTGTTAGGAGGCTTAACCATGTCTATAGATAGTTTTGTATCTTTTTTTGCACTCTTTTGAGTATATATGTTTTGTATATGAGTGCAACCCTTGGAGCTACTTAATGAAATTATTACTTTTTTTTATTATAAAAAAAAAAAAGTTGTCCTTCAACGGAGATCATTCAAATAGGATAAATATAGCCACTACTCAGTACACACCCCTGCTCAACCCCGAAAAATTTTAAATAAATAAAAATCCATAAACTGTATAGTTTTTTTCTTTTTCTTTTTTATAGGTAATGGCTCTTTGGGTGAAAGTTAAACTTAAGACCTTAGGATATTACTCAACCTCCAACTCATCTAACCCCAAGAGTTTACAAATTGTATAATTACAGTCCCATTAGAAACACAATATAGCAATATATGCCTACTGTGAAAATAAGAACCTAGAGGAGAAGGCCTTACTTCACTCACAGAGCGGTAACCTGGAGCAGCACCCATTGGAGAAGAATTATCTGTGCCAGTGAATGTCTGAGGAAATATATTGAAGTGATGAAATATTAGCTCTACCTTCAACATTAGGTAAGTCAAAAATAAAATAAAATATTCAGCTTTTAGTACAAGGTGCATCAAGCATACAGGAAGACCAGCAATGTTGAGCATAGAGTTTGATGCAACACGCCGGTACTTGCGTCTTGGAGAATAAAATTTATAGTCTTGAGCAGAGACAGCAACTTCATTCCGACCCGTCAATCGTTTGAACCTATAGGAATCAGCTAACCAGTAAGAACAAAAAAATATAAGATACAATTTCAACTGAATACCCAATATTATCACTTAAATTGGTTTCCTTTTTTGTTTGTTGTGGTGCTTTTCTTTTCCTTCTTTTTTTTTGGTTCGTTTTTTTTTTTTTTTCTTTTTGGGGGGGGGGGGGGGGATTTGGGAGAAGGTTTATTTATTGAATATGTTTGAAATCGAAAAAATTCAAGCCACCAAATAGAGTGGAATTATATAATAGATCAAAGTTTCATTATGTTTATTAGATTTCGTACAATACGTATTAAGTGTTTCTAAGAGATGGTTGCTCGTAGAGAGTAGAATAAGGGAATAACACCCTGATGTGCCATGGCAATTAGAACAGCTAGTACAATGGCACAACACAAAATAGGATAAATGAAATGCGAGAACATGATGATTCTTCTAAACATCAAAGTAAAATTAATGTCTCCCAATTCTTTTTTCTTGCTAAAAATAACAATTTTAAGACAAAATGGAAAAATATTCAAGCAACCCCATTATCCATTTGGCGAGAGAGGAATGGAGGCGGTTTTTTGAGGGAGTTGAATCCCCTTTGTGGAATGTAAAAGGAGTACTGTTGAGTATCCTTTATTAAGGGGCTTAGCCTTGTCGATAGATAGATTATTTTCTTTTTTGAGCACTACGATATTAAAGTCCTTTTGTATAGGGGTGCATCTCATGCCTTCGCGTTTATAAAACTATTACTTCAAAGGAAAAAAAAAAAAAGTCTACCGCAATATTCAGGATGGTCAGATAGATAGACGAGAAGAGACTAAATGGTCTACAAAACATACGACAAGATTAGGTATATAACTTCTGGCATTTCTTGTTAGTCACTTTATTATCAAGAAAAAAAAAAGTATTTAACTTCTGGCACAGGTTATATTTCTTGGGTCTACCAATGAAAAGTAATGCACATTTTCTACCCAGTTTTTTCATTCCCAAAGTTATTGTGTCTTGTTTCACATGTACAAAATTAATTTCAGTAATTGTGGTGCTGTGGTCCAGAGTCTTCAGACCCCAATCCTCAATAACATAAATATTAACCGTTTGAACCAGATCCCAAACTCAATTCTAGATATAATTCTTCTCTTTTGCTATGGCCCAAACACTGATGTGGAAAAAAAGAGCCAGTTATGGGCGGAGCAAAAAGAGGGGGGGGTTAGGAGAACGAGGGAGTTTACTATATTGATGAGAAGCTGTTGGTGGATTTGCCTTTGGAAGGAGGATTATATTCACTTGGACAGCAGAAGAAACTATGTCTAGACTAGATAGATTTCTAGTTTCCACCAATTGGGAGAAAAATTTCCCTAATTCTTCTCAGTCGTGTATGCCCAAACCTATCTCTGACCACTTGCCGTGATGTTGGACTGTGAAGGGGTGAAATGGGGCAAAAGCCCCTTTCGATTTGTAAAAATGTGGTTGGAAGCACCAAGTCCTAAGGAAAAGATACCTGGTTTGTGGGGGAGCGACAATGTGACTGAAAATCCTAACCATAGTTGTCAAAACGTGTATCAGATGCCGTATCATTTTTAAAAAAATGTGTATTGTATCATGTATCACAGATACGTGTAATTTTAAAAAAAAAATACATTTATAAATATATATATATATATAAATATATATAATGTTTAAAATGATATAAATAACATTTCAATTTACTTATCATGCAAATTAGATATATAAATTATCATTATTTATCCAACAATTAAAAATCAAAGTGGTATCAAGCATAGTTGTCGTTTTTCAAATATATTGTATCATGTTATATATAGTGTACAAAATAATAAAAATTATATTTTAACTCACTTATAAAAAACAACTTAAATTTCATGCAATACAAGAATCAAGATTTACAAATACTACGAATTGCAACTAAAATTAAATAATCCACCCTATATATTTCATTAAGACAATCTAAATTATTCATTTTTATAATTCATCTCATTTTCATCTTAATATTTAATTTCAATGGAATCGATATCATAATCACCATCAACATATGCCAACAATTTTTAACTTTCTTTTTCTTCTTTAACTTCTTGTATATACTCACTCCTCAACCACATCTTTTCAAAATACTTACTTTCCTTCTTTCTCATTAAGGAAACATCTCAAGGCGTTACAAAGAGGTAATATAAAACTAGACAAACAAAAAATGTTTGCTATATATATATATATAACAAAACAACAAAAAAGAGGTCAACGATGTCGTTTAGCCTGATTTCCATATCTCGTGTATCGTGTGTATTGAAACATATCGTAAGATACATATTGTGTATCGTAAGATACGGTGTAAAAAAATACAAGTATAAGATATGTATCATTTTATGTCCATATCAAAATAAATCATAAGATACAAACAACTAATATACTAACCATGTAATGGCAAGGAAATTGAAGCTACTGAAAGCCAATTTGAAGAAATGGAATCAGGAGGAAAATGGCAATATTGAGGTAAGAAAAAATAGTATTCTTCAGGAGATCCAACAATTGGACCGCAGAGAGCAAGGTAATACTATCACCAAGGAAGAGAAAGTAGCAGCAAGGGGTGCAATTTTTTATGGGTAGCAGCAAGGGGGCAATTTTGACTGTGGATTACTTATGGAAGAGAGGCCTTCATCTTCCTAGTTGTTGTTTTTGCAAGTGTGCGGAGTAAATGGCGAACCATCTCCTCATTCATTGTGCAATGGCTAGGGAAGTATGGAGCTTAATGTTTTGCTTGTTTGGGTTATCTTGGGTGATTGATGCCAGCCACAATTAGGGATGAGGAAGGATTTGAGAATAGCGCTGAAGATGGCTGGCTCCTTAGTGTATAATATGGAGTAAAACAATTTTTGAAGGTGTGGAACTTCCCCCTTGGAGACTTGTTTTGTTTTCTTTAGGCGTAAAGAAGCTAGTCCTATGTATTTAGAGTCGTATATTGATTTTATGAGAGAATTTAGGTATTAATTTTTGTAACCGTCCCTTCTTTTGTAATTATGGGAGCACCCCCTTGGGCGTCTTTTATATCAATTACTTTTACTGATTAAAAAAAAAAAAAAAACAGACTGGAGAAAAGTATCCACCTAGTAATTTTTACCAAAAAGATTGAAGAAAACTATCCAACTTAGTTATATTCTGACACATGGGCAAATCCCACGTCAGTGCAATTAAAAAACCAACTTAATTATCTTTTTGACCCGTTGGCAAATCCCATACCAGTGCAATTAAAAATCAACTTGAGGAGGTTCTGTTGATAGAAATTTGGTTTTCTATTACATCAATTAAAAATCCTAGGTATAATTCTTCTCCTTGGTGAAATATTTTTACCAACAAACTGAAGAAAACTATCTAACTTAGTTATCTTCTGACCCGTTGGCAAATCTCACACCAGTGCAATTAAAATCCAACTTAATTATCTTTTGACCGGTTGGCAAATCCCACACCAGTGCAATTAAAAATCAATTTGAGGAGTTCAGTTGGTAGAAATTTGGTTTTCTATTTCATCAATTAAAAATCTTAGGTATAATTCTTCACCTCAGAGAAAAATATTTTTTACCAACAGACTGAAGAAAACTATCTAACTTAGTTATCTTTTGAACCATTGGCAAATCCCACACCAGTGCAATTAAAAATCAAACTGAGGAGGTTCAGTATGTAATGGAATAATGCCCTAAAATAATGCCCTAAAACAAGCTATTGGGAAGTTCAAGGTCCAAGAGTTGGCCTTACGTCCAAACTATTAGCACAAGTGGCCATATAGGATCTTTATTTTTCAACGGATGTGTTGCCAACCCCAAATCAACCAAAAAATGTAGTTCTATGCAGTTAGGGAGACATGTCATTGAAAGCTAAGAATAAAGTATAGCAACAAACAAAATCCAAGGCTCCGACTTACCACTCGGCATCATCAACGTGCATATTAATTGGTTTCTCAACAATAGACAAACCGTTGACTACCACAAAACGAACCCTCTTCTCCTCTTGTACCACCAATTCTGGAAATCTCGTCCTTGTTTCAAGAGAAGTTGCCAATTCTCTTCTTTTAAATATGCAAGATCCTGTATGTCAAATTCTTATTTTTTAAAAATATTAATCAATAAATAAGGAGATGGATACTACTTGGAAAAGGCGTATCTTCTTTTCTCAAAGAATCAGAAAGCCCACATCTGGACTTTAAATGGGCTTGAAAAATAACTAGAAGGATATAATATAAATTAAAAAAAAAGACAGGTATCAGAGGAAGGCAGAGATAAGCATTTTTTTTTCTTTTTTCCTTTTTTTTGGATAACCATGTAATTTTTTTATCAAAACAAGTAACTCTTATAAACAAGTGCCCAATGGGGCAAGCCCATGATTACAAAAGAGAAAAAAAAAAAACAGGGGAAGGCAACAAAAAATCATAGCCTTAAATCCCCCAAAAATCTATGAAGGTATACAATGGAAACTCCTCTTTACACCAAAAATACAAAAAATGCAAAAAATTATCCTTAAAAGTCCCAAGAGGATAACTCAACTCTTTCAAACGTTCTCTTCTTCCTCTCCTTCCATCTCCAAACACCCCTCAACTCCTTTCTTAGACGACTACAGCTCCATCCCATAAAAAAAAAAAATATATATATATATATATATATATCTCTAATGGAAGCCAGTATCACCCGATGACATCCAAAAAGGAAAGACACCAAATTGCATGCATCACTCGCCATCCAACAATGGATAAGAATGTAATCCATTGTCTCTTCCTCCTCCTTAAAGATGCAACGCCGGCTCCAGAAGATGAAAACCGTTTCTTTGAAGATTATCCGCTGTGAGAATATAAACCAAAGCCATTGCCCAACAAAGAACTCCACCTTCTTTTGAACCTGCTACTTCCAAATCAATTGCCAAGAAAATACATTCTCTTTCCTCCCCACCAAATGCTTGTAGAAAGACTGAACCGTAAAACTAGTTTTCTTATACAACTTCCAAACCATCTCATCTTCCCTCTCCTCCCGCAAGAAACGTCTACCTTATAATGTCATGAGCTCCTCCACTTCCCTCACCTCCCAATCAAAAAAGTTCCTATGAAAACACGATTGTTCCTTTCAATCCATAGGGACCACAAGACGCAAATGAGGGCCAGTCTCCAAATATTCTTCAAGTATTTAGGAAGAGTGCACCCTTCCCAAGCTAGCAATAAATCTTTGACGGAGCCTAGCATGACCCAAGAGAGACCAAACAAAGCAAGAATAAGGTTCCAGCAGCTCCAAGGAAGAGGACAGTGAATGAGAATGTGATCAACACTCTCTTCATCATTATGACAAAAATAGCATCTGCTAACCATAAGAAATCCCCTTTTCTTCATGTTGTCCGCGGATAAAATGGACTTCCAAGAAGCTTCCCAAGCGAAGAAAGAAGCTTTGGGAGGGGCTTTTGAGTGCCAAATGAGTTTTCAAGGAAAGAGAGACCTTTCCCGAACAAACAAGCTCTTGTAAAAAGAGCTAACAGAAAATGAGAGCTTTCCCTGCATCCAAATCCTCTTATCCTCTTTACCTTCCACTGCCCTGAAATTGTTGATGTGACTAAGAAAGAAATTCACCTCCTCAAGCTCCCAATCAAAAAAGTCTCTTCTAAAGGAAGGAGTCCAAACCAACGTATTCCCATCGCTCTCCACGTAATCTCTAACCCAAGCCGATTTGTTTTGAGCCAAGCTGTATAATCTAGGAAACTTCTCCTTCAAAGGCACATCCCCATTCCAAACATCATCCCAAAACTTAACTCTATCCCCCTTTCCAATAACAAAACTACATCTTTCCTTAAAACATCTCCAATCTCTTCTAATGAAACCCCAAAGACTGCGACCCATCGACCCTGCTACTCTTCTCGAACACCAGCCCCCATTTACACACCCATACTTGGACAGAATGATTGATTTCCACAGATCCTCATCACTGTCCCCAAAATTCCAAAGCCATTTCCCTAACAAAGCTTTATTGAAGATTCTCAAGTCCTTCACCCCTAAGCCCCCTAGAGATAGGGGCTTCTTGATTTTATCCCATGCCACTAGGTGGATTTTTCTGCAGTCTCCCTCGTGGCCCCAAAGAAAGTCCCTTTGATCTTCTCTAGACTTCTGCTCACTGTTTTCGGAATCGGGAAAAAGAGACATGAAATAGGTAGGGAGATTGGCCAAGGTGCTTTTGACAAGAGTGAGCCTGCCTCCATTAGAAAGGATTTGGCCTTTCCAACCTAACAGCTTGCTATGGAACCTTTCAATCACAGGGTCCCAAATCCCAATGGATCTCGCATGAGCTCCTAGCGGAAGGCCTAAGTATGTGGAGGGGAAGCAGCCGACATTACAACCCAAAGTACTGCTAGAGCATCCAGCCCCTGAATGGCCCCCACTAGCTAGACTCTGTCAACACTTTTGTTGACTTTTTGAGGTCTTTAGGGCCGATGTAAAGCTTTTGGGTTTTTGCCCTTTGCCCTTCTTGGGCTTTTATATATACTTCTTATTTATCAAAAAAAAAAAAAAAAGGGTTCCACACAACATTTCCCCCCACAAAATCAACACACTTGGCCACCCAAGCTTCCTTGTTAGAAGTAATACTCAATTCAATACGGAGTACTGCATAACTGATGATATGAAGTCAAGGAGTTCAAGCCACAGTCTTGTCTAATTAGCGGCAAATAATCAGGTACGCTCCTTAAACCCCTTCTTTTTTCTCTTTTTCCCAATTCAATTCATCCTATAACTTTTGATAGAATAAATTGAATTAGAGAAGTATGTTGACTCTGATTCCGTTATCTGAATGGATACGTAGGACGCCTCATAGGCCCGTGTCTACTCTTTCCTTCATCTTATTTACTGTATGTCTTCTTCTTGTTTTATTCGTTCATGTTATCATTATCTCTCTACTTTTCTCTTTTGTCTTATTTACTTCTCCTTTTGGCTTTCTATCACAAGACCAAGGATCCTCCCAAAACTTAACTCTTAAACCTGCCCCACATCAAATCTCACCACAAGACTAAACTCATCCCTCCCCTTTCTATCCCCCTTTGAATGGAATCCACACCCTGCACATCCCTCGCATACCATCCTCCCTCTTAGCTACCATACTTTGTGGATATAAAAATCCTCCGCAAAGCATGATTCTCATTCACATATCTCATCCATTTTCTAAAAAGAGCTTTATTAAACAACTTCAAGTCTTTAAACCCCAAACCTTTTTTGGTTAACCATGTATAATAGCAAAACTGGAGAGAGTGTTGAGTAGGTCCTTTCAAGTGCTTTGATAAATTCACCAGATCATTCCAAACACTGTAAATCAAATTAGAGCCAAGGCCCATACCTAGACTTCAGTCCGTGCTATTACACACAACCAAAAAGGAGATCGATATATGTCACATAATCCTCCTGCTAGTAACACTTCTTGAAACACAAAATAAATTCAACAAATTTGAGGAGATAGAACCAATGAATTGCTTTAAGAAATAAAATAGATTCCGCCCAATTCCTATGTAAAATAGATTAAAGGCAAGAATTAAATTTGCAGAACTGGAATGTTTACGATCCCTTGTGGTGGGGTGTCAAGATACCACATCGAGTAAATCAGTTCAGATAATTAACCTGATACTGCCAAGAGAAGAACAACTCAATACCTTTCCTTGGGAATTTCTTAGCAAGCTTTCTATATAAGCCACCAGCAGCTTCCAGGGCCACCCCGATGATCTTATCACTGAATGCCATTCAAGGAAGACAGCCTTATATTCACTTCATTAACCAAAGTTTCGTATAAATTTGCTACATACATCAAAGGCAAAACGAACCTCATATCACCTTCATAATAGATCTCTCTTGACTTCCTCTTGGTTAGCTTATCTTGAACAGACTGAGCTGCATAGTCAGCCTCAGAATCTGGTACTTCATTTACATGTGAGTTAATAAAGTGATCCACAACAATATCCAAAAATCTTGCCTTTGCTGCTTCAATCGGCGAAACATCTAGTTCAAAGTTAAATTCAGATTAGTCCATCCAATTGATTATAAAACTTAGATGATCATTAGTAAGATCAAACAGAACGAAAATTGTAAGTCACCTTCAATAGTCAAAATATCGTAGGGACCCCTTGAAGACCCATTATTCTCAAGGCTAGAGTGATCTTCCTCCACTCCTACACTGTGAAGCGGTAAAGAATTCCTGTAGGATTCATGAATGCAGTCCTAAAATAATAAAATTACAGAAAGCAAAATTTGTGAGGAGTAAAGAAAAAAATAGGAATATACCTGGCTTCATTTGGTTGCTCAGATGGTGTAGGAAAAAATAATAATAATTTAGATTTCAAATTCTTTATTATTTGAGTTTCAAAAGGTCAAATCCTTCACTTAACTAAGGTCTTTACAACTGTTTGGCGGAGCCAAAGTGAGGTTTTCATCTTCAATATACCCACATAAAATAATAAAAATAATAAAACAAAAGATTCCAAATTTCATTTTCTTTCCTTTTCCTCAACTTTCCCAGCAATCAAATAGAAGATTAAGAATCTGTGATTCAACAAGACTTGAAGAGATAAAATGAACCTAAATGCTTCAGGAGTATCAACACTTTCTTCGTACACAATAAGTTATGCAATAGACAAGGGAGAATACAATATATCAAGACTATGTATAGTAGGCTATGTTCTTAGCTAAGGAGGCAATATAAGTAGAAAGATGTGGACTCCTAGAAGCTCGGATTTTCGGGAGAGCGGAATGATCTACAGAGAGGAACAATGAGGCTGCTCCTGATGGGTCTAAGGACGGGTACTTCGCAGCCCAGGGGCTAAAACATCATGCCCAACGGATCAAACTGGCCAATACATATATAGAGATTCAGGGGTAACATAGCCAGTTGGATCGGGATCAAAAACTGAACTTTCCCCAAAAAATTTCTTTTCCTGTTTAAAAAGAAAAAATGCATCTGGACCTAAAAGCCAGCAGAAATGAGCCTGCAAATTACACACACAGCCATGTCTCTTGCGGGAGATGCACAAAGCATGGTACATGTCCCAAATGACACCTGACTCCTCACTCTACAACGGAACAAGATGCAACCCACTACCCTAAGTATGACCATGAGAGTGGGTCACTGCTTTAACCCCCAACTCCAGCAGCCAAGCTATGAAGCTCATCTTTATAGATCAACATTGGGCTTGACAAAAGCAGGCATCATTTTGTTAGGGTGCTTGTACCATGAAGAGCTTGAGGACATGGTTAGCGTTTGGCCATTGGGTGCTGCCACAAACATGACTAAAGGTAGATTGGCAAAGGGCTCATAATGACATGTTGCAGAAATCAGGTGACTCAGACTTCGCTAGTTAAAAGAACTAACTAAAGCCATTAATATTCCCCAAATTGAAGGCCAGTATAACCTTCTTTTCTACGTCAAATTCAACGATCACCAAAAAAATGTTGTTTATGGGGGAACAACTGGAGAATGGAGATAATAATTGATATGTTAGTCACAGAAGTTCATAGAAGTCATTGCTTGTTATCTAAATTTTATTTATAGGAAAAAAATTATGCCCAGTAAATCCTAGTGCATCAAAGGCTCAAATTTAGAAAATATAGTCATAATTTTAATAAGTGTAATGAGGTATGTTTAGTAACTCCAATTTAAGCATTTCTATTCACCTAATTCATATATAGAAATAAATGATCTAAATCCCTACCCCACTCTATGCAACCCTCATCAATAACAGAAACCATAGCCTAAGAATCATCCGTGTCAAAAACACCTCGAAAGGCCCATCCGTAATAAAAACCCTCCCCTTGGACCTTTCCCCTCCCTCCAAAGACACCCTAACCCCATCTGTTAAGAGTTCTAAAACCGTCAATTCCTCCTCCCTCTAGTACTGTTGAGCTCTCATAAAAGGAAAAAGCCATCAACCAAAATGTTTGGCAACTCAATATGAAACCCCTCCCCCAAATTCATGAGCATCAAATCCCCTTTGATGACTAAATCAGTACACTTCCTGTGATTCTAACACCCCCACCCATCATCTCACCAGACTTGTCTCGCCAATGTATAACCTATTTAAAAAATCAGCACTTTGACCCTCCCCCTTTAAATATCTGGCCTCACACCTGCCATAATCTAGCTTGGCCAAACCAATACTATTTTGTTCATTAGGAGACATCAACAAGGTCTTCCACTCTTGCCTACTCCAAAGTCCAATCTCCTTTGTACAACCATTCTTATGACTGATGTCCCCCCATGCCAACTGAGAAATTAGGCTCTACTGATCTACCTCAAAATCAAATCTCTTTCAGCCTTCAAAATGGGCTCTGGGCCCTATAAATTCCTCCCATTATCATAGTAAAACCCACAGCTAACTTCATCAAGAAGGTCCAATCGTCTAGAGCACACGTTCTCTATCGCAGCATTAATTTGCATCGTCCTCCGAATGCACAGCTCATTGGAAAACTCATACATCACTAGTAGTTTCGCCCTTCCCCCCTTAAATACTTGCCCCCACGCCTCCCATAATCTAGCTTAGCTAATCAATACTCTTGTGTTCATTTAGAGACATCAAGATGGTCTCCTTCTCCACCTTGCTCTACCCGATACCCCTTCCTCAAACTGATGTCGCCCCATGCCAAGCAAGGAATTAGGCTCTATTAATCCATTTGGAATTGGCTTCCTTTAAGCTTTCGAAATGGGCTCCAAGTTTGGACCCTTTAAATTGCACCAATTAGGATGGTTTAAACCACACTTCATTTATTAGACCAATTATATAAAGTGCACATTCACCTGTTCCAACATTGATTTAGACCATCCCCAAATTCTGGAGTGGCCCCTACCACCTTTTATCAAATATAGAAGTGAGCTTTTGCCGGCCCATAATGACACACTCTTTCTCAATTGGACAATAGCTTGGGCTCAACTCATGCCTCAAGTTCCCCTCCATGTCCATCCTTAAAGCCTTCCCTTCATTCAAGAAGACAACTTGAAGAGGTCCTGCACCACCCAAGCCTCATCCAGGCCCCAACTAAGTTGCTCAATTCCCTACACCAATCAGTCCTTTGCCAAATCTCTACTCGAGGCTCCCTCATTTTACCTATATATTCGTTTCTCGAAAAGCATTTCTTTCTAGGTGTATTGATATGGTATTTGGGTTGAGCCCTCAAAGATAGGCCCAAAGGTTGTCTTGCTTATGTTAATAGGGGAACCTCTGGGTTGAATTTGAATCTAGGCTTGGCCAGCTGCAAAGGCTAATGTATGGCCCAAAGCTTTGTGTTAGGCTTAAGAAACATTATCCCCACTATGGGGCACTTCCTTTTTTGTTTCGAACTAAAAAGGGTTTGTCTCGAGCCTAAGAGATGAATTAAAATTATCATAACCCATCCTATTCCATTCTTTACTTTTCATTAATTGATCAACATATGCCACCTCGTTCAGCTCTTCCCCACCAAAATGCCTTTCATGACATTTGCACTACATCGCCTATTCTTGTTGAAGAATCTTCAAATGGCGAATTACCTCTCTCAAACAACCTATATTTCATTGATTGTTAGCAATGAGAATCAAATCCTTAACCCCACCCCACCCCAATGGAAGTCTTGTCAATACTTATCCAATGTGCTACAACGACTTTGTCCACTCAAACTCCAAACACATACACACATTTTATTAGTCTCTCAAGCTCCCCTTGTGTTTGAGCCCAATTGTTGTCATCCAATAGGAACATGACCACCATTAGAAATAGCTCAACCACCAACCAAATTTGATAGCAAAAGCAATCATTCTTGATTGACACTGATTCCAAATTGCAAGATCTTTACCAAACCAAAAACACAAGTCCTCTCACAACCAAGATAGTCATATGGCACATTTACAAATCCATAACAACAATCTCCGATCACCTTAAACACCTTCAAACTTCACAAGTGAAGCAACAATCTAGCAATAGATACTACTCTCTCTTTGTTTTATTAACAATACTAAGCATCCAACCGTAAACAACCTTTTTTTTCCCCAATAAGTGTAATCATATTATAAACAAGAGCCCGACCCATGAACAAAAGAAGGGAGGGGCTTCATTAATTAAGGCCTCAACTCTCCCAAAAAAGACAAAAAAGAATCTAATTGGTTCAGGTATTACTCTTTACACCAAAAAACCATAAACCTAAAAAAGAATCCTTAAATGACCATTTTGAAAGCTCCTTGTCTTCAAAAATTCGCCGATTCCGCTCCTTCCAAATACACCACACAATACATAAATGAGCTATCCTCCAAATACTCATTAACTCCTTACACATCTTGCTCGCACTCCAACTCAAAAGAACCTTCCTCAATGATGTGGACATGACCCATTTGATTCCAAAAAACATCAGCACCAAATTACAAGCATCTCAGGCCACATTGCAATGGACAAGAAGATGATCAATGGTCTCCTCCATTCAACACATACAGCCCTAAACAACCACAAGTCAAGAACAACAAAGCATTCCCCATATTTCTACTACCCTCTCTCAAAACCCTTTCCTCTTCTAATGCAAAGGGGCTTGTGAACAAGAGTAAAATGTCAAGTAGCTGACACAACAATATTCCAAGCCTTCATCATGCACTAGCCACCAATTACAGCAATCGGACATAGTTATCAAATCATCCCACCAAACATAACTTAAGTTACTCTTTTTTTACTTTAATTCCTCCAGTCGATACTTCCACATATAGCCTCACCCAACGAGTCTACAACTTTGCGTTACTAGACTAGAGAGAAGAATCTTCGACAATACTGCAACCTCCCGAAAATACCTCACGCCTCCAAATCCTCCATTTGCAAAGCAAGAATTTTAGGAGGTGTAACTGATGGGCCTTGGGGAATGGTGTTTAGTAAGTAAATTATATAATATACTCTCCAGCCTAATGTTACCTGGAACATGAATCATTATGGTACATGGAACAGGAATGGGAATATAAATCGTAATTTCTTATAGAACGTAGTACGTTAGGAATAGGCTTCTTCAGATCACTTTGTTGGAATGAAATATATTTATTTGAAACGTAATATGTTTTTTTTATTGTATTTGCAATAATGTTTGTATGTATATATATATATATATAAACCAAAAAAATTTCAACGAATCCAAGCTATTATAAAATAAAATTTCAACAATGTATATATGTATTTTCTTACATGTTGTATGTATGTATATATATATATATATAAACAATAAAAATTTCAACGAATCCAAGCTATTATAAAATAAACTTCCAACAATGTATATATGTATTTTCTTGTACGTTGTATGATTTTTTGGAGACTTTTGATATTTTAGATTGGAACACTAAATCTTGCGTTCCAAATCGCTGATAATCCATATTTTGGATCACGCGATCCCAACTCACAATTCTCTAGGGGAGGAGCCAATTGTGGTAACTATACTCCAGCCAATTCCACATATTGCCTCAATCCAACAAGTCTGCAACTTAGCGTTACTAGAGAGAAGAATCTTCAACAATATTGCAACCTCCCAAAACAACCTCATGCCTCTCGATCCTCCATTTGCAAATCAAGAATTTTAGGAGGTGTAACTTTTGGGCTCTGGGGAATGGTTTTTAGTAGGAAAATTATATAATGTTAGTATTATTTATCTTATATAAAAAAAAAAAAGTCATGCCCAATGCACAAGGATCCTGCACTAAGCAAGGCCTAGGAGATGTGGAAGTTAGACAACATCACTTGCATTTTACAGAGGTTGATTCCCAAGACTCAAACTCGCACCACTGTGTTGGGCAGTGAGACCTTGCCATCACGCTAAGCAACGAGTAAGGGTGTCGATTCGTGTTGATGTATCATGTTTGTGCCGTGTTGAGACATACCTATTGAAAAATGTGTAAACAAAAACACAAAACGATTAACTAATTGTGTCAAGCTTCTCAACCCAAACATTACCAATTTATTTAAACTGTTTACACATGCCGATACGATAACCTGATTATTCAATCTTTAAACTTTAAGTGAAGAAGTTACTAGTCTTTTTATAAGTGTAGAATAATCTCCAAATTTGGTAGACTTGCAATGTGGGAAAAAACAAAGTTGAGACCTTTAACATATTGAGAAAGGTGTGAACAAAAACACAAAACAATTAACTAAATTGTGTCAAGCTTCTTAACCCAAATATTATCCATTTATTAAATTGTCTACACATGCCGACACGATAACCTGATTATTTAATCTTTAAACTTTAAGTGAAGAAGTTACTAGTCTTTTTATAAGTGTAGAATAATCTCCAAATTTGGTGGACTTGCAATGTGGGACAAAACAAAGTTGAGACCTTTATTAGTGAATCAGTGAAAAAGTTTCCCAAACTTGATAGCTTTCAATGCGGATGAATTACCTCATCTTATGGTCTTATTTTTTTTATTCAATGTGTGAAATCGTCTTAAACAGGTTGACACAATTAAAACCCGAACATGACTAGTTTATTAATCATGCTAAAATTGTCTACTGGTTTATGATAAAAACCTATTTATGTTCAACACCAACCCATTGCATGTCATGTTCGTGTCTTGTTCAGTAAAAATTGACACCCCTAGCGACAACCCAATAGTATCTATCTAAAAGAAAGAGGAAGAAGAAAAATAAAAAATTAAAACTAAAAATCTAAAAAATTGTATGAAACTAGCTTACAAAATAGCCTTACACATATCACGTATATAGTTAGAAGAGTAGGAAGGCTTAAATTAGAATTTAAAAAAAAAAAAATAAGAAATAACTTATTCCATATTCATTAATATTATAAACATAAAAATGTTTGCAAGAGAGCGTTTGATAGATTAAGAATAGTAAGAAAAACAATTTCAATAAACTTAGGTACCAACTATTGAGACTCAAATATACAAATTTGTCAATCTCTCATCCCTTTACAGAAATTCTTCCGCCTTATCCATAAATTTGGCAAGAAAAATACTAAGATACAAAGAAAAGCAAAGTTTGATTTTGAAGAAAATGAATCAGTTGGGGTGTGCCATTCAACTGTCATAATCTCAATATATGGATATTCCTGAGTCTGATCTCCACAACCAGTTGTGAACGTAGAGAATGCTAATTAGATGAAATCGTATAGATACATGAAACGTCAATAAAACTATCAAACTCTGTCTTCAAAAGACAATGTTGGAAAATTTAAACGAACGAAGCACACTCACAACAGCAGTTGATTCTTCGTCATTGTCCAAGCTATCTTCAGTGACGGCATCGCGATCAACATCACCCATACCCTCGAGATCTCCGGGCCGACCATCGACGGTGTTGAGATCATGCAAAGAGCTCCCAATATATGAATTGGCTGATCTCAGATTGTAGTGCTGAACTGGAACCCTAGTCCCCATTTATAGAAACCCAATTCAATGAAGCCCCATAAACCTCCAATCACCGTCTTGAAACCCTAAATCACTAGATCATTGCCTGTTCTGACTACTCTTCTTCTTCTTCTTCTTCTTCTTCTTCTTCTCTTCCAGAGAACTTGTGTGTCTGTAAAGCAGAAATACAATTCAGAAGACATCGAAGGTGTTAAGACTCAGAGGGAGCGAGATAAACCCCAAAACCTAAACAGACGAACAGAATAGCTTTAGAGAGAGAGAGAGAGTGTAACCAAACCTGGGACCGTACCTGAGCTTTCTGTTCCCTAAAGCAGTGTCCAAACCTACCTCCGATCCCCGCACCAGCTCCCAAACCGGTTGGTCAAGTATATGTAAATACTGCTGGAGTTTTGATTTCCTGGGTGCTCCCTCACAATACTTGTTTTGGGCTCTTTGGTAAATCACCAGTCCTAGTCCTAGTCTCCTAGGTTGAAATTTAGGCGGGACATATATGTTATATTTGTTCTATAGGATGAGAATGTATGATAAGATAAGTAATCTCTTATTATATATTTAGATATTTACTTATGATGAATTTAATTATAATTATATTATATCATGTTTAATGAAATAAGAAATAAAATAAAAAAAATTTCATCATTATATTATGACAAGAAAAAAAATAAAAAAATATCTATGTATCTACTATTGATGTTACTTATATAAATTTTTGTAATATATTATCATTTTTATTGATGATACTTTTAAACTATTAAATAAATTTTAAATATATCGACTATATTTTTTCCTTCTTACATCTATTAATAATTTTTTTTATTAATATTTATAATTGAAAAATGATACACACATAATATTAATAAAGAAATTCAATATCTATGTATCTACATCCATCTATATTTCTATAACAATGTAGTTATAACTTGACTTTTTTTTTTCATGTCTTTTCATCTTAGTCTAAACATTTAGACTGTACTTGGATAATGATTCAGATATAATTTTTTAAAATATATTTCAAAATTTTATAATTAATTTTTTAAAAATTATAAATATAATAATTTAAATTTTAAAAAATTAAAATAAACAACTTATTAAAAGCAAATCTCATATTTTAAAATTAAAAATTTATTTTTAAAAATAAAAACAAACAAACCCTAGCATACGCTGCAATTGCGTGAACTAAATGCTTCCCGCCGGACATAGCACACAAAAATGACTAAAACCCCGAAGTTCCAATTTAATTTCATCAACTAATATCCCCAAGTTGGAAAGATCCACCGAAGAGGATGCCATAGCCGAAGGAACGAGAGACAATCACTCTCAAGGATTAAATCACGAATGTCAATTTCCTTGGCAAAAATCAAACCGCGAAGCACTGCTAGGATTTCCGTGTGAAGAGCGGAGCAGCAAGGATTTTCTTGCATTGCGAAACCCCTAATAACCTCTCCTTTCCAATCTCGGATGATCCCTCCCAAGCCACCAGAACCCGAATCAGGGGACCAGCTGCCATCAACATTAATTTTGAATAGACGCTCTTCCGGCGCAGTCGACTTGGCCGCTCCAACTGCAACAACTCCAGGAACACTGAAGCTTACTCGAAGTGGTGCCTCATGGAATTCCTGTAAATAATTCTTTGCCATCTTCCCTATAGAACCAGGATCCCTGACCTTATCTCCATGAAGCAGCATGTTTCTACAATTCCAAATCCACCAAACAATCATACTCCACCATTCAACCAACTCATTACTCATGAAGGCTGAAACCCATTCAAACAACTACAAAATTTTTTTGGGCTGAACATCCAAAGCAACTGGAAATTGCGCCAGCTCCCAAACTAAACGAGCCCACCCACAATCTATAAACAGATGAATTGGGGTTTCCACTTTACCTCCGCACAAACCACATCCTACATCTACTGGAATGTAACGTTCAGCGAGCCTGGTCTTTGTAGGAAGGATATTAGAAGTAGCTCTCCACACAAAGTTCTTGACCTTGTTAGGAATATTAAGTGACCAAAGTAACTTCCAAATTTTGCAAGACTTTAACTTAGCAGAACATTCTGCCTCCATCCGCTTCCTTGAACCGCTAGCAAATTGGATAGCTAGCCAGTAAGCACTCCTAACAGAAAATTCCCCCTTCTTTGAAAAGTGCCAAATGAGCCTATCAGCTGCTACATTGCGACCCAATGGAATTTTGCAAATCTCATTTGCATCGTGAGGCCAAAAAAATGACTTTATTTTAATCACATCCCATCTCAAATGATTTAGATTAATTAGATCACATACTTTCAGATTCTCCAAACCAGCTGCGCAATGAGATACCACCTTGAAAAAAGAGGGCTTAGGAATCCATCTTTGACCCCACACCTTAACAACCTGTCCACTATCAATCCGCTCATTTAGTTACCGAGTTATAAACGAATTGAGTAATAAAGAATCTGTCAATTTAGCGGGTCAATACAGGTTAAATATGAATGTTTGACGAGAATGAAAAATAACAAAATAATATAAGAATATATATATATATATATCTCTATTTATATATAAGAATATATATATATATTTATATTTATATCTTTATTTGAAAAAAAACAAAATACTAAAATATATACAATAGAATATAAAACAAAATTAATATTTAGAGAATATAACTCAACATCACCATATATATAAACAAAACACAAACTAGAACCTTGTGATCCAAAATAAGTTAAATTGGTCTTCGCTAAGAGCTTTGAATACCATTTTTCACCATAAACAATAATTGGCATATACAAACCACATTAAAGAGATACATGTACAAAAATATGAATTTATCTTATTAGTCTATATTAATTATCATGAAAAAAATAAAATTTTTTATCACTAAAAAATTAATTACATATATATATATATATATATATACATGGTAGTGCTTTATTAGTAGACACAATTTTATTTTTTATTTTACTTTTTTTGTTTTTAATAAAAGTCCAATCCCAAAAAATTTTATGGTAGAAACAAAAAAAAATTTATGTTTTTACGGTGATGGGAAGAGGAAGTTCTTTTATGAGATATTGTGCTCTGAACTGAAAGAATTATATGTAGCTATCACTCGTACTAAGCAAAGGTTGTGGATCTGTGAGAATGTGGATGAGTTCTCCCGACCAATGTTTGACTATTGGAAGAAGCTGCGCCTAGTCCAAGTAAGACAACTGGATGATTTATTTGCGAAAGAACTGCAAGTTACCAGTAGCCAAGAGGAGTGGAAATCCAAGGGGATTAAGGTCTCTTTTATCTTAATTTCCTTAAACGTCTATTATTATTATTATTAATTTCTTAATTTGACACACTTTTTTTGATATATTACAATTGGAGCTAGAACTGAAAAGGAACACACTGATTTATTGAAATGCTTAACTTCTTGTTTACAATCATGGAACTTCTCTCATTATATAGAGAGGGAACAATTAACTAACTATTGGTTACAACAAACTCTAACTAATCTGATATTTATAACAACTAATTAACAAAATAACTGATACAAACTAATTCCTAACTAATCATAGCTGTATGTGCTGACTTGGCATCACCAATCAGCTCTAAGACTCCCCTTCAAGATGGAGTGCTGTAAAGGTTATGTACTACCATCTTGGAAAGAAGACTAGAAAACTGAGATAATCCGAGAGCTTTAGTAAAAATATTTGCAAGCTGATGTTGAGAAGCAACATGAAAAGTTTTAATAAGTCCAGCTTGGATTTTTTCGCGAACCAAATGACAGTCTATCTCGATATGTTTAGTGCATTCATGAAACACTGGGTTGGCGGCAATATGTAGTGCAGCTTGATTATCACAATACAGGGTTGTGGCTTGTGCATGATCAATTTGGAGATCACAAAGCAAAGAACGTAACCAAATTATTTCGCAGACAGTGGAGGCCATGGACCTGAATTCTGCCTCAGCAGAAGAACGAGAGATGGTGTTTTGTTTCTTAGATTTCCATGAATATTAAAGAGTCTCCAAGGAAAATACAATAACCCGTGACTGATTTTCGAGTATCAGAACAAGCTGCCCAATCTGAATCAGAGAAGGCCTTAAGGTGAAAAGAAGAGCAGGTAGGAAAAAATAATCCCTGCCCAAGTGTGGCTTTTATATATTGTAAAATGCGATGTGCAGCAATAAGATGAGGCTATCGTGGCTTATCCATGAACTGGCTGAGAGCATGAACTGAGAAAGCCAAGTATGGCCGTGTAAGTGTGAGATAGAGCAAGCGGCCAATAAGGCGACGATAAGTGGTAGGATCTGGAAGAAGATCACCATCAGAATTATTTAATCTCAAGTGTGGATCCATGGGAAATTTTGCAGGCTTACACCCCAATAAACCACTGTCCGAGAGAATATCCAAGGCATATTTTCGCTGACATAGAGAATGCTTGCCTTGGATCGTGCAACTTCAAGGCCAAGAAAATACTTCAAAGGACCAAGGTCCTTAAGCTTGAACTGATTATGCAGCAACTCTTTGAGAGTGTTGACAGAATCAACATCATTACTAGCAATGAGAATATCATAAACATACACCAATAGGGCAATGAATGAAGAGCCTTGTGAGCAAGTAAAAAGTGAATAGTCGGAGTTAGACTGAACAAAACCATGATGAAGTAAAGCAGAAGAGAACTTTGAAAACCATTGTCGTGAGGCTTGCTTCAACCCATATAGGGATTTATTCAATTTGCAAACCAAAGACTGCCCCTTGCAACCAAAACCAGGAGGGAGGGACATATAGACTTCCTCATTCAAATCTGCATGTAAAAAAGCATTATTAACATCTAATTGAATTAAGTCCCAATTTTTAACAGCCGCAACTGCAAGAAAGCATCTTACTGTGGCCATCTTAGCTACTGGAGAGAATGTTTTAGAATAGTCTATTCCTTCCTTTTGGGTATACCCTTTGGCAACCAATTTTGCTTTGTGCCTCTCTATGGAACCATTAGAACGATACTTCACCTTGTATACCCATTTACAGCCAATAGGTTGTTTGCCAGTAGGTAAGGGAGTAAGAGTCCAAGTATTGTTGGCCTCTAAGGCAGCGACCTCTGCTGCCATAGCAGTCCTCCAGTGGGGATACTTAATAGCTTCATGAAAAAATTGTGGTTCAAAGGTAGAAGAAACAAATAATGCAAAGGCTCGGTGAGAAGGAGAAAGTCTAGAATAAGAGAGAAAAGAAGAAATGTCATAGGGCTTACCTGACTGAGGTGGACCATCACCCATTGAATTCGATGAAGGGGTATATGAAGAAGCTAATTGAAAATGATAATTTTGCAAATAGCCAGGTTTCGGATGCAATCTGGTGGATTGTCTAAGAGGCAAAATGGAAGAATTGTGAGGAGTAGGAGGGGACTAAATATTAATGTCAATATGAGATGTTGGATCAGTAGAAGAAGAAACGAAATCTGGAACAGGGACAAGTAGAACAATATCAGGAAGTCGAGACGATAAGGTTTGATTATCCGGACTAGAATGATGAAAAGGAAAAATGGTCTCATGAAAAATGACATTACGGGAAGTAAAAACAGAATGAGTATCAATGTCAAGGAGTTTGTAACCCTTGATGCCAAAAGGATAACCAAGAAATATGCAACGACGAGCACTGAGGATCAAATTTAGATCGTCCTGCAGTAAGAGTATTAGCATAACAAAGGCAACCAAAAATTCTGAGATGTTTGTATGATGGATGAGAATTGAAAAGAATTTCATAAGGAGATTTATTTGACAATCTAGGAGATGGTGTTCTATTAATAAGGTAGACTGCTGTTAATATGCAGTCACCCCAGAAAGTTAAAGGAAGAGACGATTGAAAACGAAGTGAGCGTGCAACATTAAGAATATGTTGGTGTTTCCTTTCCACAACTGAATTTTGCTATGGAGGCTCTACACAACTGAGTTGATGAACGATGCCTTTAGATGCAAAAAAATCCTTTAGAACAAACTCTTGTCCATTATCTGTACGAATGCATTTAATCTTGATATCAAATTGGGTTTCAATCATAGTGAAATAAGATTGTAGTAAGGAACTAGTATCTGATTTTGATTTCATCAAATACACCCAGGTGGATCTACTGCAATCATCCACGATGGTTAAAAAATACTTATGACCATCCAAAGTTTCTATGTGAAATGGTGACCCCCAAATATCACTATGAATCAAATCAAAAGGGGAATCAGATATGTGATTACTGATGGGAAAAGGTAACTTTTTTTGCTTAGCAAGTGGACAAACAGAGCAATGATGAGAGCTTTTATTCATATTAGTAAGATCTGGTACAAGGGAATTAAGAAGATTCATTTTTGAAAAAGATGGATGTCCTAGCCTGTAATGCCAAAGATGATTATTAGAATTAGTTATAGAAGAAACAGATGAAGCAAAAAAAGATGGACTGGAAAGAGAGCTTGGCTTTTGCAAAACATATAGTCCATTCTTCAATCTACCCACACCAATCGTCTTCCATTGGGTAAGGTCTTGAATGAAACAAAAATCAATCAGGAAACAAAAACAAGCAGCAATGGAATGGGTTAGTTTACTCACAGAGATCAGATTAAGGCTAAAAGATGGAACACACAATACATCTGTAAGTGTAAGAGTGTCTGATAGTCGTATAGTACCAATATGAGTAACAGGAACAGTGCTACCATTTGGAAGTGATACAAACTTGTGAAATACTGATGTAAAGGTAGTAAAGGATGAAATAGAATGAACCATATGATCGGTGGCACCCGTATCAATAATCCACATATCTTTGGGAAACACAGTGGCATCAATATTTCTGGAAAAAAAAACTGAGTGAGTATTCAAAGGATTACCTGACAAATCTTGCACAGAAGAATGTTGAATGACATTCGCAGTTAAAGTAGTTGAATCAGATATCTAAGAATGCAGAAAAGCAATTAATTGTTGACACTGGTCTTGAGAGAAAGGCAACTGCAGAATATTTTCTGTGGATGAAGAGAACCGATTCTCTTGGCTAGAAACTTGATTAGCAACTGGGGTATTCTTTCCTCGAAACTGAAAACCTTGGAGGATAGCCATGCAATTTAAAGCATTTTTCCACAACATGACCAGTGTTCCCACAATGACTACACACTGGTCTTTCTTTGCGATTTTGCTTATTTCCAAAATTTCCTCGAAAATTGTCTTCTGTTTTTGTCAAAAGAGCAGTTGATCCAACAGTTGGAAGAGGAGATGTGAAAATGATCTCTCGTTGTCTTTCTTCTTGAAGAATTAAGGAAAACACCTTATTAATGGCTGGTAAAGGATCCATTAAAAGGATTTGCCCTCGAACGTTGGAAAAAGACTCATTCAATCCCATAAGAAATTGCATCACATACTCCTGCTGCTGATATTCAATCAGCGTTTTCAAAGCTCCACAAGAACAAGTAGGAATTTGGCGATAATTGTTCAATTCGTCCCATAATCCCTTCAGTCGAGTAAAATACACACTTACAGAGTTATTATCTTGAGTAAGAGAAGATATTGTCTTCTGAAGTTGAAATATTCAAGGACCATTGCTTTGAAGGAATCGATCTTTAAGATCCAGCCATACGTCTTGAGCAATGTTGAGATAAATCACACTAGCTGCTATCTCCTTTGAGAGAGAATTCAAGATCCAAGATAAGACCATGGTATTGCATCTCATCCAGGCATTGTGCAACGGACTGGAAACATTAGATGGCTTAGCAACAGTGCCGTCGATGACTCCGATTTTGTTCTTCGCTGTCAATGTCATGACCATGGATCGACTCCATGTATGGTAGTTCTCGCCTGTGAACAATTGTGAGACTAGCAAGGTTCCTGGACTGTCCCCATGATGAAGAAAATAAGGACTGGCAAAATCTTCTGCAGAAACAGAGGAAGGAGAAGCCATTAACGGAAGCTTTAAGAAAGCTCTTATACCATATTACAATTGGAGCTAGAACTGAAAAGGAACACACTGATTTATTGAAATGCTTAACTTCTTGTTTACAATCATGGAACTTCTCTCATTATATAGAGAGGGAACAACTAACTAACTATTGGTTACAACAAACTCTAACTAATCTATTATTACAACAACCAATTAACAAAATAACTGATACAAACTAATTCCTAACTAATCATAGCTGTATGTGCTGACTTGGCATCACCAATCAGCTCTAAGAGGATAGGTCATTCTCTTTCAAGTAACTTGTTTGTTGCTATTATTAATTGTTATCATGTTTAATATTTCTTTACATGGATACTTGTGTATAATAGTCCCATCTTGGATGTGTAAGAACGAAGAACAACCCGATATATATGTCTAGTGCTTCACGAACACATTTATTTACCATCAAAAGTCAAATCAATGTTTTTTTGGATGTTCTTCGACATATGACTGTCACTTCTCGGACATTGAGGTATATAGCTTGGACATAAGACCGTCACTTGTCAGAGATTGAGATGTAGCATTTCTGATATCAAATTAGAGTGTAGCTGTAAAAAAGAAGAAGAAGAAGAAGAAGATTATAGCCATAAGTGTTTCAAATACAATTAGAATGTAGCTGTTAACATAACACAATGAGTTCCAATGTGAATCTTGATATTATAAACACACACACACATTTATGTTTACTTGATTGTTGGCCTGAGTTTTTTTTTTATAAAAAAACTCTGAATATGTGGATCTTTTTTTCATAAAAAGTTTACACCTTTTTCAATTGCAGTTTTTTCATGAGCATATGTACAAGATGGCAATGATGTGCTTTAAGAGAGCAGGAGACAGAGATTGGGAAAGACTGGCTGAAGCTTATGGATTTCGAGCAACTGCTGACCGTATGAGTGGCCCAAATCCTGAAATATCACGCAATTACCTTAGGAAGGCTGCTGAAATATTTGATTCAATTGACAAGGCAGAATTAGCTGCCTAATGTTATTTTGAGTTAAATGAGTATGAAAGAGCTGGTATGGTTTCTTTCCTTTTTTTTTTTTTTCTCCTATTTTGAACAAAATTAGTTTAAAATTATTATATTTTAATGAAGTTGAATTCTCCCCCCTGCTTTGGCGAGTAATTTATCTACTATCCCCAACACATTGAAGAGGCCGACGATCCCATTCTCATACCAAATTGCATTTTTAATCAGCTTGCAACTTTCTACCTACCAAAAGGTTGAAAGTTTTCATGATATTACACTCTGCCAAGTTATGTAATTTCTTGGGAAAAGATGCTAGATTTGTTTTCCATAGAGCAGAATTTTGATGTTCATTCAGTGAACATAATTTTATGATGGAAATGCGCATGGCATAGTTTAAAGTCATGGTTGAGGTCTGGCACATATTATAAGATTCAGATAAGTACATACAACCATTTTTCCATAAAAGATGGATCATGACCCTCCATTTTAATTAGTTGTTAAAGTTTAAACAAGTTGAATATTTTAACCATACTTGTTTTTCCTCTAAAAACTTTTGGGATGTATATTTGCTAATCAATACCATGAATTTTGTATGCAACCTTGGGTAACGCACAATATCTCTTGCTCTAGTTTCTCATTATCTAAACTCAATGCTTTAGCCTTGTATCCATTTTGAAGCTGCTGAAATTTTGACATTCAAAATGTAACTTATTATTGAGTTTGACTACAGGTAAAATTTATTCACGGGACTCTAAGGTAGAAAAAGCGGGAGAATGTTTTTCTCTTACAGGATGTTATAAGCTTGCAGCTAACGTATATGCTAGGGCCAAATTATACTCAAATTGTCTGTCTGCATGCATTGATGGGAAGCTCTTTGGCTTGGGGTTGGACTTCATACAGTCCTAGGAACAAGACATAGCTTCTTGTGCTTATAAGATGATAGAAATGCACAAACTTGCATACAATTTTCTGCATAGAGTTGCTCTTTATTATTATGAGCTCAAAGATAATGTAGCCATGATGAAATTTGTTAAATCTTTTCATACCATAGAATTGACTCGAACCTTCTTGAACAATTTGGATTGCATTGATGAGCTTTTCTCATTGGAAAAAGAAAGGGGAAACTTCCTGGAAGCTGCTAACATAGCAAAGAAGAAAGGGGATATTCTCCTTGAGGCTGATGTTGTAGAGAAGGCTGGACTTTTCAGAGAAGCATCGATGCTCATTCTATGGTATGTGTTCTCCAACCCTCTGGAGCAGTTAAAGCAGAAGGACGAGCTGTTAACAAAAGCCAAATCAATTGCAAAGAATCATTCCGATCACTTCTATGAGTTTGTTTGTGAGGAGGTTGACATTTTATCAAAAGAAAGGGCCAACGAAAAAGTCCTTGATACGATATTAATGAAGTTTTTTCAATATTGGAAACAAAATGCACCTATAGATGTTGGTAGGGTCAAAAGAAGTTATGAAATAAATATAATTGAGAAAAAAATGTTAAAGGAGGCCGTAAAAATTGCAGAGCAGAAAGGTGATCTTCTATGCATGGCTGATCTGCTCGGGAAGGCTGGAGATTTCAAAGAAGCATCTATTGTCCTACTCTGGTATTGTTTTGCCAGCTCTCTTTGGGTATCTAGAAGCAAAGGTTGGCCCTTGAAGCAGTTTAAGAGGAAAGAAAAGATTCTGACAAAAGCAAAGTCATGTGCAAAGAGTGACTCGGATCTATTTTATGAGTTTGTTTGTATGGAGGCAAACATTTTATCAAACAGTAAGACTAGCTTGTCTGAAATGAAACAAAATATGATTGCTTCCCAGAGGCATAAAAGTCTCA
Source organism: Nyssa sinensis (assembly GCA_008638375.1). Taxonomy (NCBI): domain Eukaryota; kingdom Viridiplantae; phylum Streptophyta; class Magnoliopsida; order Cornales; family Nyssaceae; genus Nyssa; species Nyssa sinensis. The sequence continues at coordinate 12,530,540 of CM018042.1, read as the reverse complement.
GAGGTGAGATTTTATCTGCTTGGAAAATTCTGGATGATCATCTCTATTCAAATACCACAAAGTATGAGTGGAATAATGTGTTGGTCGACGATTTGATCAAGAAGACTTGATTTCTCAGAACCGGGTCACTATGGAAACACTGATCTACTTCTGGGATTTTTGGAAGGAGAAGATTGTGAACTTAATTGACTCTCTTTGGTGCATTGGTAAACAAAATGTTAGTGAGTATATGACTTATGAGAATTTCTGTTTGAATTACATGGGTGTGCAGAAGCATGATGTTAATAAGAATACCATTTACCTTTTTCTCTACTCTAATGCCAACTGGTTGAGAGAAATTGGTTATGGACTAACTAAGAGGAATGGAAATCTGGTTTCTTTTGATGCTCAACAGTTTGTCCCTGCTATTAGGAGATATTGGTGTTCGGAAATACATTTTGTTGGTCTGAAAGTGTTGAAAACTCTCGAAGCCCTTTATGACTACTCAGTCAAGAATTCCTTCTCCATGTTTCACCAGACCATGTCTGTTGTCCATATCTTTGAGGTTGCCACATTTCTTCAGAAGTACAACTTTGTGGACCGCAGTGGGCCTGTGCGGGAGTACATTGATCTATCTTGCAATTACTTCTTCGGCAATATATTTCCTCTTGACTGGCGAAAGTCTTTGATGCAAAATATGATTTTTCTTAGAGGAACTGAGCAGTCTATGAATATACTCAACCAAGTTATTTTCACAAACATCAGCACAGAGAGTCCACTGACGTATGGGCAAATGAGTAGGGTGGTAGTGATGATCCTTGGGTCTGGTGGGCTAACAGATGAATTGTATAAGAAGATTTTGGAAAGTTTCATAGCGAATTCAGAATGGAGGGAATTCGTTGGGGAACTCAGCATGAATAGAGGATCTGCAACCAACAATTCATGTTATTCTTCAACAGAGGTGTCTCTGGGTTTTCATTATGATTCAAGACAGGAGGTGTCTCTGGTTTGCAAGTTCAGTGAAGCTCTAAAAAATGCTAGTTTTGCAAACTGGGAGGCAGAACATGATTTTATATCACCCAGTTGTTTCTTGTATCTCGTTGAGCGCCTTATACTATTGTTATCTTACTTCCATGGATACTTTCTCACCACAAAATCTTCATTTGTTGAATGGCTTATTTTCCAGGAATGGAGTATCAATCCAAGTTCCATTTCAATAAATGATACAAAACTATCATTGATATTGGGAGATATTTACAATTTCTTGGCCTGTGTAGTTCAGGAGCTGCTTCTTAAAGAACTACTTCTTAAAATACATGGAGCAATGGTGGTTTTGAGATTGGTTGTTGTTTTGTGTTTAATTTGTGTGAACTCTGGAAAGCACTTTGATAAACTTTTCAATATGCTGGGTAGGAGTGACATTGTTTCACAACTGCCGCGGGCATTTTGTGATGCCCTTCGGAGAGCACAGAAATGTAATTTTATTTATGTGCTTGCTGATGCACTTGGAAAGATTGAGAATCCCTTTATATTGGTGAATTTGAGAAATAACTTTTCGAGATTTTCATGCTCGAATGCAATTTTTGTAAGCATGAAAGTGAGCAGATGCAGAGAAGATATATTACAAGCATTGTTTCTAGAGAAAGGGGTAGCAACCAATTCATTCAGTAATGATGATCATGATCAAGAAAAGGGTTCCAAGTTTTGGGAAATATTAGATGGTTTAGAGTTGTTGGAGACTGGGAAGGGTGGGGACGCAATGCACTTAGTGTCTATCATCCCAATCATTAAGGTAATGGCAAATTGCTTCCTATATTATATATATATATATATATATATCTGATGCTAATGGTTAGTACCTGACCAATTAATGTAACGTTTGTATGTGTTTTTCTTCTATATTCCTAGGAGGAGGTGGATGAAAAATTTCAACTAATATCTTTTGCAATGGCCTCTTTTCAAGCGAACAATCATCAGGATGAGGGAAAAATTTTATTGGAAGCCAACAGCATGCTTGATGCATTGAACCAGCTTTCCTCTGCATTGGATATAAGGTAATTAAGTTTTATTTTTGTTTATTTCCTTTTTTCTGTGGGACTTAAATTGTGTTATAACCTTGTGTTCTCACATGAATATTATTATATTTGATGTGCATGGGTCAGGGTGAGGATTACTTCTTTAGGTCTCCATGATTTTCTCTTTTTGAACGTGGCACATTAATCATGGATTTTGGTGAACTTCAATGTCATGCACCCACCTTTTGTTGATGTGATCCATAGAGACAACTGATCCCATTTTAAGTAATGTAGATGCTGGGATTAGTATAGATTAACAATTTATGATATATAACTCTTGTTTGTGAGTGAGTGAATGAAGAACATGAAGACACATACAAGGTGCTTAGATTACTTGGAAGACTATGCATGTAAATAATGAAGACTTGGGAGATGCTTCATCAACCACGAGGAGTACTCAATTAAGCATCATATTCATGGCCGAAGGGAAGCAAGCTTGAAGACCTAAAAAAGGTCTAGGTTAGCCTAGGTAGGCATATTTTAGTCGACTAATGTGAAGGATGGTCAACCAATAGAAATAGAGACCAAAACGTTGGTCGACCAACATATCCTAAAGACCAAGGATTGATCCAGCCACCAATGTCCAACATAGTCGACCAATATTGCACGTTAGTAGGCTAAAGTGCAAGTTGATTGACCAAGCTCCCAACATTTAAAAAAGAGTTAATTAGTCACAACTCCTTGAGGAAGAGGCTTAATTATTATAAAATATACATTAGTTTTAAATTTAAGTTCAAGGACACTTCGTTAAAAGTTGTTTTTATAAGAAGCCCTTATAGCTGATGTAACATTTTTTTTTTTTGACGCTTTTATCCTTTTCCCCAATAGCCACTACATCCTCATCTTCTTAACAAAAACCCTAACCTAACTTAATCCCACCGCCTAAAGCCATCATTGCAGATCGTTGCCACCCAAGGCTATCACTGCTCTTTCAACACCTTAACAAAATACAACACCTTCCCCAACCCCACCATTCCTAAATTTTCTTTAAACTTCTCTTTGCGCCTCTCTCTCTCTCTTCGAAACTCATCTGTGGAAAGAACTTGTCCTCTTATTAGATTTGCATCACCTAGAAGGTTAGTATCTCTAATGCGGAGGGTCCAAATAGGCGGATCTGGGTCACGCAAGGCTATTGCACTAGCCATTAAGAGCCTAAATTTTTTCCTGCTAGAGAACGGACATTGTCTCATAGAGATACAGCCGAACAGTAGTGAAGAGGAAGGATTTGAGCACCCCTCTAAAAAATCTAAGAGTAATGTAAGGTGAATGAGTGTGCTAGATGCAATCCACCTTTTTAAAAGCAAACAAAGTGGCAATTGCTGAAGATGACTTCTTTTGTTTTGTTTTCTTTTTAACTTTTTGTCTTTGTTCTTTGGTGATGATGGTGAACTTCTAGTTCTTCAATGAGGGTCCCACCAAATTGAAGGTAATTTATTGATTTTAGTCACTAAACACCGCAATTCCTCTCTAATTGTATAAACAACAATTAATTTCTCACACACTCTGTTCTTGTGGTAGAAACTCACAATCCCAACGCATACACTAATTGTAATGACAATTCTGACTTACTGGTTCTTGATTTTTTTTCAACTTTTATGACATGTGTAAAATTTTACATTATTGCAATAATGTGAAATTTTATACTTTCACGCTTAGTGAGTTTTTCATCACCCGTTTTTTAAATACAATTTTTTTTTATAAAATTGTGAATTTCTACAGTTTTAAAAAAGTGTAAATTTTTACATTTTTGTTATGACTAAGCTTTTCACTACAAAAGTGTAAATTTTACACTTTCTCTGACGAAATTTTACACTTTTGGAATGATTTTTTTATTCAAATTTTCATATTAAATATGGATCTTGTTTGATAGATTTCGATGTTTAGAATCCAAATATATAATTTTTATTAGAAATGGATTTATAAATTTTAAGTTATTGAATTTTAAAGTTTTAGAAAAAACAATTGTGACTGCTCCTTATTTCATAGAAACTTGGTGGAAGGGGTAATTTTGGCATTGAATAATTAAATGAATTTATGGATTATACGTTTGGACTTAGACTAGATGATTTTAGTACTTTTCATGTCATGAACTCTTGGCCCCATGACCCTTCAAAAAACTAACTGTTAAAGAGCCATTGGGGTTATATCTTATAAATATATATGGGGAGAGTCTCTAGTACGAATAAATGGTGCATTTACGAGAGAGAGCTTATACATTGATCATATATATTAGGGAGCACTCAAGATAGCTTAATGAAGGCAAATTCACATAAACAAAGGAATGCTCGTCTCTCACACACAATGGGGCCTAAAGAAAGCACATATAGATCTTCACCCTTCAAGTCAATAGAGGTACTTATTTACTTTAATCTTTTTGTCATTAAGAGACATATAATACTTCTTTTTTAATAGGTAAATAGCCCTTGGGGTGAGAGTTGAACCTTGACCTTGAAGATATTATTCAAGCCTCTTCCCAACTCATCTAACCCTAAGAGTTTTAGACACACACAATACTTAAAGCACTATTCCCACAACAAAAGGAGAGTGGTGAAGTTAGGGTCTCCCTTGTCTTATGAAGGAGAAGTCAAGATTCTAAGTGAACCAAAACTACACATGCACATCTAATTTGTGAAACCTAGACTAAAATCCTAGTGGGGGATCACTTGGTGGAATTGGGATTTTTTGTGGTTGGTAATGTAAGGAAAGGAAAACCATCATAGGTTCTAGGGTGCACAATAGACCGATTGAACTATAAAGCCAATAGAACAATTGCTTTAGGCCCATTTAAAGAGAAGATCCTAAATTTTATATATTTATTGTATAATTAAATTAGAAATATAATGTTAAAAAAAGTCTTACTTTACAAAAGACCTCAAATTTATGGATTTATGGTATAATCAAATTAAAAATCTAAGATTCATAGAAATTTAACTCTACAAAAAAGGTCCCTTAAAGACTTAAAAAAAATTACTTAATTGTATTAATAGAGTTTTATTCGTGTTTTACTCTAATCTTTTATTGCTATTTATTTAGATAAAAAATAGGAAAAATACTAAAAAGTCCTTAAAATAATTTTTTTGCAATCCAAAAATTCCATGATATATATTTTTGTTTATCTAAAAGAAACTTTTAATACAAAAAGTCCATTTGTTAACTTTCATCTTAACACTATTAAAATATATTATTAATCAAACCAAACTAATCTTGAACATATGTTTTAAAAAATACTAAATAATAGATACAATAAATTCTTCAACCCAAAAAAAATATAACATTTTTTATTTTTCTAGAATACCTAAGAAATAAATTTTTATTTTATAAAATGTTATGCTTTTTTGGGATTGAAAAATTTATTTTATAAATTTTTTAGTATTTTTTTTCTAAAATGTATTTTAAAGGTCATTTTAGTATAATTAGTAATATTTTTTAACAGTGTTAAGATGGAAGTTAACAATTAAACCTTTTGTATTAAAAGTTCATTTCTTAGAATTTTTAGATTGAAAAAATGTATTATGGATTTTTTAGATTAAAAACTTTATTTTAGGGACTTTTTAGTATTTTTCCTAAAAAATATTATATAAAAACTCTATTATTAGAGTTTCATTCAATATATACCTTTCTCTTGTTAAAAATAATTAAATTTTATATAACAAAAATAAATATAATATATATAAAAAATCAAGTAAAATATATTAAAAAAAGATCTTATTTAAAATTATCACTTTATCGCTTTAGAACTCTAATTGTATAAAGCTGACCTTGGTGCACAAAAGATCAAAGAATTAGAGAATCGAAATAAATTCGGATTGGTTGTAATCTAAATAATTCAGATTGGTCCCAGTTATACAATGTATAGAACCTATTAGATTGGTTTGGTATGGCTTAGAAGTTGGAGTAACCCAATGTAACCTGAGAATTGTTTCAAAACAAAACAAAATATACTTTACATAAGATTTCAGGGATTCCATTTCACTTTCATCCGAGTAAGGTCCTGTTCATTTTCTGCAGCTCGTTTCCTGTGTCTAGATGTCTCTTCAACCAAATCTTCGACCCTCTGTGGCATCTCATTCAAAACACACCTTTCCATTTACTCTGAACTTAATTGACATGTTTTCAATTTGGAGTGCCTTCTTCTTAATCTCTTCCTGTTAGCTTCTCTTTCTCAATAGATGCTTCAGATTCCCAGTACCGGCTGTCATAATTGATGATATATATATATATCCAATCAGGAAGCAATTAATGCTATATAATCTATAATGAAATTGAGGAATTTAACCAGACGAAGAATGGTTTGATGTGGGGCTGGTTCTTCTCTTTTTATAGTAAAGTTTTAAGCAGGGTTGAGTATGTGAAGGAAGGTTGCTACGTGTCATCAAATGAGAGAACTTAGCTATACACGTGTCACTGCACTAGGAAGAAGACGGACACATCTAATCATCAGTGTGTTTCTTGTGTAAAAACCTATGTGAGCAGAAATATTCAGGTTGGGTAGGGCCAATTCTTTCAGCATTGTGATTTGGCTTTGGTTTTACTTTTAGAACTGTTAAGTCAGTTTTGATTTCACTCTAACCTGATCCATGAACACCCCTAATTCTAGGTAAGTCTTTAGAAACTTAGGAAAACCCTAGTTGAGTCTTGGTATGTAGTTAGGTTAGCATTAAGGAAAAACTACCATTGTAAATGTATTTTTCTTTTTAAGCGATACTACCATTGTAAAGGATGATCCTTGAAAGTCCCCCTATAGTTAAAAAAACAAATCAGTGTGGAGCTGGGAGTGGACGTAAGCTTGGTTAAGCCAAACCAATATAAATCATTCAATGTAGTAGGCGATAACCATTTTCAAATTTCAAGAAATGATGTGGAATGAAATCATGCAATATAGTAGGAGACAAGCAGATAACCATTTTCGAGTTTCAAGAAATGACCACCCTTATTACAATAAGAAAATTGTCTTTGTTTCCCTATAACTCCAATCTAATAATGGATTAGTCCTTTTGTAATGCGAATATGTATTGCAATAAAAAAATTTATTTCATTGTGAAAGAAACACAAGTAGTACTTCTGGTGCTAAAGCGTAATAAAACTAGCCATGTTCTCTTCCATGTTCTAGTGAGGGAGAATTTGACGTTAAAGTCTCAACAATCGGTGAACTTTCCAAAACATTAAGGTCAATAAGACAAGAAGTGGAGCCTTTGCTAAAGGGCATGTTCTTCAAAAATGAGATAAATGCTGTAGGTGAGGCGTCAGAGATTAGCAGTGCAGTAACAAAGATGGATGAAAACAGCAAGGCTGACATAAACAACTCTAAAGAGGACAAGATGAACAATGATGCATATCCTACTACAACATCTATCAAGGCTGATGATGAAAACAGCAACTCTGAAGAGGATAAAGATGAAAGATTATGCACATATATATATATATATGTATATGTATATCCTCCTATATATTCGTTACTGTGTACATGCTTTGACATTTTGGGTTTTACAAACGGCACCACTAAATGACCTACTTTAAGTGCAGTTAATCGTTGTGGAAATTTACTTTCTTATTTTTTATTTTTGGGAAGTAGCCTCTTTTAATAGTGAGTTTTGTATGATCACCAGTTTGTCTGCCTCTCAGAATTATTTTTGATCGGATGGATCTCGGTCAGGATGAAGTGTAGATCACAGACATTCCTAACTTTAAGTGACTGCTCATAAACTCGAACTCGGGTTCTTACGTTAATGGCCCAAGCATTTTACCATTAAACCAAGGAATGACCCTTTTCAATCTGGATGAAGGTATTGGAAAAATATGCACAGTTGATGTGCTCTGATCACTACATATGTTTGGTATGCTAGCTAATAATCTCCTCTAGGTGAAGCTATCTCTTACTTTAGTCAAATTATTAGTTGTTTGAGGGTCCAATAAATATGATCGTCTTCCATTGAAATGCCAGCAAAATGTACACAACCATTGATGTCAGTCCAGGGCCCAGGCTGTTGATTGATTCAACAAAAGATAGTGAGTCTGGTTCTGTTGAATTTCTAATCATTTTAGGACTTCAAAAGTGACAATCTGTTCTCATTTAATGATAACAACTTTACTACTACTTTTGCTTGTGCCACCTTTTTGTTTTTGCTCTTGAATGTTATTCATAACCTTAGATGCAAGTGTGGGACTTGGATTTTTGAACTGGCTACTGTCAAAGCCCCTATGATCTGGTCATGTTTTGTAACACAAACACAAATGCTAATAGTACTGTTAAGAGGGTAAAAATATTAAAGTTCATTTGTGAAACTATCAGTGTTGATGTGCTACAATGCATTGTTTAATATTATTTGTTATAAAGGAGTTTTCGTTTTCATTTTTGGGTGTTAAGCTTGTTGTGCAGAAACAATCAAACAAATAATAAGTCGATCTCAAATAAGCAAAATAAACAAAACGCACATAAAATACACAAGATATACGCGGTTAAGATAATGAGGAATTGATCGAAATTGATCGGTGAAATCAATAGAGAAAGGCATATATGTAACATATATGAAGTTTCTTCAATTGAAGCTCTTAGATTTAGCAATTCTAGGGCTCTCATAATGATTAACTCTCAGTGCTCTGTTTTCTCTATTCTCTCTTCACACAAAACTGAGTTTTCGTGTTTTTATTGTATGAAGACCGGATCTCAAACAATTTGAAAAACTGTTTTATGCAGTGCTTGTTCGAATGACCAACTTATTTGTTTGAACAAACATGGAATGAGCTTCAAACGAGCAAACTTCTAAAGTTGCAGCTCTTTATTTGAATTTAAACATTTCGAACGAATGAAAATGAACAAATGACCTTCGAACAAGTAACAGAAAGTGCTCATCCTTTGCTTGCCTTATGAAATTAATTTCCCTAAGGTTTGAAATATGCATGTTTGAGAAATCTATTTCACAATCACAATACCACTTCACACATTATGATATAAAATAAACTATATGCTATGCATGCAGTGTGTGAGTGTGTGAGATCCAAACCACAACAAAAGTACAAATTACCCAATTATCCCTCGAGTACCAAAACAGTCGGTAGTAGATCACAACAATGAAGCTTGAACTTTCTTGGCATAGAACGGGCGTTGAGATACTCTAAACCTAGGACTAATGTAGTGATTACATTGAAAGCATGTTTTGTAAAAACTTGATTAGCCAATTACAATAATGGACCTTGTCGTCCTAACAATTCCTTTTATTTTATTCGTTCATGTCATTATTATCATTATCTCTTTCTACTGACTCTCTCTCTTATTTGTGTCATAGAATATTAAGCCTTGCAGATGAACACTTGAGACTAGTTCATTCAGATTGGGCGGGATGGGTGTCTAACCTGTAACACCCCGGCCTGTTTACCGAGAAATTAAGTTACTAGCTTGGTATTAGAAATTTGACGAAAGCAAAATAAGAAGTTACGAAAAATTAAATAAAAAAAAATAACAATAATAATAATAAAAAAAAATAAGTAAGTAAATAAATAGATAAAAATAAATAAAATTAAAATAAAATAAAATAAATAAAACAAATAATTGAATTCCCAAACGAGGCATAAGGAAAAATAAGAAAAATTGAACCAAAGGTGCAACCCATGAGATTTGAACCCTTGACCTAAATGGGCAAGCACTTAAGCACCTAAAACTTAACCAAGCGGGCTGCCAGCACTTTTGTACTCTTTTGTACTTAAAAATGTAACTTATATGTATATATGTATATATGTATATGCAAATGTCCCTCTACCTCCCAAATTGGCCAATGGCCTTTCATGCAACTAAAAGAATTATTTTAAAAATAATACAAATAAAAATATATGATGTATAAATGTGTATTGCGTGAAGTGAAGGGGAATCAAAAATTAGATATGTTGGGTGCAGGTCTGAAGTAGAGAGGGAAAGTAGAGAGAGATGCTAGAGAGAGAGTAGAGAGAGGGAAAGATTGAAGAAGAGTGTGTGTGCATGTGTGTGTGTGTGTGTCCGTTCGGAAGAACACAAGGAGAAGAAGAAGGGGTGGGTTGGACTGTACTTGAGAGTAACTACCAACTGAGCCAAGAGGAAATCAGAGCAAGGGTAATTTCTTTTCTTCATAAATTTTTGTTATTGTTTGAGGTTTTTATTTACTTGCATGCACTTAGAAATGGGAGAGGATGAAGAGGGAATGTAGGAAAACCAACCAAGGAGATCGGGTTGCCTTAAAAACAGTGACCCAAACCCTAACCGCCATTAATGGGTCTCAAAGAATGAGGCTGTGTTGATTGAAACTAAATAAGTTTTGGTAGGTTGGGGCATGAACTAGATGTTATGAGGATTCCAAATCCACCAAAATTATACCGAATGGATGCAAGATGAGAGAGAAAAACATTGTTGTAGGTCACGGTCTCCAAAAACCAATCTCTCAAATCGAACCCTAAGCTCCCTATGATTGTTGTATTATGAAACCTCAAATCCCTAGGATCATGGCAAAACAAAAACCATCAATTTTAGTGGAGAAATAAGCCTAAACCGAACATGAAACCTTCAGCATTATCGAACTATAATAGAGCAATTAAGCTCGTTTTGAAGCCCCCATTTGAAAGCCAAAACTGTAAATCAACTCCCAGAAAGTAGTTTGGATGGAAAATAGTGAAGAAAACTAGCTCAAAAATCGACAAAATGAGGAAGAAAATTCTAGGGTTTCAGTCGAACAGTGGCTATCGTGGTGAGGAAGACGACCCTGTTCGAGTCGGGTTTGGATCCGGGTTTGGGTCGGGCCAACCGTATGAAATGGATCCTAATTATAAGTGGAACAGCGTCGTTTCAAATCTCAGTGGGTTGACATCATTGTGATGTCACGGACTAGTTCAACCGATTGGTTCACAGCCAAACAGTGCCGGTTCACTTAGAACCTGACTGAATTGGACGGTTTATTTTTAAATGTTTTCAAATTCTGTTTTGACCTAGAACTTCCTACTAATTTCAAATTGACCCCCAGGACTTTCTGTTAATTAGAAAATGACCCCAGAAATTATGGAAATTTCACTGAGGCCCAACAGTAATTAATTTGATATTAATTTAATAATATTTAAATAGAAAGAAATTACTAAAATGCCCCTAGGCTAAAAATAGGCCAAACGAAGTCCGATTAAAATAAATAAATAGTGTATTTTGACTATTTTGGGCATTCTGGACCCAATGATGGGGTCCGTTTTATGAGATAGAACTCTGAAAAATTAAGACACGTAAAAGTGTAAATTACCATTTTACCTCTAATGATGCCCGGGGCCAATTGAATATAAAAGGTAGTCTATCTTGACTATTTTGGGCAATCCGGATTCAACGGTATAGTCCTATTTTGGCAAACGAAGTACCAAAAAATATGACACGTAAAAACATAAAATCAAAAAAATTCCCTAGGCTTAAAATAAACTACAGATACGCAAATTTAGACCTAAAAAACCTAAACCAATTATCTTTGACACTTTGAACCGAACGGTGACATCCTTGTGGGAAAAATAAGACCCGATAACAAACTAAAAAATGACCAACGCGTCTCTAAGACTTAACGAAGCGATAGGAAGAGGGAAATTAGAATAGAAAGAGCTCTAAATTGACAGTTAAATTATGTGATACTTTGAACAAGAAAGTAACAAGATATTGAATTGTGATTATAGGGACCCTCGTTAAGGGAGAGATTTTTGGATTAGCTCTTAGGACTTCAGGTGAGTATTTTCATACCATGTTGAGGTGGATTCTCATTATAGATATAAATATTGAACTCTTTTATGGTTTGAAAATAGATCCTTTTGTTTGAAATCGATTTTAATGACTTATTGATATTGCCATTTTCTGATAGGTTGTTAACAAATAAATTGTACCCAGAATAGGTTTTAAATGACCCATTGATATCTATATTGTCTTCCCTTTGACTTAAGAAAATGTTTTGTAAAATACTCATGACACTATACAGTTTTCCTCACCATTCTTTGAACTGTTTTGACTAAAGGCTAAATATGAAACTCTTATTTGAATAGTGGAGATCATTATTGATGTTATTGATTTTGGATATGATTTGGATGTTTCGAATGAAACACCCTTCTATGATTGGTCATTATTGAATAAATTGTGACTTTATTGAACCCTGCCCACAGGGTATATTGGTGGTGAGCCGGTGTGATACGACATATTATTGAATTTGATCTCAGTCAGTGAGGTTCTAATTTGCTAGCCATAGAATCTTTTATGATTTGTCATCATCGAATAGATTGTGACTTTATTGAACCCTAACCACGGGGTATATTGGTGGTATTATTGGATTTGATCTTAGTCAGCGAGGTTCTAATTTGCTGGCCATAGAAAAGGGAATTTTAATAATTTGAACTCTTGTGAATATCGAATATGAACTATGATTGAACTTTGAATCATCAAATTGAGAACTATTGAACTACGATTTTTTATTATCAGACTATGAAATTGTTATCGAACTATGGTACTAAACTGTGATGTTGATTTTGAACTATGACTATTGATATTGAAAATGACTTTGAACCGTAGCCAAGATCGAGTTACAATATTGATTTGACTATGACTATTGATATTGAAAACGACTTTGAACCATAACTATGATCGAGTTACAATATTATACTACGATGTTGATTTGACTATGACTATTGATATTGAAAACGACTTTGAACCATGTTTGAATTATAATACTAATCATCATTATCAAACCATGTTATTGAATCATTATTATGATTGTGCTATGTTATCGATTATTGATTTACGACTGTAATTGAACTGAGATTTATTGAAAATGTCTTTGATACTAGTTTCTGATATGTCGTACTTTGATATGATGTATTCTAATTCTATATAAGTATAGATATTTCAGAATGTACTGCATAGTAGTTTTGAAACCCTTGGCATGTTATGGACTACTCACGAGCTGTTGAGCTCATACGGATTTTTATCCAATACATTTCAGGTAACGATATTGGTAAGGAAATAGCAAGTTCAGCCAGGATAGCCGAAAGCTCATAACTGTTAACCTTTTGTATTAAGATTTTGTTAGACAGATGTAGTTATTTTTGGTAAGTGTAGAATGTATATTGAATATGACACATCAGTAGATTTTGAGGATTTACATCATGTACTTTTGTGGTTATCATGGGATACATATGAATGACTGATGTTGAATGGTATATTGACGCTTCCGCAATAGAAAAGAATTTATTCTGTTGCATTTGATTGATTGGAAATGAGAAAAGTATTGTGATCATTGAAAAAGGCCTCGGTGGCCGATCACGAACCCCTAATCCGTATAGGCCGGGTTCCAGGTCGTGACATAACCCTTTCCCATCTCGTACTTTAGCTCTCAGAACACCTATTTGGGAAACCCCTTACACCCTTAACTACAGGATAGAGGCATTCTTACCCATCGAACTAGAAGTGCTTTCACTCAAGATGCTTCTCGAGAGTCAAGTAATCAAAATAGACTCGTTGTAAAACCGCTACGACAAGTTAGCATTATTGGATGAAAAGGAGCTCAAAGCTTTTTACCAAACACAAGGTTACCACTGTCGGATAGTCCAAGCTTTCAACACGAAAGTCAGGAAAAGAGGACTGAAAGTAAGAGATCTAGTGCTAAAAGATATTAGTGCCCCAGTGCTCGACCCATAAGGGAAGTTTCGGCCCAACTCAAGTGACCCATTCATCATCAAGTCCATAGCCACCAGAGGTGAAACTTGGCTCACAAACATGGATGGAAATGAGTTCTCCTCACCCACCAACCTAGACCAGTTAAAAACATACTATGTTTAAGGGGTAGATTTACTGTAATAGAACTACGATGACCTGACCCCTAATCAAACAATGTTACCAATAACATGGGGGTACGTAAGTAGCTCACAAAGTCACTGTGAGTGCGGTCTAAAAAATATCAATAAAATTTCATTCTTCTAAACCGAAGTAGATGTTCAATACTTTATTTCATAATTAGTTAAAACCCAATCCGATTTGCTGATAAGACTAACTACCCAAAAAAAAAACCTTCATTGTCATTAAGGGATCACTCTCATCATCACAAAGGGATCATCATTTCTTCTCCACCAACTTTCCTTCAAGCTTAAACTCCTTGCCTGTCATTTTCTCCACAAAGTATAAAAGGCCTTTCTTCTCATCAATTTGCATGTCAAAGCGCCCAAAGTTCAGTTTTCTTATCTGACATAATACCTCTCGAGGGACCTTCAGGTGCCCTCTCTTCCTCTTCAAGCCTCGAACTTCTCGAGTATCTCCTTCCTCAAGTTCAAACTCTACCAAATCCTGGTCATGATTCTTTTTTGAAATGGAAATTTCCTCAAACTTTGCACTTAGGTCTAGCTTCATAGCAAACCTCGTCTCTTCAGTGAAGGACACCCACTCAGAGATTCTCTAGATCACCCACTTCCTTATAAAGTCACCTCAACTTATCTTTAGTCATTTGTGTCTTCCCACAAAAATCTGTATCATTGAACTCAAAAAGGTGAACCCCCTTCCAAAGGTTGGTTAATTTGTTTACAATTGAATTGGTCAATTCCTCCACAAGATAATATAGGCCTCAAGTCTGTGGCCTAATTGGCTCATGTCCAAATTGACGAAGAAGACAAATAGGGTAATAAAATGATGTTTCTCTAAGGCCAACTATGCACACATATGATGTCACGACACAAAATCCATCCTATGCAGGAATAGGGGTCGCTGATCGACACTGTCACTCAGACAGGCCGTACAGAATCAAATGAATTGCACAAGAGTGATATAATTTTTTTTTTTTTTTGATATTAATTGCTGAAGCTACACATGTGCAACTCATTCGATAACCATCTCCATATCAGACATTTATAAAGTCTACTCAAAATAAGATCAATGTCACCACTGTTCATCATGAGTCATCAACATTTATATACACATCATATATGTATCCACAAAAGTACAAAAAGATAATTCCCAACAGTCCAGGTTGTCATCAGTCCGAAACATACATCATATGATTACCCAAAAGATTCCACATCACATCCAACCTAGATCCCGATACAAAAGAACCATTGCATTCACGCTCTTGGGTGTTTTGCATGGACTTGTTACCTCCTTGCTAATTCAATTACCTGGAATATGTTGTATAAATCTATATGAGCTTCACTAAGCTGGTGAGTAATTCCTGCAACTTGTCACAGGTTTTGCATGATAGATTTTGTACAAAATACCATGGGCACCAAGTTTCTTTAAACATATAGCATATAGATGAGGATAACTTAAAACATAATTCAGATAATAAATTACGGAATATATAACATGATAACGAATGACAGATACACATGAAAGGGTGCTTTTAAATTCTGAATTTTGAATAACGGATAACAAACACATATTACACACATCGAAGATTCACATAATGAGTCGGAGCACTACGTGGGTAAGTCTAATCAAGAGTCGGAGCACTACGTGGGTAAGTCTAATCAAGAGTCGGAGCGCTACGTAGGTAAGTCTCATACATGAAATCCACGAGTAAGAGCGCCATGATGGTAAGTCTCAAAAGAGTCGGAGCGCTACATGGTTAAACCTCTTGTAGACACAGGAATCGAGTTAGAGCGCCATGTGGGTAAGTCTTAAAAGAGTCAGAGCGCCACATGGGTAGGCCTCGAGACAGACATAAGAAATCGAGTCAGAGCACCATGTGGGTAAATCTCATAAGAGTCGGAGCGCCAGATGTGTAAGACTCTGAACAAACACATGATCGGATTCAAAACACGTACATTCCAGGTTTCATAGTCAAAACTAAATCACGTGAATCATTTTTCTCATTTAAGGGGAGCCATAGTTTACAGATTTCTTTCAAATTAGGATACACATGAATGTCATTTCAAAATCTAGACATGAAGATCATATTTATCGATTTGCAAATTGTAGATAAACATTTGAGTAGATAGAAAACACTTAAGCATTTTCAAATAAGAGATAAAAGCACTGATCCAGGGTATAAGATTACTCACAAAACAATTTAGCATTTTGAACAACCATAGAATATCAAATACCACTGATCCAGGATACAAGATTACTCATAAAACAATTTAGCATTTGAACAGTCATAGAAGATAAAATACATTGATTCAGGGTGCAAGGTTACTCACAAAACAAATTTAGCATTTATCAAATAGAAGATAAAATACCGCTGATCCAAGACACAAAATTACTCACCTCAAACCTTCAGTTAGCTATGCTAATTCCTTTTCCTTTGTCTATAGTTCTTAGCTAGATCATAAGTCAAATATACATAACTCTCATACAAACTAGTATATCTTATTTAATTATAATCAGAAAACTAACTCTCATTAAATAACCTTTAATTTCTTACATGAACATGCCACGTGACAACACCTTAGCCTTAAGAGTCAATACATGCTTTAAATCAAATTTTTACTCAACTATTTTATTAGTTACTAAGGCTAATGTTATTTATTCTTCTATATATTCAATTATTATTTTATAATTTAATTACTTTCTTCTCAATTTTTTTAATCCTTTTTTTCATCACAACATTTCTTCATAGAGTTGAATAATAACATTCGTTCTCTATCAAATCATAAACGTTCTAGTACCAAAAAACCTGGGTGAACAAAGCCTAATATTGATTAAACAAGATAGAATATATTTATCAATTGTTGGAATAAAAAAAAATATTATTAAAAAGTGTAACAATAATTGTTCTTGCACGGGGAATCTTGTCCATGTAATGCTAGTGACATGTAAAATAGTTTTTTTTTTTAAAAAAATGAATTAGTACATGAATTTTTTTAAAAAATTTTTAAGTAATTATTTAATAAATGAATTGAGTTAACAATGTCGAATTAAGATGAACACTTATTTTTGAATATATATGACTTGAAACAATTTGAACACGACACAATAACACTCCAATAGTAAATAATTAAAAGATTAATTTATCAATTTTTTTTAATGAGATTAAATTAATTTATTATCCATGTGAAAATATATATATATATATATATATATATATATATATATATATATGCTAGGCAAAATGACTTACATGTGAAAAATTTTACTTTTTTTTTTCTTTTCTATATAATTCCTTTCAAGATGGTGGTCTTTCACATTTAATTATTTAATCTTATAAATGAATCAGCTCAAACATAAGAAAGTTAGTTTTGTAAATTTATTCTCTTAATCAAGTATAAAAGCATTAAATGATTGTCTTCTTTAAAAAGTTGATTTTCCTAAAAGAGACTATTTTTATGGGACAGAGGGAGTAGTTGTTTTCATGTTTAATCCAAATAGAATAGAAATACACATATCCACGGTAACATTGAATTTTTAGCAAGAGATTCATTAGGAGCATTTTATAATTTAAAATAGATATAACATATATATATATATATATTTTTTTTTAAAAAAAAAAAAATTATTATTTTTGGATAAAAGTTCATCAGTCTTACAAATTCATATGCATATCCTATTTCAATAATATAAATCATATAGTTGTGATATAACTTAATATTTAATATTTCTATTAATTAAAAAAATTAATAGTTCTATTTAAAATTATTAATTATTAAAAGATAAACTGTATGCACAAGTCATCCTAAATAGGCTTCATACTTTGCGTTTTCTTTATTATTATTAATTTTTTAAACGGTCTTTCAGGTGATGGGTGGAAGCTTAGCGCTGAAGACACCGGGAGCGGGAGCTATTAACACTTTCGTTGATGGGTGGAAGCTTAGCGCTGAAGACACCGGGAGAGGGAGCGATTAACACTTTTGTTGATAGCTACTTCCCAATACTATTCTGAAGTTTCTTTGATATTGATAGTTACACTTTTGTTCCAAAAAAAAAAAAAAATCTCTTTTGTTGATTCCCAATGCTTTTTAAGAGTAAAGTAGTATGGAAGATAGAAAAGAACCTCTTTTTTTTTTTTTAAAGCTTTCTGCGTGCCATTTGGTTTTGGAATTGCTTTCTCCTTTGTGAAAAGCTCATACATTCCTTTGACGAGGGTGCTAGTGCTTTACTGTAGATTCCTAGGTTCGTTTCTCACCTTTGACAACAAATGAATTTTTATATCTCAACACTTCCTCTCGCCAGACATTAATTTGTTGGAATACTGTGACTATTTCAGACATGCTTACCAAGTTGAAGAAAGAGAACAGAGACGAGTGAGAAATGATGACGGAAAAGGGTCCTTCAATTTCAGACAAGAAGAGGCCAGCAGGGCTTAGACACTCGGGCCTAATTGATTTGGTGTTTTCATGGTCTCTTGAAGACATTTTTAACGAGAATCTTTACAAAAACCGGGTTTGCTTTTCTGCTCCATGCTTCATCCATCATTTTCTTTCTTCTCATCTCTTACAATCTCATGACATTTTGCAACTCTTTTTTTTTTTTTTTAAAATTATAAGCATGTAATATAGTATAAAGTTGATTGATGCTTAAAGATGGGAAAAGCAATTAATTAATCATGATTATTAATTTGCCTAACCCAGCTCAATGGGCCGGGCATTTTTCATCCCTCTATAGTCTGCAGTCTACATCACTATATACATATTGAGTTGAGCCATTTGTTTTTCACTGTATACAGCCTGCAGTTGTTATTGGAGCTTATTTAAGTTCATTGTCTCTCATGAATATTCATTGTTATCATAGTTGCTCTAAGTTTCCTTTTTGGTTCATGAGATGTATATTTTATTTTTGTCTTAGACTTTATCATTCATGAGACCATAAGTTTCGCTTTGTATGGATAAATTATAAAGCATTTGGAAAAGAGTAATGCTAGTCTTACTTTTATATTTTAATAGTTTATTAGGTATTATTCTGATTTTTATTTTCTGTATATTGAAAATATATATGAATCCAGATATAGAGCAGATTGCTCGAATTCAATTATTAATATGCAACTCTTTTACTTTTATTTCTGATGTCTGTAGTTCATTTGATGAATTGATGATCATTTTGTGGGGAAAAATAAATTTTGGGTGATACTGAAACCACATGTGAAAGAAAATTTATTTATTTATATTGATAGTACAGTGTTTATGGATTCCTAATCTCAATTTCAGAAATTTTGATTTTACGTCTAATTTTAATTGTTCATTCAACCATAAAAATAAATGAATCACACAAAGACAATATTTTTAAGGGAAAAAACTCTCACTGAGAATAAAAACCCATTGCTACGAACAACCCACTAATGCAAATCCAATACAAGTTACTAAAGATCTAAACCCAAGCACCTAACTCGACTCCCCCAAAACTTTTACCGCTAGTCTTCTTATCGATTTATCCAATCTTCTCTTTTTCTTTCCAATTTGCTTTACTATTAGCATTCACAGCCCACACCTCCACAATCATGATCATCGATGCACTCCCTCCTAAGTGTTCAATTCCATACAATGATTGTGCATGTATGCTTGCTCTTCTTGTTGGTCACCTACCCAAGTTGGAAATTTCTTTGTGTGATTTTAACGCCGTAAGAAATCAACTAACTTGTGACTTCTAAGAATGATTTCAATGTGTATGGAATAAAAAACAGTTAAGAATGAATTCAATTGTATGGAGTGCAAAACAGTCAAGCACTCAACAATCAACATATGATGAGGCGAATTTAGGTTGATAATTAAGTAATTAAAAAACAATTAATTACGCCACAAAATAATGCAGATAGACCCAAATATTTTTCTAATTACCACTGCAAATTAATTAGACAGGAATCGTTGAGCTTAAGTGGTAAACCAAGTGTTCTACAGTAATTAAATTAGATCCCTAATTAATTTAATGGCCAAGGGTGTAAATGGATTAATTGCAATAATAAAGCAAGCATAATTAATACAAATACAATCCAACAAAAGAGAGACATGCAATATAGAGTGGAAAAACCCTCAAGGGGAAGCAAAACTCACTCTGTTGCTAGAGAACAATCCATTAATAAACCAATGCAATTAAAAGGCACAAAACTGGCAACGTGATAGTTTGCTGCTAGTTAAGCACTCCAATTGTCATTCTTGTTCGGCTCCTGTCTACCAGTTGTTTCTTTATCATAGAAACATCTCATTTCAATTACAATCTGATTGTCTGCAGATCTACGCTTCCTGGTGTGCAACTTATTGTGCAGTGAGCTAGAGATGTGTCGTAAGATCTCTCTTAGCAAGGCTCAATGCAGTTAAAGGGGAAATGTGTCCTTAAGGCTTTAAGGTCTCACATTGCCCGAAAAGTGAAGCGACAAAAAAGTGCTTGCCTGAGTGAAGTCAAGCGCTAACTAATAAAAATAATCAAAAATATATATTACACATTAAAAGTTAATTCATTCTAAGTTAAACAATATCTTATCATTATAGTAACACTAAAAAGTTCAATCTAAAAGTTAGATATGACATATAAAAGTGATATAACCATTTTAAGCTTTAGTATTTTTTCTTCTTTCTAAATTAATATTCAGAGTTTTGTTATCTATGTAAGTCTTACTTGCTACTCCTAATAATATGAAATACATTAGAGGTCCAATCCCATATACATCTAACTAATTCTCAAAAAATTAGGCCTATGTTGGGAAGACTTCCCATGTAGGTGATCAATTTAGTTGATGGGGGAAGATGTTTTATAATGGGCAACCTCAGATTTTGTGAAGAATAATGATAGTTGGCTAGTTATAGAAGATGAAATATCAATCCTTAAAATTTTTATATGTTGAAAGTGTTACTTTCCCTAAAACTTTGAATTTTTGGCAAAATCTCAAATAATTTAACTGTCTATTAGGTTAGTTTTATGTGTGATAATAATTTTTTTTTTTTAGTATAATAGATCGGATAATAATTTAACTATATTCTTTTATACTGGCATGCCTCTTTCAGAATTGTTAAATAAATGTATAAAACACTATAAACATAAGTGACATACAAGTAAAATACGTTATAATTAAAAATGCAATCGCCTAGTCACCTCTTACCTTGCTTAAGGCGATGGTCTAGGCATTGCCTCTTTGAAGACGCCTGAGCTGAAAAATGCATGTTAAGGCGATATCACTGAAAATTACCTCACCCGATTGCCTAGATGACGAGGCGATCACCTTTGATTACACCAGCAAGGCTCTCAAAAACCTTCATGAAGAGGGACTATATTTTTGAATGAATCCACTCACAAGAATCAATACGAAACTCTCAAGTTTTCACTAGTATTAATAGTGCACAATATTAATGCAAACAATGCTCTATGATAATAATCTCGGCCTTTTTCCTGCAAACATTATTTTTTTAGAAATTCACTATATAGTATATATAGGAGTATATTAACCCTAAAGTGACCAACCAGGTTCTCAAAAAATGCTACACCCGTCCAGACAGAAGGGACACATGGGTTTGAACGTTCCTAGATGCGTTCAGATGGTTAAGGTATTATTTTTTGCAATTGTGACTTTAACTGAAATTAATTCAAAAAAATTACCTAATGGACATTTAAATAACACATTATAAAGTCTTTCAAGCCCATAGTTAAACCTATAAAGAACTTAGATCATGAGAATATCTAAATGCAAGTCCCCTATGAGAACCGTAAGACTAAATGTACACACATCTTACAAATGCACCTAACATTGACATGCATGTTTATTTATGCCTTTCTCATAGCAATTCTAAAGCTTTATAATGTTGTCAAATCTCTTCATCTTCTAGCTCAATCAATTCTACACGAATTGATTGACTAGTAGTTGACTAGCAGTGAGACTTAACTTAACAATTACATATTCAAAACATAGAGTTTTGGAATGAATTGCCAACACATAAACTTAGAGAAGAATATCACAATTGACCAAATACAAATCTTCATCATATGATGTGAACAAGAACTCTCAAAATATAATATGAATGTAAGTTCAATGAGAGAAACATCAATATGATATATCTAATAGCTCTAAGAGGATTAAAAAATCTCGTTTATACGTTCTTCACTACAAAAGATAATCTTAGATGAGTTTATATAAAATTTGTGAAATCCTAAATTGAGTAGGAATCAAGTTTTTCGTCTAAATCAGTACAAAACAGAACCACATGCGTTGGAATCATAGTTATTAGAACCGAACCGAACCGGCCGATTCAACTGGTTGAACCGGGAACCGGGCATTAAACCGGTTTGGTTCGATTAATATACCGTTTTTGCTAAAGAACCGGAAAAAATCGGTTGAACCGGACGATTTTTTTAAAAATCGAGTGAACCGACAGATTTAAAAAAAAAAACGGTTGAACCACTTTTTGTCTTTTTATCACCTACAACTTTTTTTTCTCACAAAACTTCTTATATTTGATGATTAAATGATGAAATTTGGTATAAAATAAGATATTGTTGTATGTATTTTTGTTATATATACAAATATATTAAACTTATACATTAAGCTAATTTCAATGATTATGTTTATATTTTGTTATTTATCACTAGATAATAAAAAAAATATATTTTTCTTGTTATTTTCTTAATTTTTAATATATTTATGTATATTTTTAATATATTAATTATAAAACCGGTTGAACCAGTGAATCATGAACTATCCCATTCACTGGTTCATCGTCTGGTTCGATTCTAAAAACTATGGTTGAAACGCACTCTAGACCGTTGGAACACAAATAAAGTAATTCTCGCTATGTCAAAATGGAAGCTTCACCATTTGAATGTTCAAATCCATCGTTCGAACGAGCACTGGTTCATTGTTTGAACACGTACACTACAATATTCACATGAAAGTAGACTTCTCAAGCTTTCTAAAGAAAAAGTGTGTGAAATGTATGCCTGAACAAAACACACGAACGCATAAAGTGAGTGCCTAATCTCTTAATTTAACAATTTGGTATTTAGATCTACTTACCATTACTAAATACAAGAGATTCTACTGAAGTATGCAGGTCTTCAGTTTCCCACTGCACTGAAGCTTGAATGGATGTAGTCATGAGTTCTCATTTAACACACTTACATAAACTAATGTTTTGAAAACGGAATTAGCCAACATTACAAATTGACAATTTTTTTCCTCATGCATTTGATTAGTGGCAATAATTTCCATGATACCTTTATTTTCTATTAATTTGTTGGAAATTCATCTCATGGTTTTAAATCTCATTTAGACTTTGCAATATATTAGTTTTTACCGTCATACATGCAATAGTTATTCATAAGTTTCCCAAAATGTGGGATTGAAATTGTTCTAATTTCATGGACGTGTAAGGAAAGCGCTTTGACTATTGTAGTTTTTCTATTTCGATAACTTTCCTAATAGGCTAATACTATGGAGTATGGACGACCTTAAAATATTATATCTTATAAACCTATGGTGGCACTTACCCCAGAGGAAAAATAATTGTAGTGGTGATTTAATTAGATAATTGAACTAAAATATTTATTATTATAACATTGGCAAATATTACTTTCATTTGCTAATAAAACAGTTATGCCATTAGAACTACATAAAAAAATATGGGACCACTAATATGTACTATTAGACTGATTTGTATCTTGAAGAAAGATCAACATCAACCTGTAAATTTAGTATTGAGTTATTAGCCTTATAAGATTGTAAAGTAAAGATATAATAGTGTTCATTGTAAAACAAGGTATATGTATATTGAGAGGAAGATGAGCATTAACTTAGGTATCTTGGTGGGCTCATATGCACTTGATTGATAGGGTTTCCCTAATTTCCAACATGCACACACATATATTCTATACTCCGGAAGGTAATAAATTAAGTCAAAACATTTTACGTCAAAGATGGGAGCTGTAAGCCTTTAGATAATTTTATATACTCACCATTTTTTTTTACTATATGGTGAGGGTGTAGAAAATACTTGTTTAGAATTAATGAAGGTTAACTCAAGGATCACTAATAAAAAAACAAAGTCTATTTAATCGGGATTGAATTATAAACAAAAGAATCCTCTTGTTGGAAAACTAAGTATAATATGAGTTCAATCTTCTCCTTGCCTGACTAATCTGCTCTCTAATTAGTTTCCACAATCACGCATCCACATCCACAATCACCTTGACCCACTTACGCCAAAGTGTGCAAATCCATGTAATGAATGTGCATGAAGAATATTATATGCCCTCCTAGTATAATACCAATGCCCTACAATATAGACTTCGAAACACAACACTCCCTTAAGCAATGTTGCCAAGAGAATGAAATGTATGCTCTACTCACTTTGTTGTGAAATTAATGATCTAAGCAACAAGAGTTAGAGAGAAAGCGAAAGAGAATTTACATGGTTCGACAATGTGCCTACTTCCATGGGTGCGGCCATATGTTTCACTATATAAAAAATGGATTACAACGTATTTATATGACACCACATTTAAATCCTAACCCTAATCAGATACATTGAAATTCTCTAATATACCCTTACCATATTGCGGGGGGCAAGCCCTCCCGGCTCCCCTACCTATTATTCATTCCTGGCAACACAACTAGGGTTACGCCGTATGGGTATTATGTGCTTCATTTTCACTTGTTACAAGAATATAAGTCATATCTCTAACATACTACGAGTTATTCGATAATATATAAATCTTAGGTCTTTATATATAATCAAGACGAAAATCCTATGTGTAAAAGGAAACCAATTGTCACATATCAACACATTCCTCCATAAAAAACACGTGTTCTAACGATAAAGGAATGAGCATTCGAATGAAGACTTGAGCGTTCGAAGAAAGAGAAAGCACACGTTCGAGTGGTGAGCCTTTTGGAATTGTGTTACGTTAAATTTTTATTATTGTGCTGGAACAATACACTGTTAGTTCCAAATGAATCGCCTTCTAGGGCTCATTGGTCTAATGGTGGGATACGTGTTTGAACTTCAAATAGTGAAGCTTCTATTTTCACTATTTCGTTGCGCATAGCTTATATAAATAAGTCTAGAGTTCTAGGGCCAACTTTCAAAGGTCTATTTATCCTATAGTCAAAACTAACCATTCCTAAGGACATTGTACTCAATTAAAATTGACTCCGAACGACAGCATAAGGTAATCTACCCACATGGTATGAATGCGACGCATGAGTATACTTACCTTGAATTGCACACAACTCTAAATTTCACAAGATCTTATTCCAAAATTGAAACTGTACTTGCATGAGGCTTCTTGATCCATAACAAATACTAACAATAAACTTCGTGACTCAATTCAAGCTACACAAGTACTAAATAGGTTTTGGACAAAGAATTGTGAACATAAAAAAGATTAGGAACAAATTTTTTTCTCACATATGGAATTTGCATCTTTTTGGCAAGATTCAAATTTATATTGCTGGGCCTTTCTGTCATTCTTTATTCATTTTTCCCCATCTTAAAATTAACATCATCGAATTCCTTTTATTTATTAAAAAACAAATTTCTTATTGTATCACTTTGTTACAATATATTGTTGGATTTGTTTCTATCTCCAATTTCTTATTAGTTATTAAACCATTAGTTAATTAATAAGGAATACTGATTTTAATATTCTTATTTAGATCAAGAAAAATTTCTATCGAAGATATACGCTTGTTAAGTAACTAGGATCTTAAGTTCATATAAATATTAGGATAATGATAACGAAAATAAAACATGCATTCACAAAAGATAGCTGACACGAAGGTTTTTACTTGGAAAACCCTATCGAGAATAAAATCCACTCACTTGCAAAAGATCTACTAATTAATATGAATACAATACAAGTCAACAAAGGTATTACCCTCAAGCAACTAACCTACTATCTCTAGTGTATTATCACTAGTTTGTCAAGAGGCTAGGGTTGTCTTTATGTATCACATGGTACCCTATTTATATTAAAAAAATTCGTGTACAAAGCCTAAACCTAATTGGAATAGGTCTTATGTACAAAATTAGAAAAATAGAAATGCTTAGAACTTCTATTTGCTCACATTTACTTGAAGTAGGGGTATATATCACTGGGCTTGGGTTTGAGACTTGTACAAGAATGAATAACCCCGGCCAAACTTTGCTCAAGTCAGATGTTTTTTTTTTCTTGAAAGGTAGAACCTTAGGCTATGTTGGTCCTAAGTGTTGTAAATTTCTTGGTCTGAGCAAGTGCCTGAGCATGACTAGGTGCATACGATTTTTTTTTTTTTAAAGATTGGGAACTTTGATGCTGAAGTTTGCAGAAGTTTACATCTCATAGTGGTTATGAAGCATAGATACTCTATTTTGGCTTATGTATTAGTGTCGGACAATGACACATTTGGACACATGAAAAAAGAGTGTCCAATTTGTTTTTAAATGCTTTTCTTTCTTTTGCTAATTTGTTGCATTTTGTGAATATGCTTCCCACCATTTTTATGCCTTTCTTTTTCTTATAGAGTACTAGTTTTTTCTAAATGTTTTTTTTTTTTTTTGTTTTTGTTTTTGGTTTGTTTTGCTTAATCTGTGGCGTATTGTAAATATGCCTCCTTGTGCATTGTACCTTTCCATTCTCTTGGATTCTCTCTTTTATTCAAGTCTTCTCTTAGTAATATGGTATTACTACCTCTTTTTTTTTGTTTTTTACTGCTGAAGACATTATCATTAAAATTTAAATTTCTTTGCATTGTTTCTAGGTGGAGAAGATCCCAGGATCATTTCAATCAGAGGAGCATTATCTTGGTTCATATGTTTATCCTTTACTGGAAGAAACACGAGCAGACCTAGCATCCAGTATGGAGATTATATATAGTGCACCTTTCTCTAAAGTGATCTTTCTTAACGAGTCTGATGAAACATTACTATATGATATTAAGGTTGATGACTGGAGAAACAGATTTAGCGATCGGGGCAAGGCGCCTTACTGTATATTGCCTGGAGATATAATTATCTTGTCAGATGTGAAACCTGTAACTGTTTCTGATTTACGGCAGGTGGGAAGGACATGGACTTTTGCATCAGTTACTAATATCACTGAGGATGAGAATGAAGTGGATAGCACATCTACTTATTTTAAAGTCAAAGCATCAAAAGACATTGGAGTCAAAGAAGGGATGCGGAAATCACTGTTCGTGGTTTTCTTGATAAATATTACAACAAACAAAAGAATATGGAATTCCTTGCACATGTTCACAAATCTGAAGATTATTAAGGAAGTTCTGTGCACTAATTCTGTGGTAAGAAATCTGACTAGATTTGTTGTAGGTTGGATACTATGGCATTATTCTTAAATTCACAAACACTGGAATGTCCTTTTTTATTATTTTTTCATAATGTGGATGACACATGGCGCAAGAGCATAATTAGAACTGAAAATAGTGATGCTGATAGTATTTTGTTAATAATTAAAAAATATATATTCTTGTGTTGAAGGGTTAGAAGAAGGAACTAGAAATTTAATACATCTTATGTAAAATCTTACATTAATTTGATTCCTTGTGGCACAGGATCGACACATTTTATTGGTAAATTCAAGAAGGGCTCCTCCTTTTCATTTAGACATAGCTTGAGATTTTTTATCCCTTCATTTTCATTATATGTCCTTCGCTATGCATGATTGGATTTTTTTTTAATAAATGTATAATAGAGTTTCATATATATATATATATATTTACCTAGTTTTTATCTTTTTTAATAAATTCCTACCTTGTATACCTAAGCTAATATTGTAAAGCATCATGTGCCATGTATTTTACTGTTTTTCATTAATATAATGAGACGACCTAGCAGAAAGAATTCCATGGGAGAGCTGTGTACTTCACATTATGGGATCTTGTTTGACATTTTTATTGTGAAAACAGGTTGAGGAAGATTGTGACATTTGTTCTGTACAAAGCAATAGTCAATTGGCTGTGAGATTTGGTTTGAGCCTCTTGTATAAACTGAATGAATCCCAAACTAAGGCAATCTTGGCTTCTCTTCTTAAAATGAAATGTAACCACAAGTCTTTTGTGGAGCTTATATGGGGCCCACCCGGGACAGGGAAAACTAAGATTGTCAGTGTGATGCTCTTTAACCTCTTAAGAGTGAATTACAGGATCCTTACTTGTGCCCCAACAAATGTAGCAATAACAGAAGTGGCCTCTCGGGTGATAAAGCTGGTCAAAGAGTCATTTGAAGCTGAATCTACAAGCGATGTTCTATTTTGTTCTTTGGGAGATATTCTCTTATTTGGCAATAAGGATCGTCTTAAAGTTGGTTCTGAAATCGAGGAGATATATCTGGATTATCGTATTGAAAGGCTTGCCGAGTGCTTAGGACCATTGACTGGTTGGAGGCATTGTTTAACTTCCATGATAGATTTTCTTGAAGATTGTGTTTCTCAGTACCATATTTTTGTGGAAAATGAATTGATCAAGTTAAAAGAATGCTGTGATCAAGATGAATTTCGGGAGATGGAATTCAAATCATTTCTTGAGTTTGCAAGAGCTCGATTCAAATCCATTGCATCAGCGCTCAGAAGATGTTTATCTATATTCTGTACTCATTTACCGAAACATTTTCTTCTGGAACATAATTTCCAAAACATGGTTTCCCTTGTTTGCTTGCTTGATTCCTTGGAAACATTGTTGTTTCAAGACAATGTGGTTTCTGAAGAACTGGAGGAGCTTCTTTCACGTCAGGAAATAGTTGAAGAACCTTCCGAGTCTTTTGTGGATATGCCGTTACTGCTGTGTCTGTGGAGAAGCAAGTGCCCCTCCGTTCTGAAAACTCTTTGGCATTCTCTTGAGGAACTTGACCTTCCAAGTGTTATGAACAAGCATTCAATAACGGAATTCTGTTTTCAGGCTGCTTCCTTGATTTTCTGCACTGCTTCTAGTTCATATAAGCTGCATTCAGTGGAAATGAAACCACCGAACTTGTTAATTATTGATGAAGCTGCCCAGTTGAAGGAGTGTGAATCAGTTATACCCCTTCAACTTCAAGGTATGAGGCATGCTATTCTCATTGGTGATGAGTGGCAACTACCAGCAATGGTTAATAGCAAAGTAAGTCAATGCTACTTGATCATGTTACCTACAAATTTAAGGAGAAATAAGTGGATTTTCTGCAAGTTTTTCCTCTAAAAATTTCCCTTTTCTTTTTCAAATTTGATTCCTGATGCCATCTTTGACTTATTGAATGTTTATATATATTAATAGGTTTCTGATGAAGCTGGCTTTGGAAGAAGCTTGTTTGAAAGATTGAGTTCATTGGGTCATTCTAAGCACCTGCTTAATATACAATACAGAATGCATCCATCAATTAGTTTCTTCCCAAATTCAAATTTCTATCACAACCAGATCTTGGATGCACCAAATGTTAAGAATCAAAATTATGACAGACACTATCTTCCAGGGCCAATGTTTGGTCCCTATTCTTTCATAAATATTGTTGGAGGAAGAGAAGAACTGGATGATGTTGGACATAGCAGAAGAAATATGGTTGAGGTCGCTGTTGTGTTGAAGATAGTACAGAATCTGTACAAAGGTATGACTTGTGGAATTAAAAATGTCTGTAATAAAATATTGACTTTGTTATCTTGAATTACTATCATTTTTATGACATGGCTTCTTGTTTTTATGTCACATTTACATTGACTTCTACAGAAAACAATTTTTTGCTTTTGAATTCTATAGCATCCATTTTTTAAGTTTGCAGCAACTTGATTGTATAGTATAGCATATATAACTTAATGACTAGTAGATCTCTAAGTTAATTTCTGCAACTGGAGTTCTGTGAGAATAATGTTACATAGAACTAAGGCTATATTGAGCCGTGAAAAAATGAGGGAGAAGAAAAGAAAATGCTTGAAATGACTACACATTTTTATGTATCTTCGTTAACTTCATTCTTTCTCAGAACCTCTCTGAGTGCAAAAGAGGGAATAAAATTCAAAGCATGAAGGGGAAAAATAATGAAACTATTCAAACATGCTTGCTCAATAAGGTGGTTATACCTCTTTCTCAGCAATTTTAATGGAGAGACTGTGTTATGCATATCACTTTTGTACCTATCACTGTCAGCTTAAGTTAACCATGTCATTTATCTCTTGAAAGAATATGTGTTCTGCATTTGATTCTACCCATTCACTACGACAAAAAATTTTCAAAAAAATAGGACACGCTCAAGTCAACTCGACAAAACCTTATTTTAATTATTAGGGGTTAACTACATGAATCCTATCTCACCAATCTTTTCTATTTAAGATCATTCTCTTACAGTTCGTTTGGATAAGTAGGAGGGAAAGGAAATCGAGAGGAGAGTATTAGTTATGAGGGAAAGGAAAGAAGAGGAGAGGGGAGGGTAATCTCTGCTTTATGTTTGGATAACTAATGAAAAAAAAGGAGAGGAAAGACTAATATAATCCTTTCATCTTGTTTGGGAATGATAAAAGAGAGAAATGAAATGAAGGAATTTTATATTATTTTACTATTATATCCTAGGATGCTTTAGGATAGAAGTGTCATTTTTATTTTGGCTTTTACAATTTTAAGGGTAATATTGGTATTATTAAAAATTCATTAAATCTTTGTTTCCTTTCCCTCCATTTCCTCCCACTTTTGGAGGGATAACAAAATTACTCAAATGAGGGTTAAGTTCTCCCTCCCTTTTCCTCCTTTTCTTTCCTAATTTTTAAAACAAACATGATATAAGCTCTAATTCCTTCTCTTTCCCTGCCCTTTCTTTCCGATTCCTTCCATCCAAACATAGTGTTAGTGGACCACATATTATCATGTCATTTTTTAACTACTTCTATCAAAGTTAATTTTGGTCACCCTCACCTCCTAGTATGACCCTCAATATTAACTATGATGCTCTTTCTTAGTAGTGTATTTACTAGTATTCGTTGTACATGACCATACCACCTTAACTGGTTTTCTCTCATTTTATCTTCTATAGGTGCTACTCATACCATCTCACAAACATATTTATTTTTAATTTTATCTTTTCTTGTCTTACCGCATATCCATTTCAACATCCTTATTTTGGCCACACTCAACTTATTAATATGTTGTTTGCTAATTGTCCAATATTCTGTTTCGTACAGCATCGCTGGTTTTATAGTTGTTCTATAAAATTTACCATTTAAATTTAAAGGTATAAAGGACACGCTGAAAATATATATGATCATGTAATCAAATTCTAACATTATTTCAATCGATTTCAAGACTAATAAAAAATTAATATTAGTAATAAATAACTATTTTATACAAGTTTTGTTAAGTTGATTTATTAGGAATTAATATAAGTTTTTTAACTAATTTAGGATGTACACATATTAAACATATAAATTATTATTATTATTATTTGATTCAACAAATAATAAATATCAAAATTGTAACAATGATTTATTATTTTAAAAAAATTAATAATAAAGTTTAAAAAGTTAAATACAAATTAAATCAATTTAAATAATTTAATATATGTTATAAAAAAATTTAATAAATAAAAAATTAATATTTGTTGTGAAATGTTGGATGTCAATATTCAATATTGAAACTTAAGCATTGAATGCTACAAACATTCAATGCTTGTAAAAAAGAAAGAAAGAAAGAAGAAAAGAAACTGAATTTCTCCCACCTTTATAGATATAAGTAAATGACATTTACTCCTCATGGTTTATAAACATCTATATATACAGATGTTAGTAGTGAAGAAGAAAAGGCAAGGCAAGAGTAAGAGAAAAGAATAATCAGTTTATTGAGAGTACCTTATAATCAACCCCTTTCGTATTTCTTTTTAATAGTAAAGTTCTTCTCCTTTCCGGCCCCCTGTGGACGTAGGCTTGAAGCCTAACCACGTAAATTTTTGTGTGCACTTGTGTGGTTGATTTGTGTGCATTTATTTTTCTATTTTATAATACGTTATCAGTACGGAACCCTGGTCAACTGAGACAGGTAAAATAAAGGTAAGCAAATTTTTTATTACTAGAATATATTATACATTAAGCAACTATAGCACTAATACTACAGTAATTATTTGCTCGTATTTTCTAATATTTTTATTTGATTATATCATATTTTTAATTTTTAGTTTTTAAAAAAGAAATGTCAAATCTCATCAAACTTGAGTTTATTACATTAGACATTTCTGAAAAAAATTATTTATCTTGGATTCTTGATTCAGAACTTTACATTGAAGCTAAGAATCTTGGAAATACTGTTAAAGAAGGAAATACAGCATCCCCGTAGAATCGGGCTAATCCATTAATATTCCTTCGCCATCATATTCATGAAGGCTTGAAATCTGAATATTTTACGGTTAAAGATCCATTGACCCTTTAAAAAAATTTGAAAGAAAGATATGATCACCAGAAAACTATTATTCTCTCAAAAGCTTGGTATAATTAGCTGCACTTGAGGTTGCAAGATTTTAAATCAGTCAGTGAATATAATTCTGCACTATTTAGAATTACTTTGCAATTGAAATTATGTGAAGAAAATATTACAGATGCAGATATGTTAGAGAAAACATTTTCTACATTTCACCCTTCGAATTTTGTCCTGCAGCAATAATATCGAGAGTGTAAATTTACTAAATATTCTGACTTGATATCATGTTCTCTCCTAGCTGAACAACATAATGAACTTGTGATAACAAATCATAACTTACATCCCACTGGCTTTGCACCATTCCTTGAAGTGAATGGACCTGCATTTCCTGAAACAAATGCAATCCGCATTTTCTGAAGCAAATGCAACCGCGTGATATAAACAGAGTTATAGACATGGACATGGTCGTAGATATAGGCGTGGGCATAGTCATTACACATACCGAGGTGGTCATAAGAACAGTTCATATAATTGTCCTATAAGAGACACACCACAGCACCTAAAGTGCAATAATAATGTGGAGGCAAATCAAGGAAAGGGGAAACGAAAATGGCCTCAAGATCTTGAAGAATCTTGTTATCGTGGAGGAAAAGGATATTGGTCACGCACCTTTCATATGCCACCTCAAGATCCTGAAGTATCGTGTTATCGGTATGGGGGAAAAAGGCATTGGTAGCGTACCTGTCGTACGCCCAAACATTTAGTAGATCTTTACCGAGCCTCAATAAAAGGAAAAGAAATAGAAACAAATTTTACTGATGGTCCTGTAGACATCACACACTTAGATCTCGCAGATTTCTTTGCAGATCCTGATGAAAAAATTAACCATTTAATAGGTGATGGAAATGTCTACATCGGCTAATGTTTTTATTTTATCTCATATAATATTTTACTCTAATGATTTTATCTTCTTTATATATTTTTAATAGAAATTTATTATTATTTTTCATAATAAATTTATCTGATGAATTGATAGAGTTCAAGATGAACGGTGAAGATATACGTCTGGCAGACAGTGCAACTACACACAATCCTTCGAGATAAAAGATATTTCTTGAACTTAAAATTAGCTGAAGCCAATGTTAGTACCAAGGAAGCACGGACACTCTAATCTGGGTGGCGTATCAGTGTCCGATACATCTGGGACACGGACACGCGCCGGACACGTGTCTGATTTTTTTTTCCTTTTTTTTTTTTTTAATTTAGGACACGCCTGAACACGCCCAGGACACGTCCAGGACATGCCCAAAAAAATTCAGACACGCGGGGGTCAAGTTGTAATTTGGAATAAAAAACATGGGGTCTCTTTTAATATTCTTAAAAACTAGCGGGGTCAGTTTGTAATTTAATAAACTTATGTTTATATGCGTTATGCTTAACGTCGGGCATTTCTCAAAATCAGAGAGAAGAAAAGAGAAGAGAAGAGAAGAGAGAAAAGCCCTAGTCGTGCTTGCCTCTGTTGCTCGCCGCCGTCGCAGTCCGCCATCGTCGAAGTCCCCAGTATGTACATCTTTATTCTCTAACTTCTGTCCCTTTTTTCTGTATAATTTCTTCTCCTTTTCTTATGATCGGGATTTCTCAAAATCAGAGAGAAGAGAAACCGTGAAGAGAGAAGCCCTAGCTGTTGCTCACCTCCATCCTTCGCCACCGTCGTTGTTCCCCCTTGGCAGTCCATCGTTGTCGAATTCACCAACCTAGGTACGTACAACTATATTCTCTAACTTCTGCCCTTTTTTCTGTATAATTTCTTCTCCTCTCTCTCTCTCTCTCTATATATATATATATAATTTTTGTCGATTTCTATATAATTTTTTCTCCCTTGGCAGTCCATTGCTGTCGATTTCTGTATAATTTTTTTTGTTTCATTTTTTAATTTTTTTCTCTTTTTCTTTATTATATGTTTTTTTGATGTTTCAATGAGTTTATCTTTTTCTTTCTTCCATCTATTTTGAAGCTTGTTGATTCACTACAAGTTTGCAATTGATTCAACAAGCTTCAATTTGCGGCATTTGCAATGTATGTGGTTACTTGCTGTTTCCCTTGGAAAGTTTCATTTTTCAATTTTTTTCTCTTTTGCTTTACTATATATTTTTTTCGATGTTTCAGTGAGTTTATCTCTCTTCTTTCTTCCATCTATTTTGAAGCTTGTTGATTCACTGCAAGTCTTGCAATTCACTGCCTGAAATTCTTGGCATTCTTGGCCAACTGGAACTCGAAGCTTATTGATTCCTTGAATTCATGTGAGTGTCCTTCCTTCCTACTTTGCTGATTTTCTGCAAAAAAAAAAATATATATATATAAATTGTAAATTTGTTGATTCACTGAAGTCTGAAAATTTGAGTCTCCTTCCTGTTTTTTTTTTTTAGCTTGTTGATTCCTACTTGCTATGATTTTGTTATTTATAATTTTGTTGAAATATTTGGTACTTTACTTTTAAATATATCACTTTGTGGTACTTCATATTGAAAATTTGGAATTGTGTTTCTTGTGTAAATGTTGCATGAAATTGTGTTTTTTTTTTATACATAATTTGATTGATATGAAAATAGAAATTGATTATATTATTATATAAATAAAAATAAAATATATTTTATTCAATGTGTCCCCGATGTGTCCGTGTCCTACTTTTTTGAAAAATTGCGTGTCGGTGTGTCCATGTCCGTGCTTCTTAGGTTAGTACAATATCTGGTACTACAAATTTAATTGAAGGCTTCGGAAGAACCAGCATCATGTTTCCAAATGGCACAATATTTCATATAAATGATGCTTTATATTCTAGCAAGCCTAGAAGAAATTTGCTAAGTTTTAAAGATATTGGCGGAAATGGGTATCATATTGAGACTATTACTGAAGATAATGTGGAATATCTTTGCATTATTTATATTGTTTCAAACAAGAAGTATACTGTGGAAAAACTTCATGCTCTTTCATCTGGCTTGTACCAAACAACTATAAGAACAAGTGAATCACATGTCGTGTTGAACCAGAAGTTCACTAGCCCCAGGACTTTTGTTCTTTGGCATGATTGATTTGGTCACCCAGGGGCAATAATGATACATAGAATCATTGAGAATTCGCATGGACATCCCTTAAAGAACCAAAAGATTCTTTTACCGGATGAATATCTATGTACTGCTCAAATCATTCGATTGAGTGCACAATTTCCCGATCATCCCATCAAGACAATAAGTCTTGACAATGCTGGTGAATTTACATCCCAAGCATTTGATGAATTTTGCATGTCAATTGGAATTACTGTTGAACATCATGTTGCTTGCGTACACACACAAAATGGTTTAGTCGAATCTCTTATCAAGCGTCTCCAATTAATTGCTAGACCTTTACTTATGAGAACAAAACTACATGTTTCCATTTGGGGACATGCTATATTACATGCTGCAGCATTAATCCGTATCTAACCAACCTCTTACCACAAATATTCTTCTTTACATATTGTACTTGGTCATCCACCAAATATTTTTCACCTACGAGTATTTGGTTGTGTTGTACAAATTCCTATGCACCCCCACAACACACTAAAATGGGTTCCCAACAAAGATTCTCCATCTATTATAAGATATCTTGAACCCCTAACAGGTGATCTATTTACGACACGATTTGTCGATTGTCATTTTGATGAGACAGTCTTCCCACCATTAAGGGGAGAAAAGCTGAAGCCAGAAGCTCAGCGTGAAATATTTTGGATCGTATCAATCTTGCCTCATCTTGATCGTCGTACTAATTAATGTGAACTAGAAGTTCAAATGATCATTCATTTGCAAAGTATTGCAAATTAATTACCAGATGCATTCACTGATACAAAGAAAGTAATAAAATCGCATATACTAGCTGTAAATATCCCTGCACGGATTGATGTCCCTATAGGACAATCCGTTAGTACAACAACAAATGAATCTATGACACGCCTGAAGCGTGGTAGACCTATTGGTGTGAAAGATAAAATTCCCTGGAAGAGGAAGAGGAAGGCACAAGAAAATAATAAAGTGGCAACTCCTGAAGAGACCACACATGATAAAGAGGTGGCAAATGTTGAAGAAACCACACATAGTAAAGAAGTGGCAACTCCTAAAGAGACCACGCATTATATTGATGATTAATCAACCCAACGTTGGTAGACAAATACCTCCTAAAAAAGATGTATCCCCTGAAGTGGAACATGTAGCCCCTAAAGAGGCACAGGTACCTAAAAATAAAAAGATCTTAATAAATTATATATTTAGTGGAGATATATGGGATCGAAGTGATATTATTGTTAATCATATATTTGCTTGCGTAATATCACTTGAAATCACCAAAAGTGATGAAGATTTTGAACCACAAAACGTAAAAGAATATCAACTTAGAAATGATTGGCCAAAGTGGAAAGAAGCAATACAAGTTGAGTTAGACACATTAGCAAAACAATAAATATTTGGACATGTAGTTCAAACGTATAACGATGTAAAGCCTGTAGGGTACAAATAGGTATTTACACGAAAACATAATGAGTAGAATGAAATCATTAGATACAAAACAAGACTTGTAACACAAGGTTTCTCGCAAATACCTGGTGTTGATTATAAAGAGACATACTCTCCCGTGATGGATGCAATTACGTTTCTATTTTTGATCAGTTTGGCAGTATCACAAGGGCTTGATATGCGTCTAATGGACGTAGACATAGCATATTTATATGGATCGCTTGATAGTGACATATATATGAAAATTTCCGAAGGATTTAAAACGCTTGAAGCAGGTAATACACAATCTCGAAGCATGTAGTTAATTAAGCTCGAATGATCTTTGTATGGATTGAAGCAGCCAGGGCACATGTGGTATAATCATCTCAGTGAATATTTATTGTAAGAAGGATATGTGAATAACTCAATTTGTCTATGTATTTTCATAAAGAAGTCAGGCACTGGATTGGCTATAATAGCAGTATATGTTGATGATTTGAACCTTGTGGGACACCTGAAAAGCTTAAAAAAACTACTGTTTATTTAAAGCAAAAGTTTAAAATGAAA
The DNA here is from genome assembly GCA_008638375.1 of Nyssa sinensis. NCBI lineage: Eukaryota > Viridiplantae > Streptophyta > Magnoliopsida > Cornales > Nyssaceae > Nyssa > Nyssa sinensis. Next base: position 12,493,178 of record CM018042.1, on the reverse strand, counting down.
AATATGGGAAAAACAAAATTTTGTCTCGGCCTGCAAATCGAGCACTTCGCAAAAGGAATCCTCTTACATCAATCTGCATATACAGAGAAAATTCTAAGGCGATTTTATATGGATAAAGCTCATCCATTAACATCTCCTATGGTTGTTCGATCACTTGATGTGGAGAAAGATCCCTTTCGCCCTAGACAAGATGATGAAGAAATCCTTGGTCTAGAAGTACCATATCTTAATGCAATTGGCGCTCTCATGTTTCTTACAAATTGTACATGGTCAGACATTGCATTTGCTATTAATTTACTGGCAAGATATAATTCTACTCCAACTCGAAGGCATTGGAATGGTGTTAAACATATTTTTCGCTATCTTCGCAGAACAATTGATATGGATATGTTTAATTCACAAACCTCAAAATCACCATTAGTCGGGTATGCAGATGCTGGGTATCTTTCTGATCCATACAAAGCTAGATCACAAACAGGATATGTATTTACCTGTGGCGACATTGCTATATTATGGATATCTACAAAGCAAACAATGACAACCACTTGCTCAAATCATTTAGAAATCCTAGCACTCCATGAGACAAACCGAGAATGCATATAGTTAAGATCTGTTGTCCAGCACATTCGGGAATCATGTGGATTATCTTCAATTCAAGCTAGCCCAACAACAATATACAAAGATAATGTAGCGTGTATTACACAAATTAAAGGCGGCTACATTAAAAGAGATAGAACCAAGCACATTTCACCAAAATTCTTTTATACTCATGAGCTCCAAAAGAGCGGTGATATTAATGTTCAACAAATACGCTGAAGTGACAATCTAGCAGATTTGTTCACAAAAGCATTGCCAACAACAACATTCAAGAAGTTAATATATAAGTGTGGAATGCGTCAGCACAAAGATCTTTTATGTTGAACTTATACTGCAATGAGGGGGAACATGCATATTAAGAAGATGCTGAAGAATGGAAGACATCCAAGGGGAGTGTTGTGAAATGTTGGATATCAACATTCAATATTGAAACTTAAGCATTGAATGCTACAAACATTCAATGCTTGTAGAAAAGAAAGAAAGAAAGAAGAAAAGAAACCGAATTCCTCCCACCTGTATAGATATAGGTAAATGGCATTTACTCCTCATGGTTTATTAACATCTATATATACAGATGTTAGTAGTGAAGAAGAAAAGGCAGGGCAAGAGTAAGAGAAATGAATAATTAGTTTATTGAGAGTACCTTGTAATCAGCCCCTTTCGTATTTCTTTTCAATAGTAAAGTTCTTCTCTTTTCTGCCTATGGACGTATCCTTGAAGCCGAACCACGTAAATCTTTCTATGCACTTGTGTGATTGATTTGTGTGTATTTATTTTTCTATTTTACAACAATATTATGTTTATAAGGAGACGTGTCCAAAGTCAATGGAAAGGGGGGAGTCAAAACTGAAAAGGGGTGGGGGGTTGTTCAAAACTAAAAGAGGGATGGGTGGGGACGCATCAGGATTGAGAGGGAGGATTAAAAACTAAAAGCGGCTCGGGGGAGGGGAGGAGACGTCATCAGAGAGGGGGGAGTGGGGTAAGAATTGGGAAGCAACACATATCACGCAGTGAGAGAAATTGAGACTGATGGAAGACCCGACAAGAGGAGAAGAACAAAAAGGAGGAGGAGGTACCTGTGTATCGATGGTAGGTAGAAGCGCCAGGTCACCCACTACCCTTTTTTCTTCTCTCTTTCTTTACCTTCTTATTTGGGATTTGATGATTCTCCATTCCTTAATCAATTTTTTTCTTTTTTTCTTTTTTTAGGAATACTCATCTTCTTCTCTTTGATCGAATCCGGCCGTATCCCCATAGGTTTGAAGGTGTCCGTGTCTCAGATGTGATGGACACCAACACTAAGCCTCTAGGAAATGTTGGTACTTTTTAGCTAGAAAGACCATAGAAATGTATAAATTTGACCTATAGGTAGGGTTGTTTGAAAAGAAGAGCCAAAATAGTAGCTTAATTATTCAATGCGAATTTCAAGATGTCTATATATTTCTATAAAGGTCATTTGCTGATGTTGAAGAGGGGGAGACATCGTGGGGTGGGGTGGGGTGGGGTGGGTTGGGGTAAGAATTAGGAAGCCACACACGAATAGAGAGAGAGAGAGAGAGAGAGAGAGAGAGAGAGAGAGAGAAGACCCGATGGGAGGAGAACAAAAAAGAAGAGGTGACTGGGTATCAGTGCTAAGCAAAAGCACTAGGTAGGCCATTGCCCTTTTCTCTTCTCTCTTTTTTTACCTTCTTAACTGGGATTTGATAATTCTCCACTCCTTAATCAATTTTTTCTTTTTTTGGAATACTCATCTTCTTCTTTTCGATCGTGTCTAGCTGTATCCCCATTAGTCTGAGCATGTATGTGTCTCAAACGTATCGGTTACCAACACTCTGGCCTCTAAGACGCGTCGATATTTCTAAGGCAGAAAGACCATAGAAGTGTATAAATTTGACCCATAAGTTCTTTCAGGGATCAAAATTTCGTTTCGTTTCCATTAAAACGGCCGAAACGTTTCCGTTTCCTAGTGAATCGAAACGAAACACTAGTGGAATACTGAAATTCACATTGTTTCTATGGAAACAAAGTTGTTTCGGTAGAAACATACCAAAATTAGTGGAAACATATCGAAATGGTGGAAGCATTTCTTTGGTATCAGCAACACTTTTAGAAGTTGGTAAAAGATAATATCCATTTGTTTTTTTAAATGGAGGAGATTTGAAAGATTAAAACCCAAAATTATGAGAAGATATTTTTTATTTTTCCTCAAAAATAATGACAATGAAAGTAAAAGTAGTAGAAATAAAATGTAGGTAAATAATTTATTTTAATACTTAGTTACTAATTATAATAGGTTTAAATTACTATGTTTTTACTTATTATATTATATGTAACTTGTGTCAAATTGTCTAATCCGTGGATATTACACAATATATATTTATTATTTTATGTTTTATAATAATTTTACATATTTATTAGCAAATATATAATAAATTCATATTACATAAATAAATTAGTTCTAAATTTTTTATACTAGTTTTTAATAAGAAAAGAGTTATTTGATATTAATGACTAATTTCTTTTATGTTTTTTTTTTAATTTCACCCTAATATCTTCTTGTGTGGATGGACATGTACCATAAAATATTTTCAATTAATTATAATATTTACTTTTACACATTTATATATTTTACTTTATTTTTCTACTTGTTTCTAGACATTTTAATTTTTTTCATCGTTTTTACTATGTTTCTACAATATTTTTGTTTTCTAGGTGATCGAAACAACACTACTAAATGAAATTTTGATCCTTAGATTCTTTAGAATGTAACATAGGGTTGTTTGAAATGAAGAGCCAAAATAGTTGCTAAATCGCTGAACACGAATTCGAAGACATCTATATATAGAAATGAAAGATCATTTGGCCATTTCACATCATTTGGGTTGACTCTTGAGTTTCTTTGAGGGAGTTAAAGCCTTCTTTGTGGAGGTTAAAATTATGATAGAAATTAATTATCTATCATAGAGGAATGCAAAATGCCCAAATATGTTCTTTTATCCGGATTAATTAAACAAAAATTGTTGGTCTAAATGGTAAACCAAATTATAAAAAAACTTTAGTTAGATCCCTTAGTTAATTTGGCCAAGTGCTAATTATTATTATTTTTGATAAGTATGGCCAGGTGCTAATTATTCAATTAAGCAATACTAATAGAAGCACAACAAAACCCAAGCACATAATCAGCCATAGATTTAAGTGAAAAAACCCTGACAGGTGAAAAAAAACCCACTGTTGCAACAAACAATGCACTAATAAAATCGATCCAGATTTAAGATGTCAAAGCTGCTAACCTGCCACACCTCCTCGTGTAGATTACTACTACTATGCTAGTTTGTCTTCTCGCTTTACTCTTTCTTGTTGACTTGCAACTTTATTAGACCTTTGTTTGTTCTCCACAACAATTTACACATTTCTTGATCACGATACACTTTTCTAAATGGAAAAGCATAAGTAGTGAAATGCCTAAGGGCATCTTTTAACCTAAGCTTTCCCAACTAGAAGGATCGTAAGGTTGTGTTTGTTAGGGGGTTGTCTTAGGAGCGTTCTTCTTAGGATTAGAATGTTTCTTAACAGTCAAAGATGATTCAGTATCACATAGAAACTTCACAATATTGTGCAACTTCACCAAATCAATTATATGCCTCAGAATAATGCAGAATGTCCCAAAAATGTTTTTTTAGTTATTTTATCCAAATTAACTAAATACAAATTGTTGCTCTAGATGGTAAACCAAATGACCTAAAATCTTTAGTTAGATCCCTTAGTTAATTTTGTTATGGCCAAGTGCTTATTATTCAATTAAACAATAATAATAGAAACACGAGAAAAACCAAGCACATAAATCAAACACAAGGATTTAAGTGGGAAAACTCTCGGGGAAGAAAAATCCATTGCTTCCACAAACAATCCACCGATAAATTTTATTCAGATACAAAATGCAAAAGCTACAAATGATAGCTACTAAGCTACCACACCTCTTTGTGTAGATTAGCACTAGTCAATTATACTAGTTTGTCTTCCCGCTTTTCTCTTACTTGCCGACTTGTTTGTTTTTCACAACAGTCCATACTTCTCTTGATCATGATCCGTAGATTTATCCCACCAAGTGTGCAAACCTGGTGCAGTGATCTGGGTGGCACTAAATGCTCCAAGCAATTAGCTAAAACTCACGGATACCTCCGTGAAGGGTGACTATAGAAACTTAGAAAGTAATCCTAGTTCATGAAAATTAAGCTCTGAAGAGAACAATAAAATTTTCAGGAAGTCTCTAGGATTCAAGGGTTAAGTCTCTATGAATGTCTTATGTTCTCTCTATATATTTTTTTCCTCTCTCTCTTAATAATGAATAATAAAGAAACAATATAGAGGTAATCAGAAACCTAACCTAATTAAGTAACCAAGAACCAATCATAATTCATACCTAAGACAATCCATGTTGGAACTGTTCAGAGTCTTCAGACAGTTTTCTGCATTTGGACTATTTATGACCCTTTTTGAATGGTCAAAGTTCTATTATTCAATTTACGTAACTTTAAACCAACGTTGCAGTGCAAATGCTCAAGAGCCATGTTTGAACGGTTAAGGTACTATTTCGCTCTCCATTTCAAACAACCTTATGTTATGTTCTTAAGAATGTATGGGGCAAATTAACAAATTTTCATTGTCTTTTTAGCTTATACCAAAGGGTACATGTATAATCTAATGCAGACCCTACAAAGACCATGTAAAATATTAAAGGCACACTATAATTATGAATTCAATGCATGTTATGTGTGTTTATACCTTTCTTGGTAGAGTAATTCTGAAGTCTTTAGTATACTTCTTAATGCGTCATCTTTAGAATCACCATTCCGTAATTCATTTTGACTACTATCGAAGTCTTCACTGGTATAATATGGTTGCGCTAAAACTCAACTAGCCTAACAATTACATACTCAAAAGGTTTTCGGGTGAATTGCCAACACAATAACTTGAGGGAAACTTTACATAATATCTATGGGAACATTTGTTGGCCTAATATACTGATTATATATATATATATATATATATATACTGTTATAAGAATTAAAACAAAAGGAAATATAGAAATATAAATAACACTTCAACTCACAATTGTTGAATTAGAACAGAAAGGAAAAATTCGAGCCTTGTGAAATTCACAATTTCCTTAAGACGAATTTGCTCTCTCTCAGTGCTCAAGGTGATGAGCAATCGTCTCCCAAGATAGAACAGATTTCAATTCTAAAGATGCAGCACTTCAATCTTTAGAATTGAACGAACACAACAATGGTAGCAACTCAAACTTGAATTATGCAGAAAAAGAAATTTGTAGAGAGAGAGTGAGAATACAATTTTGGAATAAACGAATGCAGTGCAGGACTGAGTATTTATAGACTCAGATAAATCTGTTCATGAATGGTTGTGACCATTCAAATGAACAGACTGTAAGGTGGTGATGGTTTCAGTCATGAAGCGCCACTGTTTCATGTTGAACGGACATTGTTTCAGAAAGCGCCGCTATAACTCCTAAGGCCACGTTTGGTTTGGCAGAAAAAATTTAAATAAATTTTATCTAAAAAGTATATACTCAACATGACCCATGGCCCAGACCCAAGCCCGATTCGGTGCGGGGCGAGGCGGCGCGCGCACGCTTGTGTGGTAAGCCCACTTTGCTTAGGTCCTCCCTCTTCCACAAAACTGGGGTGCCCCTTGGGGCCCAACCCACTTTACAAGGAAGAAGTATATATACTCATTAGAAATTTAGTTGCCAATCAATGTGGGACAAAGGTCATTCACCACTTTACAATAGGTGTTCAAGTGAGGACTTTAGGAGTCAATTTTCTCATTCATTACTTAATGTTTTTGGACAAGTTAATATACGTGATTTATCTTTTAATGGATGAGAACATGTTTCAATGTGGATCTACCTTAAATTACATGTGGGACCTAAATTAATTAAGGCTCAAAGTTGACCCATTTTAAAACCGTTGAACAATCCCCCACATGAATGAAATTGACTAGAATTTAATGCAAATGAAAATGCAAACACTAGTTCGAGTACAGTGAAAAGGTTATTGCATTGGGTTAAGTAGCCTACTGGCTTTGAACTTGCCCTAGTGAACGACTATTGGATTTATTTAGCGAATCAGTGGACATGAAGTCTTTGAACTGTCAGCCGTTTGTGTAAACCAAGACAATAGAAATCACACAGTACCCTTTCGGACATAGTTGGTTCTCACGTTTGTGTTCATTTTGGCCTTGAACACCTCTTGGTTCCGTGAGTGTTTCAGAGAATTCAGCCTTTCAAAATTCCCATAGAAGCGGCCCCTTCTTACTCACATAGGTGATTTCTATGAAGAGTATCCTGCAATACCCTACTTGGACTTTTTTTTCCCCAAGATATAGAGATCATTAAAAGCGTAACTTATCCTAGTTCTCCCAGCAGATGTGCACTGTCTCATCATAAGAATGGTTAGGAGTATATATCTCCTCAGTGCGTACTGAGTTACTTCATAGTTTAGTTGGCCCTTTGAACCTAGATCTTGGGATCTCCAGTCAACTAGGTTAGGTTGCCACTATGACAACTCTTGTTTAGACATAGGCTTTAAACCCATTCCCTTTGATGAACTTTCCACTTGCTCTCATGTTAAGCCTTTTGTAAGTGGATCCGCAATATTATCTTTTGACTTTACATAGTCAATGGTGATAATTCCATTCGAGAGCAATTGCCTAACGGTATTATGTCTTCGATATATGTGTCGTGACTTACCATTACACATATGACTTTGTGCCCTTCCAATTGCTGATTGACTATCACAATGTATACAAATAGCGGGCATAGGTCTTGACCAATTTGGAATATCCTTTAAGAAATTATGAAGCCATTCTGCTTCTTCTCCAGCTTTATCTAAAGCAATGAATTCAGATTCCATTGTAGATCTAGCAATACATGTTTGTTTGGAGGATTTCCAAGACATAGCTGCACTTCTTAGAGTAAAAACATATCCACTTGTGGATTTTGAGTCTTTTGAATCAGATATCCAATTAGTATCAGATATCCAATTAGTATCACTATACCTTTCAAGTACAGTTGGATATCTCGTGAAGTGCAATCCATAATTTTGAGTATATTTAAAATACCCTAAAAGTCTTATTATGGCTTTCCAGTGATTGTTTCTTGGATTACTCGTAAATCAACTAAGCTTACTTATAGAATATGCTATATCAGGTCGAGTGCAGTTCATGATATACATTAAACTGCCTATTATACGAGAATACTCTAATTGAGATATGCTTTCACCAGTATTTTTAGCAAAATGAAGACTTACATCCACTGATATGTTTACAGGATTTATGTTATACTTCTTGAACTTATCAAGTAATTTCTCAATGTAATGAGATTGAGATAAAACAAGTCCATCAGACATTCTAGAAATTTTTATTCCTAGAATAGTGTCTGCGACACCTAAATCTTTCATATCAAATCTACTAGATAACATTTGTTTTGTAGCATTTATTATATCAATGGTGCTACCTAAAATTAGCATATCATTAACATAAAGACATAAAATGACATATCCTTTTTGAGTGGTTTTGACATACACACATTTGTCACACTCATTGATCTTGAATCCATTTGACATCATTACATTGTCAAATTTCTCATGCTATTGTTTTGGTGCTTGCTTTAATCCATAAAGGGATTTGACAAGCTTACATACTTTCTTGTCTAGGAGAAATAAATCCTTCGGGTTGTTCCATATATATTTCTTCATTTAACTCACCATTTAAGAAAGCAGTTTTTACATCCATTTGATGTATTTCTAATCCATTTAAGGATGTTATTGCAATCAACATACGAATGGATGTGATTCTAGTAATTGGTGAGTAAGTATTGAAGTAATCTAATCCTTCTTTTTGCTTATAGCCTTTGACAACAAGTCTTTCTTTATATTTCTCTATTGACCCATCAACTTTTATCTTCTTTTTAAAGATCCATTTGTATCCTAATGGTTTGGAACCAGGTGGAAGATCCACTAATTCCCATGTATAATTTTGCATGATGGATTCAATTTCACTATTGATTGCTTCTTTCCAATATGAAGCTTCAGGAGAGGACATTGCTTCCTTGAACGTTTGAGGATCATTTTCCAACAAATATGTTAGAAAATCAGGTCCAAAGGACGTTGATTTCTTTGCTCTCTTGCTACGTCTAGGTTCATCAATTATAGACTTGTGGTCTATATTTCCATGATTATTACTAACTGTAGCTTCTAGAGGCCTTTTCTGTAAACTTGATTCATATGTCATGTTATAAGGAAATATATTCTCAAAAAATGAAGCATCCCTCGACTAAATAATTGTATTAACATGTACATCAAGAATCTCAGATTTATAAACAAGAAATCGATACGCACTATTGTTATTTGCATAACCAATGAATATACAGTCAATGATTTTTGGTTCTATCTTAACCTTTTTAGGTTTAGGAACTGCCACTTTTGCTAGATGCCCCCACAAATTCTGGGGTGAACCAAAACTTAACAACATAGCATTCATCATTTCTTTTAATGTTCAGTTTTTGCGTTCAGCAATACCATTGAATTGAGGTGAATAAGGAGCGGTAGTTTGGTGAATGATTCCATGTTCTGAATAGAACTCCTCGAAAGGTGAATCATATTCACCACCTCCATCACTTCTTATTGCCTTAATCTTTTTGCTAAGTTGATTCTCAACTTGATTTTTGTAATGTTTGAACATTTCTATGGCCTCATCTTTGCTTCTTAGTAGATACACAAAACAATATCTCGTGCAATCATCAATAAAAGTAATAAAATGCTTTTTCCCCCTCTAGTTTGCACAAACTTTAAATCACAGATATCACTATGAATTAAATCTAGAGGTTTAGTAGTTCTTCCAGTAGAATGGAAAGGTAATCTTGTCAATTTAGATTCTACACAAGTTTCACATTTGTGATTAGGATTAATATCAAATTTAGGCAAAAATTCTAAATTAATTAATCTACATAAAGTATTATAATTAACATGTCCTAATCTAGCATGCCAAATATTTGAAGACTCAAGCAAGTAAGTAGAAGAATTAATATTATTATGAATAGATTTTGGTACAATAGTCATGACATTCATTTTAAAGAGCCCCTCGCTCAAATAACCCTTTGCCACAAACATCTCATTCTTAGTGAGCACAAATTTGTCAGACACAAAGACTAGTTTGAAGCCATTCTTGCTAAGCAATGATCCAGAGGCTAAGTTTTTGCGAATGTCAGGCACATGAAGCACATCATTGAGAGTGAGTTCTTTGCCAGATGTCATTTTCTGTATCACCTTTCCACGTCCTTCAACTTTAGAGCTCAAAGAATTGGCTATAAATAGTTGTTCTTGGTGCTCTAAGATTTGTAAGTAGAGAACATCCATTTGTTTGAGCAAATGTGGTGAGTAGCCTCAGTGTCTACCCACGATTCCTTGGTGTTTCCCACTAAGTTACATTCGGATACAATAGCTGAAAGATTCGTATCACCAATATCGATTGAAAGCTTGTCACATTCTATTATGTTTGCTTGAGCATTTTGTTTTTTTGAGTTCTTTGGTTTGCGACAATCCTTTGAACGATGTTTGGGTTTACCACAATTGTAGCACTTCCCCTTGAACTTCTTAGAAACTTGAGAAGGACCTTCACCTTCATGCTTCGTTTTATTCTTTGAGCCTTGTTCAACAACATTTGCCTTAGCCCCCATGGAATAATTTTCATTCTTCTTTTCAGATCCTCGATTGTCTTCTTCAATTCTTAGTCTCACTATCAATTCTTCAAGATTCATCTCTTTGCATTTGTGCTTGAGATAATTCTTAAAGTTTTTCCATGATGGTGGCAATATTTCAATCATAGCAGCCACTTGAAATGAATCACTTAGAGACATTCCTTCAGCATGGATGTCATGAAGGATCACTTGTAGATCTTGAACTTGGCTTATAACTGTTTTATGGTCTAACATCTTGTAGTCAAGAAATTTGTCAACTATGAATTTCTTCATGCCAGCATCTTCGGTTTTGTATTTTTTGTCCAAAGATTCCCATAGTTCCTTTGCCGTTTTGATTGAATAATATACATTATATAATGTATTATGCAATCCATTCAAGACATAATTTCTATACAAGAAATCTGCATGTTTCCATGCATCAACAACAACCACTTTTTCCTTGTCACTTTCTCCTTCAACAAGTATAGGAGAATTTTCATGAAGGAACCTTGCCAAATTCAGGGTTGTGAGATAGAAGAGCATCTTTTGTTGCCAGTGTTTAAAATCTGTTCCATTGAATTTTTCGGTCTTCTCCTGATGAGACACATTCATGGTGGTTGCAGTGCTTGTAGAAGCCATTTCTATTACAAAAACAGAAAGTTTCTCAATTATACAAAATAGACAATAATGTGAAATAGAATAGCTGATTTTTTAAGAAACCAATTTGTAAAGTAGAAACAAAGTCTACTAAACACAACTTACTTTATGAAACAAAAACAGTTTATTAAACAAAAATAGAAGGCTATTTTAATTTTTTAAATGTTTATAAAACAGTGAAGTTTTTCAAAGTATAATAGAACAATATAGCATATAATAGAACAATATAACAGGCTGAAAAAGAAAATTTGTCTTAAGATTGTTGGCCTAATATACTGATTATATATATACTGTTATAAGAATTAAAACAGAAGGAAATATAGAAATATAAATAACACTTGAACTCACAGTTGTTGAATTAGAACATAAAGGAAAAATCCGAGCCTTGTGAAATTCACAATTTCCTTAAGACGAATTTGCTCTCTCTCAGTGCTCAAGGTGATGAGCAATCGTCTCCCAAGATAGAACAGATTTCGATTCTAAAAATGCAGCACTTCAATCTTTCGAATCCAACAAACACAACAATGGCAGCAACTCGAACTTGAATTATGCAGAAAAAAGAAATTTGTAGAGAAAGAGTGAGAATGCAATTTTGGAATAAAGGAATGCAGTGTAAGATTGAGTATTTATAGACTCAGATGAACCTGTTCATGAATGGTTATGACCATTCAAATGAACAGACTGTAAGGTGGTGATGGTTCAGTCGTGAAGCACCACTGTTTCATGTTGAACGAACACTGTTTCAGAAAGCGCCGCTATAACTCCTAAGGCCACGTTTGGTTTGGTAGAAAAAATTGTCTAAAAAGTATATACTCAACATGACCCAAGGCCCATGGCCCAAGCCCGGTTCAATGTAGGGCGAGTTGTGCGCATGTGGTAAGCCCACTTCCCCCCCCCCCCCCCAAAACAAAACTAGGGTGCCCCTTGGGGCCCAACCCACTCTACAAAGAAGGAGTGTATATACTCATTAGAACTTTAGTTGCCAATCAATGTGGGACAAAGGTCATTCACCATTTTACAATAAGTGTTTAAGTGAGGACTTTAGGAGTCAATTCTCATTCATTATTTAACGGTTTTAGACAAGTTAATATATGTGATTTATCTTCTCATGGAGGAGAACACGTTTCAATGTAGATCTACCTTAAATTACATGTGGGACCCACATTAATTAAGGCTCAAAGTTGACCATTTTAAAACTGTCCGACAACATTTTTGCTCACAATTTTTGTGTTAGATTGATTATATATATATTTGTATTACAGCATGGAATGGCTACAAAAATAAGCTTAGCATTGGTGTGGTATCTCCCTATGCTGCTCAAGTTATGGCAATCCAAGACAAACTTGGAAAGAAGTTTGAGAACAATGGTGGGTTCGTAGTGAAAGTGAAGTCTATTGATGGGTGTCAGGGTGGAGAAGAAGATGTCATAATACTATCTACTGTAAGAATTAATAATGGTGGATTCGTTGGATTCGTATCCAGTCCTCAGAGAACTAATGTTGCCTTGACAAGAGCTCGGTATGGAGAAATGAATTTTTGATTAAGATTGCTCTCTAATTTTTCTATTTTGAAGATGATGAATACTTTTTGTCCTTTCCATTCTTTTTAGGCACTGTCTTTGGATTTTGGGAAATGAAAGAACTCTAGCTAACAGTGGTTCTGTTTGGGAAGCTATAGTTCGTGATGCTAAAGATCGTCATTGTTTCTTCAATGCTGATGAAGATACTGCTATAGCGAAAGCCATATTAGATGTGAAGAAAGAGCATGATCAACTTGATGATTTGCTTACTGGAAATAGTGTACTTTTTAAGACTGCACGGTGGAAGGTATAGCTTTGGTCTCTAAATGTTATATTGTATTGTTCATTAGTTTTCTCCAATTATGGAATATTTTGTGTTAATCTGTCTTTAGTTTGGACTCTTGGTTTTGGTTTTATTCTTAAAGATGTTTTTGTTGCTGGCTCTCCTCAGGTTCTTTTTAGTGATAATTTCAGAAAATCATTCCGGAAACTGATGTCTATCCGCACAAAGAAGTCAGTTTTGAATCTTTTAGTGAAGCTTTCTACTGGTTGGCGGCCTAAGAAGAGGAATGTGGACTCAGTTTGTGAAAGTTCTTCACAGGCCTTGAAACAATTCAAGGTTGAAGGGCTCTTTCTTGTCTGCACGATTGACATAGTGAAGGATTTTGGGTACATCCAAGTTTTGAAGGTTTGGGATATATTGCCTTTAGAGGAGATCCCGAAATTGGTGAAACGTCTTGATGGCATATTTGCTACTTACACTGATGATTTTATCAATCACTGTAAGGAGAAATGTCTCGAGGGGTATGCTGGTTCTTTTGCACGCCATTCTATTTGAGTTATTGTTTCCAAATACTAATTCTAACTGTGGCCTTCTCTGAATAGTTGAAAATAACATTCTTTATTATATATTTTAATTTCAAATAGTTATTCTTTTTTAAAATCTTTTTTTTTAGGGATTTGGAAGTTCCCCAGCGTTGGGTGACCCCTTATGACATTGTCTGTTTTAAGAATATAAGCAACAATGAATTTGGGAGTGACTCAAGTGCAAGTGCTGTTGACGGTAGAAGTTATGTTGAGAATTCAAAGGTTAGTGAAAGCTTGTTGCTGATGAAATTCTACTCCTTATCATCCGGTGTGGTGAGCCACTTGCTTTCTGACCGCGATGGTAGAGAACTGGATCTCCCCTTTGAAGTAACAGATCAGGAGATGGAGATAATTCTATTTAATAGAAGCACCTTTATACTTGGGCGGTCAGGCACAGGGAAAACAACCGTTTTGACCATGAAATTATTTCAGAAGGAGCAACAACACCATATGGCTTGTGAAGGATTGTTTGCAGTTGAGAGCAGGACCACTACTGGCACAAGCAAGAGAAACGAGGTTGGTGAGTGCATTGGAGAGACTAAGGGAACTGTCTTGCGTCAGCTTTTTGTGACAGTTAGTCCAAAACTGTGTTATGCTGTCAAACAACATGTTTCCCAGCTGAAAAGGTGCGTGAAATAGTCAATTATAGAGTTGTTGCAACCAGTATATTTTATTAGCTTGTGGGCCTCTTATTTATGTCATTGGTGGGAGGTTTGCAAATGATTGATTATTCAACTTAAGGGGTTCGAGTAAAGAAGATTAAATGGAATTATTCTTGGGAAATTCATACTGTTGGTTTGACAGCATCAAAACAGAATCATCCTCCTTCAATGTGAAACTTTGAATATTACATGATTCACCTCTTTGGGATTATATCAAATATCCTGAACACAAAGTGTTTAGTTTCCATGTATAGGGGTGTATACAAAAAAAATTAATACGATTTTATAGTCCCATCCATCCAACAAATGCTATAAAAGAATTCAAGGGGGCAGTTCAATTACGTTTTGCACTTAAGCAAAGTCCTGTCCCTGCCATTGTTGGTGTAACTAACATTATCCATCTCCTTTCAACTTCAATTGCAGTTGTTATTCTCAGGATTGTCTGACAAACAGTACTTGAATAGTTCCTTGTTTTTTATTGACCATGAACCACTTTTAGTCATTTGAACATTGAAATTTACATCAACCATTTCTAACTATGGGCCTTGTTATATGGACAGCTTTGCTTGTGGGGAGTGTTCAGCTGAAAACAGTTCGATTGATATGGATGATAAAGCAAAATTTAAAGATATACCAGATTCTTTTGTTGACATTCCTCCTAACAAATATCCTCTCATCATAACATTTCATAAGTTCTTAATGATGCTTGACGGAACATTGGGGAATTCGTACTTCGAAAGATTCCATGATGTAAGGAAACTTTCTGATGGTAAAACTAGAAGTTCAAGATCAGTAGCATTGCAAACTTTTATAAGAACAAAGGAAGTTAACTATGACAGATTCTGTTCATTTTACTGGCCCCATTTCAATACCCAACTAACAAAGAAGCTTGATTCTTCCAGAGTGTTTACTGAGATAATTTCTCATATAAAAGGTGGCTTGCAGGCAGGTGAGGCCTGTGATGGTAAACTCAGTAGAGAGGATTATGTTTTACTGTCTGAGGGTCGGGTGTCCTCTTTGAATAAGCAGAAGAGACAGATAATCTATGATATCTTTCAAGATTATGAAAAAATTAAGATGGAAAATGGTGAATTTGATTTAGCTGATTTAGTAATTGATCTTCATCATCGACTATGTTATGAAAGATTTGAGGTTGAGGAAATGGATTTTGTGTATATTGATGAAGTGCAAGATCTCACCATGAGACAAATCGCTCTTTTCAAATATATTTGCAGAAATGTTGACGAGGGCTTTATTTTTTCGGGTGATACAGCACAGACTATTGCAAGGGGGATTGATTTTAGGTTCCAAGATATACGATCTCTGTTCTACAAGGAGTTCGTATTGGAATCAAGAAGTGATGGATCTACTGGAAGAAATGAGAAAGGACAAATATCTGAGATTTTCAATCTGAGCCAGAACTTTCGCACCCATGCTGGTGTCCTTAAATTAGCACAGAGCGTAATTGAACTTCTTTACCGTTTCTTTCCTCAATCTGTTGATGTTTTGAAACCTGAGACTAGTCTTATATATGGTGAAGCTCCAATTTTGCTAGAGCCTGGGACGGATGAAAATATGATTGTGACGATTTTTGGAAACAGTGGAAATGTTGGGGGGAACATTGTTGGCTTTGGCGCAGAGCAGGTCATATTAATACGAGATGATTGTGCCAGAATGGAAATTTCTGACTATGTTGGAAAGCAAGCTCTTGTTCTGACTATAGTAGAGTGCAAGGGCCTAGAGTTCCAGGTATCTGTTAGTTTTTATTTGAGTATTCATTTATCCATTTAGTTATCCCTGTGTTGGATAAAGAGGATAACTGTCAATGGTCTTAGTGTACCATTTTTCTCACTGATGGGCTAATCGTAATCTGGTTGAAAGAAGCAAAATTTACCAAATACATCCACCGAGTCTTATTAATTTCCACATGTAGAAAGAATACGATAAATCTACCGTTACTAGTTTTTTATTTGCACCAAGACTTTTTTTATTTTATTTTATTTTTTTGTTATTTGGAGTCTTATGGTACCTTTCTCACATAAAACTAGTAACATATCAAAAGAAAATGAGAGGTAAAATGGCGACCCGCTTCAGATTATTCTAAGTGATATGCTTTGGGGTTCTCTGTTATTCAAAGATGCTCAATTGATAAATGGACAGGTCTGCTGTGGTACAAAATTGAGAAAAGCTGAATGCCACACCACTTATTGCCAAAAATTATCAGTTCATTTATTGAAGTTTTTGCTTAGACTCTTTCTTTCTTTTCTTTTAAATTTTATCTTCAGTTCTTTAACTGCTCATATTATGTCATTTGTAGGATGTATTGCTGTACAACTTTTTTGGCTCATCACCTCTGAAAAATCAATGGAGAGTAATATATGAATTTATGAAGGAACAAGATTTGCTTGATGCTACTTCCCCCAAATCCTTTCCACATTTTGATCAGGCAAGACACAATGTCATGTGCTCTGAACTGAAGCAACTATATGTAGCTATCACTCGTACGAGGCAGAGGTTATGGATTTGTGAGAATATAGAGGAACCCTCTAGGCCTATGTTTGACTACTGGAAGAAGAAGTGCCTTGTCCAAGTAAAGAAACTTGATTACTTACTTGCACAGGCGATGCAAGTTGCAAGCAGCCCAGAGGAGTGGAAGGCACGGGGTATCAAGGTGTGCTTGATCTTTCTTTTTAATACTTCTGCTAGTACTGTTCTTGTCAATATTGTTTATTTTTCTTTTCTTTTCTTTTTTCGTTTCTGCTGCTGTTATCGTGATATAATTTTGACACTCCCTATTTCCTGTGTCGCTTTTTTTGCATACAAGCATGATCCCTTTGTATTCTTGCAGCTCTTTTGGGAGAATTACTATGAGATGGCAACAATGTGTTTTGAAAGAGCAGGAGACACAATGTGGGAGAAAAGGGCCAAGGCTTCTGG
The DNA here is from genome assembly GCA_008638375.1 of Nyssa sinensis. Lineage (NCBI taxonomy): Eukaryota > Viridiplantae > Streptophyta > Magnoliopsida > Cornales > Nyssaceae > Nyssa > Nyssa sinensis. The sequence continues at coordinate 12,476,185 of CM018042.1, read as the reverse complement.
CCTCAAAGTAGCTGCTGACCGTATGCATGCTTCAAATCCTGAAATGGCTTTCCCTGTCCTTAGGGAGGCTGCTGAAATATTTGATTCTATTGGCAGAGCTGAGTCTGCCGCTGAATGTTTTTGTGACTTGGGGGAGTATGAAAGAGCAGGTAATGTTAAATTTTTTCCCCCTCCTTTAAAAGTTGTATTAGTTTTTTTTTTTTGGGCAATTAAAGTTATATTAGCTTGATAATATTGTTTAATACTTTATACTTTTATTTGCCACTCTTAGCAGATTTAGTGGCCTTGTGATTTTGTGGTATTAACCTATGAAGCATGGACACTCTATTTTACCTCACGTATCCGTGTCAAACATGGACACGCTCGGACATGTGTCGGACATGTGAAAATAGTCTAATTTTTTTGAATTTCGGACACGTTGGAACACGTTTCGGACATGTCCCAAACTTCTAAGGGTGCATAAAATAACCGAGAACCCGAAAACCGACTTAACCCAACTTTAATGGTTTCGGGTCGGTTCCGGTCAAAGTGAGTTTGGGTTAGAGAACCGAAAAATTGGGTTGAAAGGTTATCTGATCTAACCCGAGAACCGAACTCATAAAACACCTTATGAACTATTTTTGAAAGATTTTCTGTAATTGTTAAAAATCTTAGGGGAGGCCAGTGTAATTTACTCATTTTTTATAAATATATATATATATATATATATATATCCATTGTTCTACTCAAACAAATAAACCTTGTTCTCATTGAAACACTTTTTTTTAGTAATTTTTTATTTTTACTTTTTCCCAGTACTTCCAATACTCCAGTCCTACACGCATCATCATAGAAATAGATATCACTTCCAGATTTGGAGGTCTTGGGTTGGAACTATTTCCATGATGATAGACCTCCAAATCTGGAAGTAATGTCCTGACCATCTCATTTGTCCTAAGAGAAAAAGAATTTTCATAGCCTCTTTAATTTGCTTTTATATTTGCATCACAAAAAATTTACTCCCAATTTCTCTTCCTTCTTGCATATCCTCACCCAACTTGATGGGTTAAAAAAAAGGATAAAAAAATATAATTTTAAGTTTATAAACTTTATTTTAATTATCTAATGTAGTAGTGAATACTTTGTCTTTTGGTATTATGATTTTAAGTCACAAATCAATGAGACAGTAACAAATCAAAGACATTTGTTCACAAAAAAAAAAAAACTGTACATTAAGTTATTAATTTTTTTCTTTCAAAACCACTATTATATCAAGTTTTTTCCTTATTTTCATTGCATATATATATATATATATATAAATATATCAAGAGTTAAGTTTTTATTTTTTTTTTGGTTTCTGTAAATAAAATAAAATTTGAATCGACCCAAACCAACCCGACCCAACCCGAAAATGTTCGGTTTGGGTTGGGTTTGTTCAAATAGTTCACGGTTCGGGTTCTATTTTTTAGAACAATATAAAGTCGGGTCGGTTCCGGTTCTACTACAACCCGACTCATGTGCACCCCTACCAGACACGTTTTGGACATATTTTTGGATTATTAATTTTTTTGGGACTTTTTTTTTAAATTTTCCCCTCTTTTTCTCCTCTTATTATCCACTATTTTTTATACACAAATATATATAGTAGTTAACAATTTTTTTAGAAATTTGAATCATGAAATTCTTAAATTTTTATTTAATAACTTTTTTTTATTTCGATATATTAATAATATTTACGCAATTTGTGTATTTTTATATCAATTTTGATTGAAATAATATTAAAATTTTATTATATAGTCATATAGAAAATATAAAAATATATATTCAACGTGTCCACAACGTACTTGTGTCTTATTTTTTTGAAAAATATCATGTCTGTGTGTCCCTGTCGTGTCACGTGTCCGTATCCGAGCTTCTTAGGTATTAACAAATAGGAAAATGTTGGACATACTAAGGCCATGTTTAGTGCATTGGAATGAAAAGACAAAGTAAGGGAATGGATTAAGAAATGACCTAAGGTGGTAATGGCACATAAATGGTCATTCCTTAGTCCATTTCATTTCTTTACTTGGGAACAACTAACAACCAATAAGTCTAATTAATACTATATATATATATATATATATATATATCATACAAATGTATTTATATTTACACTTATTTATAAATATGTATATATATTTATCTATGTGTGTGTGTGTATATATATATATATATATAAATATATCTTTATTTATTTGTACTGATTTATATTTATAATATGTGTATATTTATATTTATATGCATATATATATATAAATATGTATGTATTTATGCATATATATGCATGCATGTACATATATGTGTGTATTTATATGTACGTATGTATAAATATACATATATACATGTATATATATTTCATATATACATTTACTTATGTTTATATAATCATGTATATATACGCTACTTGTTTAAACGATCGTGAGTTTTTTCTCTCTTGTCGAGGTTTCTCCATATCAAATTTGTGCCTTGTACTCCTATGATTGATTGTTTCAATTTGGCGTATTTAATTAATAAATTGGCCTTATTAGAATTTTGGGAATAATAAATTAAATCAGATCATTTCGGATTATAAATTTAGATGGACGATTCCTGTTTAATTATGTGTGAATTGAAGAATGAAGTTTGGGACTGTTTGCAGACTGTACCATTGCTGTTTTTTTTTATAAAAAAAATATTTCTCTAACCCACAAATTTTCCTACTTTGTTCCCAAACCCACGTTTATGCACAAAGTTGTCTCTTCGAGAAGTTTTTTTTAGAAGAGATGCCTCTATATTAAGCTTTAATCCACCCAATGGCTTAAGAAGATTTGTTAAACCCTTAAAGGTGTCTCTTGAAGAAACTCCTTTAAAGGCATCTCTTGAAGAGATCTCTTAGTAATTTGTGCTTTTTTTTTTTTTTCACTCAATGGTTGTTTTTTGTGTAAACTACACCTCTGACATTAATTTTTTCCATCCAATCACTTCAAACATCTATATTTATAGGTGAGGAGTGGTGCGGCTTGGTCGAGAGTCGGTTTGACTATTTTTGGACATATTTGCTCCTCCAAATTCTAAATTACTACTTTGAATGTAATAACTTAGTTTGGCCATGTAACATGCAAAGTATCCCTTTCGCCTTTATGTTTTTTCATTTGATCACTTGATGCAACAATATTTATGGGTGAAAGAGAAGTGTGTCTCGATCCGAAGTTAGTTTGACTATTTTTTGACATTTTTGACCCCTCCCCCCAAACCCTAAAAGTCACTAATATAATAGAAATAAGTTAGTTCAGTCCTTATAACATGCAAAGTACCCCTCAAGCCTTATAAATTTACATCCAATCACTTGAGGCACTTATACTTTTGGGTGAAGGCTCCAAACCCTAAACTTCAAGACTTTGAAAGAAATAACTTAGTTCGGTCTATGTGGTTGCAAAGTATCCCTACGACCTCATATTTTTCCATCGGATCACTTGATGCACCTACACTTATGGGTGGGGTGGTGCGTCTCGGTCTGGAGTCAGTTTGACTATTTTTCGAGATTTTTGTCCCCCAACCCTAAAATGGGCCCTCGACAAGCTCCTCATATACAATGAGATAGTGAGACAAGAGAGGGAAAGCAAAGCTATGTTTAGTGAGATATTGAGGGAAACTACAAACCTAGTTCCTTTAAGTATAGTGTTCCCAACGGCTGCTACCTATCTTAGCTCTACGACAATGGCTATTGATGGTACTTGACTAACAATCGAAAGAATGGTGGAGGAAGGGACGATGTGGGACGATCTGTGCACAAAGTTCTATCCTTCCAACGGTAAGAAATAAAGGGGTAGGATGACTTTTATAAACTTGTAGAAGCATCTTTTGAAAAGATGCCTATTAAAGGGTCTCTTCAAAGATACCTTTTATGTTTAGTGTGCACCCCTTTCTGTTTACCAAGTGCTTGATTATGGTTTAATCATAATTATAAAAGCGTCTCTTGAAGAGATGTCTTTACTCAAAAATTTTTCTCAAAAGTGTCTTTTCAACTGACGCTTTTGAAAACAACTTGGGTCTTGGTGTAAGTAGGAAACCACGTGGGTCTGGGAAATATTTATTAAAAAATAAAGGCATGGTACGGTGAAAAACTCCATAAATTTGCTTTTAGACTGAAAACTTTATCTTCTAAAGCCACTTCAATATTAATAACGCATTCCCTTGTCCAATGGTTGGATTAGAAATCATCTGAAGTAGTGCTCAGTGAGAAGATCATTAGACAGAACATTTGTATGGTTATAGCTGTTGGTTTTTTCTTGAGGTCATTCAAATTCTCTCTCTCTCTCTCTCTCTCTCTCTCTCTGTTTTTATAATTTTGTTTAATATAAGAAGGCTCATTTACATGGCTAATTATATTTATGTTCTAGATGTGGTGTACAACAGGCCTGAATAGTTTCTTAATTAAATGCCAATTGCTGGGCAGTAATAAGATGGTATCAATACGAGTATCCATGATGTCAACTTTTTTTGTTTTGTTTTTGTTTTCCTTTCTTTACTCTTTACGATGGAACTGGAATCTCAAGTTGAATAGTTTAGCAATTGCAGCGGATATTGGAAGCTCTTGTTTTTCATCATACCATTCTAACAGTCGAGTTTATAATCTTCAATTCTTTATTATTCAACTACTATTTTTAAATCCATTTTTGGGTTGGTAAAATTTGACATCATGATTCTAACTTCTTATTTGCTGCAGGTAGAATTTATTTGGACAAGTGTGAGGAATCTGAGCTGAAGAAAGCTGGGGAATGTTTTTCTCTAGCAGGATGCTATAAGCTTGCAGCTGAAGTATATGCTAGGGGGAATTATTTTTCAGAATGCTTGTCAGTTTGCACCAAAGGAAAATTGTTCGACATGGGTTTGCAATACGTTGGATATTGGAAACAACATGCCCCCAGGGACAATGGTATGGCCACAAGAAGTAACGATATTGAAAAAATTGAACAAGAGTTTCTAGAGACTTGTGCACTTCATTATTATGAGGTTAAAGATAAAAGATCCATGATGAAATTTGTTAAAGCTTTTCATTCAATGGCTTTGAGGCGCAACTTCTTGAAGTCTTTGGATTGCCCTGATGAGCTTTTGTTGTTGGAAGAAGAATCAGGAAACTTTTTGGAGGCTGCTGAGATAGCTAAGCTGAGAGGCGACCTTCTACTTGAGGCTGATCTGCTAGGGAAGGCTGGACATTTCAATGAGGCATCCTTGCTCATCCTCTGGTATGTGTTTTCCAACTCTCTATGGGTTTCGGGAAGCACAGGTTGGCCACTGAAGCAGTTTACACAAAAGGACGAGCTTTTATCAAAAGCTAAGTTGTTTGCAAAGAAAGTGTCGGATATATTCTATGAGTCTGTTTGTACTGAGGTCAATATTTTATCAAATGAACAGACTAACTTGTTGGACTTGAAACAGTATTTCAATGCCTCCCAGAGGCATAAAAGTCTCAGAGGTGAAATCTTGTCCGTTCGAAAAATCCTGGATGCTCATCTTCATTCAAATACCTCGAATTATGAGTGGGAAACTGAATTGGTTGTGGATATGATAAAGCATTCTGAAGACATAATTTCACAAAACAGGGTTTCTGTTGAAACACTGTTTTACTTTTGGAATCTGTGGAAAGAAAACATATTGAAAATCTTTGAGTATCTTGAGTGTCTTGAGACCCAAGATGTTAATAAGTATCTAAATTACAGTGAGTTCTGTTTGAATTATTTTGGCATCCGGAGGCAGTTCAGCAATCTGAATATCATATACATTTTGCTTAACTCTGATGCCGATTGGGTAAGAGATGTTGATGACAGATTTCTCCGGAGGAGCAAAAAGTTGGTATTTGCTGAGGCTCGCCAGTTTGTCCCTGCTGCTCGGAGTCATTGGCGTGCAGAATTACTTTCTGTTGGTGTGAAGGTGTTAAAAACTTTTGAAGCCCTCTATAAGATCTCAACAATGAATTCCTTATCCTTGTTTTGCCAAAGCATTTGTCTGATTCATATCTTTGAGGTTGCAAAATTTTTTATGGAGTCCAAGTTTCTTGACTGCAAGTTTCATGATACGAGGATGTTGCAGAATTTTCTTAAACTATCAACGGGGTACTTACAAAAAGTGTTTCCTTTAGAGTGGAGAGAATCATTGACAGAGAGTATGATCTCTCTGAGGGGAACTGAGTTCTCCCGGAAATTACTCGAAGAAGTTATTCGTGGAAACCTCGAGGTCAAGGGTGAACTGACTTATGGGCAAATCGGGAGGGTGGTAATGGTGTTGCTTGGGTCTGGAAAGCCAACTAATGAATTATACAAGGAGATTGTGAAAAGTTTTGATGGTACTTTATCATGGAGGGCATTCGTTGAGAACCTTAGTGGGAATGTGGAACCAGAATTTTCACAGAGGTCCCCATTGAGCAATTTTGGTGAAGCTCCTAAAGTTGTGTCTCTGGTTTACAGCTTCGATAAAGCTTTGAAAGATACTTATAATGCCAACTGGAGGACATATGACTATATATCACCTAGTTGTTTCTTGTATCTTGTTGATCGCCTTTTGATTTTGGTATCTTACTTCCAGGGATTATTTTTCACTACAAAATCTTCATTCGTTGAATGGCTTTTTTATACACAGTCGTATGACAACCCATGTGCCAGTTCTGTAACTGAAATGCAGTCATCTCCTGGAGGAATCTTCGATAATGTGGCTCACATAGTCCAGCAACTTCTTTACAATAAGCAGGACACAGTGGAATGGATTGGTAAATCTAATTTCAATTACTGCTATCCACTGCTGGTGTTGAGACTGGTTGTTATATTGTGTTTACTTTGTGTGAACTCTGGGAAGTATTTTGATGTACTTTTTGGTTTGTTGCGACGAGGTGATATTACTTCACAGCTACCAAGGGAATTCTTAGATGTCCTTCGCAGAAATGATGTAAAGATAAATGCAAGTATGCTTGCAGAAGCATTCAAAAATATTGGGGATCCTCTTGTGATAGTGAGCTTGGGAAAGAATTGTTCAAAATATCTATGTCCTGATGCCATATTCGTGTATATGGAAGCCACCCAATGCAGAGAGGACATCATGAAAGTGTTGTTTCCAAGGAACATTAAAGCTCCCGAAAGTCAAAATGTTACTGTTGAACTGAATACAACTAATTCATTTGGTGTAGGACTGACTGAAAACAGTAGCAATCAAGGGAATTATTCTACAGTTCAATCTTCAAACTTTGCTTCCAAGGCAGATCAGAACATAAGCACAAAGAATTGGGATGAAGGCAACCTGAAAATGAATTGGGGGCTTTTTTGGGAAATATCTGATACTCTACAGTCATTGGAGAAAAATAAACTTGGAAATTTAATGAGCTTTATGCCTACTGCCTCAAAGCTAAAGGTGATGCCAAATTCGTTGACATTATGTCTCGTACCAATGTAGATATGTGGCCAGATTAGAAGAATCATAACTTCATAGATTCTGAATTTTGCTTCTATATTCTCAGGTCGAGGTGGAGAAAAATATAAATGTCTTGACTGCTGCACTGAGCCATTTCTTTAAGAAGAAACCTTGTGATGGTGAAGATGGAAACATCTTTGGTGAAGCAAATAGCATGCTTGATGAATTGAAGCAGCTTTATTCTGCATTGGATGTGAGGTCAGTTTAAATATGTAGCTTATATCATTGTAAGAGCCTAGCATTTACACCTGCTCATCTTCTATTTTTGCATTTATTTTTCTTTCAAGTTACATCAAAATTGGCCATGATTTGCTTGGTTTTGAAGGTGTATTTAGCTGTTCCATTGGTTATTATTATTTATGGATTCTGGTGGGTTTTCAAAGCTGATTGATGTTGTTAGAGTACTTAGCATAATTAGCATTACTGATAGTTTATTATTTTTGTTCTTTTGAATAACCCTTTTATAATGGGTTCTTTTATTCTTATGTATTACTAGTCTTTTCTGACAGATTCAGCAGTAATAAAGGATTCTCTCCCCTCCTCTTCTTCGTCATTTTTCTTGATTTATTGCTCAAGTTTATCATCATATCACAGCGGGTTTAGGTTAATAATATTATAGAACTCACTGGAGCACAAAAGAAACCAGAACAGAGAGGCCGATGTCATCATCCGTACAATGATGTCATAATGATATCAGCAGTTTTGAAGAAGGGATTCTAGGGCTCAATTCGGTTTTGGATGGAGAGTTTTTAGGTGATTTTCTCATAAGTTTTTGAGTTCGTTTGATAGGGTTTTCAAATTTTTGGTTTTGAAAAAATGGGTTTGATTTTGCGATTTGATAATACACTCATTTCTGGGAGATTTTTCTGCATCTAATCTACTCTAATGCGTTTTGGATAGATTGGGGTTCCTTTTTGCAGCCCATGGGTATTTGAATTGGTTTTTGGTGTGTTTTGGCAAACAAGAGTTTCACGGGTTAATCTGTAAGCTGCAATTTTTGAAGCAGCATGTGTTGTGGCTGTTTGTTTCACCTTTGAATCTGCGCTTGTTTCACCTGTGAATCTGTGCTAAATCATTAGTTTGGGGCTGTTTCTGTAAACTGCAATTTTTGCTCGAGAGTTTTGTGGCTGTTTGTTTCACTTTGAATTTGTGCTTGTTTCACCTTTGAATCAATGCTAAATCATTAGTTTGGGGCTGTTTGGTGACTTTGGTAATTTGGCTCTTGGTTGGTTTGTGGATACTTTGCATTGTTTGTCTATTTTACCTCTGCTGTGTTACATTCTTGTCTTAGATATGGCAAGTGGCGAATTCAAATTCCCATCAGGGTATTAGTGTGAGGTTGACCCGGGGGGGGGGGGGGGGAGGGATAATTATGCTTACTAGGCTTATGTTATGAATACTTTTTTGTTGGGTAAGAATATGTGGAGTTATATTATTGGTGTTATCACAATTCCATTAGATACTAAGGCAAAAAATTATAAAGAGTTGTTGTCTAATTGGGAAATTAACGACACCAAAATCACTACTTGTATAAATAATTTATTAGATCAATCTATTGAGGTTCATTTGGTTAAGTTTGATATGGCCAAAGAGATGTTCCACTTAAGCCAAAACTTAGCAAACAACCCAGGTAGCGAGTCAGAGTTGGGATTAATAACTGCAACTTTTGTCGTGAGAAGGGTCATGGGAAGGCACAATGCCCTAAATTAGTGAACAAGACAGTTCGTGGACCACAACACCAGTATACTAGAGGTAGGGATCGTCCGTCTTCATCAACTTCCACTTTATCTTTGATTGATAACTGCAACTTTTGTCATGAGAAGGGTCATGGGAAGGCACAATGCCCTAAATTAGTGAACAAGATAGTTCGTGGACCACAACACCAATATACTAGAGATAGGGATCGTTCGTCTTCATCAACTTCCACTTTGTCTTTGATCTCTAAGCAATTGCACAAGTTGTTTTCATCTTCACAACCTAATGCTCTTTTAGTCTCTCCCATTGTAGGTTTCTTTTCCTCCAGGCCTTCAGGTATCTTTCGGACCACTTAGGTCTTAGCTCAGGTGCTACACATCACATGACTTGTGATTCTTCTTTTTCTACCTATACCTTTTCTCCTCCTTCTGTATTTGTACTTGCTGCCAATGGCACTTTTATACCATTAGCTGATATAGGATTTATTATATCTCCTCATTTGTCTTCTCTAATATCTATTATATTCCTCAACTTACTTCAAATTTGATCTCAATTATTGTAACGCCCCAAACCTATTATCCGTAACAACATTATGGCTCAAAAGTTTAAACCCAAGTTGTTAGTAGTAAGACTTGTGGTGTCTTATATATCAATTATACTACTCCTATCCAATCGATGTAGGACAAGAGTATCACATTCTCCCCCCTTAGGACCACACATCCTCGTGGGTTGGATCTCGATCTCTCAACTGCCCATTAAACAGATACTCTAGGGGCCTCTACCCTATAGGACCAACTTTGATATCACAAATGTAATGCCCCAAGCCCACTACCCTTACAACCTGAAGAGTCTACAACATTATGGCTTAAAAGTTTAAGCCCAAGTTGTTAATAGTAAGACATGTCATACTACTCCCACCCAACCGATGTGGGAGAGGAGTATCACATTTTTCCCCTTTTAAGACCACACATCCTCATGGGGTGGATCTCAATTGCCCAGCAACCCATTAAGCGGACACTCTAAGGGCCTCTACCTTTTGAGATTTGGCTCTGATACCACAATGTAATGCCCCAAACCCACTATTCCAATAACATGAAAAGCCTACAACATTATGGTTCAAAATCTTAAGGCCAAAGTTATTAGTAAAAAGACTTATGGTGTCTTATATATCAATCATACTACCACCCAATCGATGTGGGACAGGAGTATCACAGTTAGTCAGTTATTTGATTATGGATTTTTGGTTCATTTCTCTTCCTCTAGTTGTGTTATGCACGATTCTCGTTTCAAGAAGCTGATTGGGACAGGCTGTAGAAAGGGAGGATTGCATGTTCATAATGTTGTTGCCTCTTCTGTTGATTTATCTTCTTTTTATTTAGTCATAAGTCGTCTACTTTCTATTCTTGTCATTCTCGCCTTGGACACATTTCTAGTCCTCGTTTACAATATTTAGTTTCAAGTGGTAGTTTGAGTAATTTAGATTGTCATGACATTTCTGACTGTGATGGATGCAAACTAACCAAGTTTAGTGCATTGCCTTTTAATAAAAGTTCTACCAGTTCTTTCACTCATTTTGATCTTATTCATTATGATGTGTGGGGACCTGCTCCTATTCCTACTAGAAGAAGGTCTAAATATTATGTCTTTTTTATTGATGATTATACTTGATTTTGTTAGATTTATCTTATGAAGCATCGATCTAAATTCTTTTCTATATCTACTGCTTTTCTTGCAATTATACACACTCAATATTCTTCTGATATTAAATGTTTTAGATATGATTTAGGTCGGGAATATTCTTCTAATGATTTTCTAGACTTATTAAAATCTGATGGCACTATTCACCAATCCTCGTGTAAAAAATCTTAAGTAGATTGGTGTGGCCGAGCATAAGCATAGGCTCATCATGGAGTCTTCACGTTCTCTTTTGTTGTCTACCAGTACGTTCTAGGAGGGGGTTGTTCTCACTACAATTCATTTAATTAACTAGATTTCTTCTATAATTACTTTTGGAATCCCCTTTTAAGAGATTTTCGTGGTATGCTTCCTGATTATTTTTCGTTACGCATGTTAGGTTGTACATGATTTGTTCTACTTCCCAAAGCTCTTAGTACGAAACTTTCAGCTTGTTGCCCAATGTGTGTTTTCCTTGGTTATGGTGAGAAGCAAAAGGGGTGTCGTTGCTATGATCCTATTGTTCATACTTACATTAGAAGGAAAACAATTGTTTCTTCTGCAGGTACAACTCTTCCGCTTCTCTGTTCCAACTCTCAATTAAGCTCTGAAGATGTGGATCCCCCTTCTCCTCGCTATGCTAAGCATTTTTACAAGTGTTCAAATAGGTTTGGTTTTTATAATTCTTATTATTCTGCTGATTTTTGTTCCTTTTTAACTTCTATTCATGACTTATTAGAACCAACTTCTTATAAGGAGGTTATTCTTAATCCTCTTTAGTAACAAGCTATGAAAGAAGAGCATACTACATTGCATAAGATCAACATGTGAAATTGATGTCCTTACCCTCTGGTAAGCGTGAAATTGGTTATAAATGGATGTATAAGATCAAGACCAAATTAGATGGCTCTGTTGAACGGCACAAGGCTCAATTGGTGGAAAAATGGCTCACTCAGGAGTATAGTATTGACTATGAAGGTACTTTTGCTCTTGTTGCCAAAAATGACTACCGTTGGCACTGTGATAACAATGGCAACTATCCGTCAATGGAGTCTTTTGTAAATGGGTGAAGAATGCCTTTTTCAATGGGGACTTCTCATAATCCTAGTGAAGTGTGCAAACTACAAAAGGCATTGTATGGCCTTAAATAGGCTTCTTGAGCTTGGTTTTCCAAGTTCTCTACAATTGTTTGTGACTTGGATTTTTGTGCTAGTGCTCATGATTCATTCCTCTTTCTTTAGCCTTCTTCTACAAGGTGTATAGTTCTCTTACTCTATGTTGATGATATGATTATCACCAGTGATGATACGAATAGGATATTGGTATTGAAATCTCAGTTGCAACACGATTTTGAGATGAAGGATTTGGGTCCTCTTCGTTATTTCTTTGGCATTGAGTTTGCTTATTCTCATAAAGGTTATCTTATTCTCTCTCCATCCAAGTATGCTTTTGATATTATTCAGCGAGTCTGCCTTACAGATACTCGTACAGTTGAAACCTCTTAGAGCTCAATGCTCGTTATTCTTCTTTTAATGGCATTCCATTGTATGTTCCAACTTTATATCGAGCTACTATTGATAGCTTGGTCTATCTCACTCTTACATGATTTGATATTGCTTATGCAGTTCATATTGTCACTCAATTTGTGTCCTATCTTACTACTATTCATTGGGTTGTTGTTTAATGCATCCTCCGTTATCTTTAAGGAACTTTGTATTAGAGTTTACTCTTTCCTTCATCTTTTTCATTGGAGCTTCGAGCTTATTCTAATGCTGATTGGGTAGAGCATTTTGTGGATAGGAAGTCCATTACTGCCTTTTTGGTTTTTCTAGGTGACTTTTATATCCTGAAAAAGCAAGAAGCAAACTGTTGTTGCTCGTTCTTTTGCTGAGGTTGAATATCGTGGCATGACTGTTACTACGGTTGAGATAGTTTGGTTACAATGGTTGCTTGTTGATCTTGATATTTTATTGTCTGCACCTACTCCTATGTATTGTGATAACCGGAGTGACATTCAAATAACACACCTGTCTTTCATGAATGGACCAAACACATTGAAATCAATTGCCATTTTGTGCGCCATCATCTTCAACTGGGCACAATTTCTCCTCACTTTTTTTTCTTCTACATTGCAGTTGACTAACTTTTTTACGAAATCTCACACTACTATGCATTTCTGCTTTCTACTTGTCAAACTTTTAATGCTTCTTGTTGCCGCATCATAAGTTTGTCAGGGGGTGTGTGTGTGTTAGAGTACTTAGCATAATTAGCATTAAGGATAGTTTAGTAGTTTTATTTTTTGTTTAACCCTTCTATAAAGGGTTGTTTTATTATTATGTATTATTAGTCTTTTCTGAGACATTCGGCAATAATAAGAATTCTCTCCCCTCTTTTCTTCTTTATGCGGGATTCAACTATCACTTTGTCTTGTGAACTGACCTAGTAGCACCCCAAGGAATTTTGTGCTTTTATTTTTTGTTTGAACTCACCCAAAAACAAATACTCATCATTTTTCTTTACATAGGTTTGAATCTGTTTTAAATTGTTTTGAATCAGTTTAGAAGTGTTGCCTTAGCTTTTGGATGAATTTTTTTTCCTATCATGCATTTTTAGAATTTAAAGTAATGCACCCCTTTTCATTTTTTTGCCTTTCCTTTTTCCTCATGACTCCATGGTTCTAAACACAATTTCTATGAATCAAACGCTGGATCCAGTATGGTGTGTGCTGACACTTTCTAATCAATTTTATGGTACACTAAAATATGGTGCCTTTTGTTTTTAAATTTTGCAGCGACAAAAAACTGAAGAAAAACCTCTCGACAATTGGAGAACTTTTGAAGAGGTTGCAGTTAAGAAGGGCAAGGCTGGAGACGTTCTTGGATCAGCTATTCGAGGATAATGATAAAAATGCTATGGGCGAGGCATCAGACAGCAGCATTGTATCCGAAACTCAATATAACATGGGAGCTGATAACAGCAATGATGAGGATACTAGCAACTCTGGTGAAGGCAAGATGAAGGTTGTTGCTTCTGAAACCCAAAGCAAAGGTAGTGAAAGCAGAAAGGATAAGGGAAATAGCAAATACAATAAAGGGGAAAGTGGGGAAAGGACGGAAAAAATAAATAGCTACACAAGACTTCAAAAGCTTTTAAGTTTCACATATTTCTAAGAAAATTTCTTCATCTATGTTCGTATGTGAATGTTGCAATATATAGTTTTAAGATGCAAAAGACATGTAAATGATTTTTCAGAACTAATTTGAGATATTATTTCATGGCAATGGGAATTGACAAAACTATCTTTTGCATTATAAAAAAAAAAAAAAAAGGAAGTTGCCTTACTTTTAGTCTAAAATAGCACGCACAAAAATTATATGTGATATTAGTACCATGAAATGTTTTGTTTTGTATTAGTGGTTGTTGGAATATCAAGAGTTACAAACTTTCATTGTAAAGAAACAGAGGGTAGTGAGGGGGGCAGTCTTTGAGTAAACTGTACCGCAACTCACAAACTGTCCCAGGTTGGTTTGGGGATTTAGTTATCTTAATTGCTAAAGGTGCTATCTATTAAACCTATTACATAATCTCTATGTACTATATAATAATTAATAGACACACAGGAGATTAAACCTAGTATGACAACCTAGCAAGAAATACAGTGAAATTGCCATATTAAATGCTGTGTATTGTGAAAGGGGCCATTCAAATTCAAGGGTCGTCCACACAGGCACTCTAAGAATCTATCTTAAAAATGAATTACCATATCCCTTCTTCGATCAATCATGGCCTTGTCCATCACACCTTTTATTTGATTTCAGAAAATAAAAGTTATATCTCAAATTAAATGACATGTCCAACCCTACAAAATTACAAGGCTAAATGAAACTATGGTATTTACCATGCTAGGAAAAAGAATTGTCATACACCAATCTAAACTTCATATATTTACAGTACATCCTTGTGGCAGGACAAAATATATAGACATCTTGTCAAATTCCTAACCTATTAACACCATATTCCGAGCAGAATTTAAACGTCTCTCTTAAATAGGGAGCTCCACATTCATCACAAAACTTTGCCGGGCTAGTTGCCTGAAATTTAAACAAATTATAACAGGCTAGTATAGTAAAACCTAATGAGAGAGAGGTATCTATTGTACTTTAAGTCTATCCAAATTTCGACCAGACTGATGATGAAATTTAAGGCTTTGAAATGAATACAGAAAAGAATGGCCGAATCATTGAAAAAGTGACAATGAGATACCAACCATATGTAAATTCAGGGAAGATAACCATTATACAAGAAAAGCACACTCAATCTCAAAGACAAATCCAACTAAATTCAGACGGTAAAGATTAACCTTAAAAATAGTTCCCATCGCACACTCAAGTGGGATAACTGAGGGGAGACAATTACAATTCTCCCACTAGCATGTACAGGCCCTCATGTATACCTTGTATGCACAGTTTGAACTCCAGCTTTCCCTCTCCATGAACCAGCCTAGCATCTACAACTTTGGATAGCACATGTAGCCAAATGCATTTGCATTTTCTCTCAATCTTTATCATATAAGGCCCACATAAGTATCAGCCCCTTGATAAAAATTGGTGCATGCCTCATTTGTTATGACAGTAAACCTCACCATGGCAAAAGAGGGTGTCCTAGTAATAGCTTTCTCTAAAAAGAAAAGAAATGAAAAATTGACCATGAGATACATTTAAGTATAGATAATTTAAATTGTCAAACACAACCAGAAGACAGCTTCCTCATGATAATTTGAAAAATAGAGATAAATGAGACCACCATAATCAACAAATCCTTTTCCTTTTGGACCCGCTACAGAAGACCATGACAAGCTTAAAAGTCTTTCACTATTTTTCCTTCCCCCCCCCCATTTTTTTTGGGTTTTGGGGATAAAGGGGGGGGGGGGGATTTTCTTTTCAATTAAGATCTGGTTCCATATTTTTTTTAACGATATAATATTGTGTCTTCTCAAAGGGTTTTGACTTGTTTCTCTCTCTCCCCAAACCTTCTAATTCTTCTTGTCAACAACTTTTTTTTTATTATATGGAGTCAGGAATTCAGAGAATTGGAATTTTTCAAATTTGAACTCTGCCATCAAAAGTGTGGACTATTGAATGAACTCGGCCAAGTATATCTAACATGTTGGCCATCATATAGATTAATTACTTTCAAATCAACGGCAGCAAAAACCTGCATGTTTTCCACAAAAAATAGCTAAAAAAAAAAAGGAAGACCAAGTGAATTTAAAAGAAGTCTCACCTAGTACATGCAAGCGCCCTCCAACATGGCCTCCTGATAAGGTTTGTAAGCAAGCAATGTGTTGGGAAATGGTCAGAGATTGCTGCGAATGAGCAATTTCAGTTGAAGTGTGAAGACGGTCTACACTAATGATTCTGAGAAAAGTGGGCTGCATGTTGAGTTTGAAGACGGTCTACACTGATGATTCTGAGAAAAGTGGGCTGCATGTTGAGTTTGATGAATAAGGTGGTGATGGTTCTAGTGCAGGGGAAGAAATTGAGACTGATGTGGAAGTGGTTGCACATGTTTGGATGGATACTGCTGCTGATTTTGTGGCTGCAAAATACAAAATGGATGTAGTCACCCTAAGGTTAGTGTTAAAGATACCTAGCAAACAAAATTATCTACCTCAATTACTCACGCAATATAATAACTTAACTACTTTAAAAATATTCGAATCCCAAGGTGAGTTTTTCAGTGCATGTCTTTGGCTAACCGGATTACTCCTCAAAATGTGAAGTGCAGATGAAGTCAACACCAGGCCCTGAGCCCTGCCTTAACTATAAATTTCATTTCATGCAACCAACAGAATGTAAATTAAAATTTACATGTTCTAAAGCTTGAGACCTGACAATCATAAGCCTGTTTGGTCATTACCACAAATGCAGAGGTCTAGAAAGTGAACATAAAGCTTGACTTCACCTCATGCATAGGGCAAAGTGGGATTCTGGCCAAAGTATGGATTCTAAAAATGTTTCTCTTGCACTTTCTCCCCCATTCCCCTAACTAACCATTTCATTTCTCACTCGCATGAAAAAATTCTCACTAAACATTAAACATTTATGGGGTAACTAGCTGAATGAATCTGTATAAAAAGCATGCCTTGCCTCCTTATACAATACAACTCGTTATACATTTTTAGATCTTTTATTTTTTTAGTTCTTAGGTCAAAAAAATCCACAAGATCCTAGGTTAAAAAAAGCCTTGACCTTGCTAAACAGATTCTTCTGCAACAAGGACCAGTAGAATCCCACAGGAATTAAATTCTTTTCATGCATATAAACCTCCTTAATATGGCCAATATAGTGCTCAACATGTGCACAGGGAACACTAATCCAATGGCAAGAATAGTTGCATTCAGGCAATTGTGGCAGCTTTGAATAGTTGCATTCGTGACAAGGCCCCCAGGCCAGATGGTATGACCATAACTCTTTTCCAATATATGAAGGCTTGATAGTTGATACAATTTGGGGTTCTCGCATAAAAAAGGTGAGAAACAATGTTACCTAGAATGTGCATCATTATGGTACAGCGAACGAGAACGAGAATGGGAATGTAGATCGTCACTTGTTATGAAACATGGTACGTTACGGTTTGGCTTCTTTGGATCGCTTTGTTAGAGTGAAATACGTTTATTTGGGGCATTGGCCATCAAATCTCTCAAGAAGTTTAATAAAATTTCATTAGGAAAGCAATTGTGGAGATTTGTTGTAATAACCCGGAAAATTTTTTTTTTATATATATAAAATTTTCGTTGGTTATTAAATATTTTTTTTATTATATTAATTATAATTATTATATTATTATTATTATTATTATTATTATTATGATAATGGTAATGTGTGTATGTATATATATATATGTGTGTATATTTATATATAATTTAAATTTTTGTTGGTGTATATATGTGTGTGCATATGAGTATGTGTACTTAAATGTGTAAATATATATGTGAATATATATATATATATATATATATGTGTGTGTATAGAGCAGTGTGTATGTGTGTGTGCCGTGTGGGTGCATGTGTGGAGTGTTATACACTCAAAGGGAGGTGGTGTGTGGCAGTGGGTGTGTAAGGGGGTTAGGTGAGTGCATGAGTGGGGTTTTGTAGGTGTACATGAGTGAAGAGAATGGGGAGGGGTAGACCTGTCGTGAGGGTTAGAGAGAGAGAGAGATATAGAGAGAGAAAGTGAAGAGAAAAAGAGAAAGAAAGAAGGGTGTTCTGATTTTGAAAGGGAAAACAGAGGGAGGAACTTCAAGGTGAAGGGCACACTGAGGTCTAGTGGTTGAACTAAGAGAAGGAGAGAGAAACGGAGGTAAAACGACTAAACCCACTATTTTCTCTCTCTAGAAATATCATGTATTCATAATCTGTTTTAGAGCATGTTGAATTGATTAAAGTCTTGGACATTGTAGTGTATGAAATGTAGATCATTTTGCAAGAAAAATCAGTTAAAATGGGTGAGAGATGAGAGAGAAAAAGCAAGTTATGGGTCACGGCCATGGGAGATGAGTGTTATCATTTTATGTACAAAACTTGGTTTGAATGAGATAGAAATGATCCTAGAGAGTGCAGAAAGAAGATAGAAAAAGAAACGAGTTGAAACAGTCAAGAACCGAGCAAGAAAACAAGAAAAATCAGCTCAGCCGGAAAGCCGGCCGGAGCTGTTAAACCCTATGTTCGAGATGATGGAGAGGGTCTTGATGGAAATGGAGGCTAGAAAAGGAATCTAGGGAAAGAGGGGAAGAAACTGACATTTTGAAAACATTGAAAAACCACCGGAAAAATGTCGCCGGCGCCGGAGAAGGCGCCGGAACCCTACGGGGCGTCACCGGAAAAACGGGGGGAAGAAGGGAACTGTTCCGGGCTTGGGTCGGGTCGGTTCGGGTCGGGTCGGGCTTGGGCTGGTCGCCCCTGCCACTGTGTCACATCCTTGTTTTAAATTAAAAGGGGAATGGGGGTGTTTGGCAACAGGGATGAGAAATTTAAATTGAAAAATTTAATTAGAGACAGGGATATCCTATCCCAGTTTTAATCCTATCCCCTGTTTGGCTATCCATGGTGAGAATGGGACTTTCTTAAATTACAAATTGGGCCCTTGACTTTTAGAAATTATAAACTGACCCAAGAAGTTACAGAATTTATGAATTGACCCCCCAACTGTTAATAATTATGTTTTGACCCACATGAATAAAATATTAATAAATATTAATTAAATTAATTAATTAATTAATTAATAAATTAATTTAATTAATTAAATATTCAAATATATTTCGGAATCCAAATGGGACAAGTCATTAGTGTATTTTGACTATCTCGGTCATTCCGAGACCAATGGTGAGGTCCGTTTTACGAGACAGGGGTCCCAAAAAAATAAAAGACCCGTAGTAACCCTTAAAATTACCAAAATGCCCCCAACTCGAAACATTGTCAGACGAACTCCGAATTAGGTAAACAAATAGTGAAATTTTATTATCTTGAACATTCCGGACTCAACCGTGGAGTCCGATTTGTGAAAAGAGGTCACAAAATGTAAGGACACGTGTAAAGTGCAAAATGACTGTTTTGCCCTTTTGAACCCCGGTGTCCGAATTGAGTTCTACGAGAACCTAGACTTATTTTCTTAAACGTTCTAGAACCAATGGTAGAGTCTAATTTAGCAGAATAGAAACTTATGAATTAAAGACATAAAATTTGATGAATAGCATAAATTCAAATAACAATAGACTGAGTTGTAATTTCTACTTTTAGGGACACTGATAGGACAGGAGGGAGCGATCTGATCTTCTACATTTTCATCCGTCGGTTCAGTTACATATAGTGCACGATCTTCTAGGGTTGATACCAACCCATCAGGTATGGTGTTTTGCTAGTGTTAGAAATGAAGTTAAGTTAGGAATATTTGTAAATGACTGGAATGCTGTATATGTTTGTTTGTAATGTGTTTACCTGATTATTTAGAATTGGTTGTTTACATGCTACGTGTTACTTGTAAGTTAAATAAAGTGAAGAACATGAATTATGATATATGAACAGCATGAGATATGCATGTATATGAAACTGACTGGTGATTTATGTATTATTGTCTCGAGCATGCTATTTTATTGAGATCCATGATTCATTGAGATTGCATTGGCATATTGGCATATGATGAATCCTTTGAGAACATGGCTGTGGGTAAGCACGTGGTGCTTTGCATTATGAGGGTGTAGATCCTGTGGTGAAAAACCCAAAATTGGCCATTGCATTGGTACTTCGAGCCATCGGGGAGTACCCGTAAACGAGACATGGGTGTGGCATAGAGTTGTGCATGGGTGTGTCATGCATACCATTCATATATATATTACTGCGATGTTGAATGTCATTTAGAAATAAATGTACACTTTGCACATGCCACGCCTTAGCTTTATTTCTGGCATTAGCATTTCATCATACCAGCAGTTGTGCTGACTCATTCGTGGGCAACATTTTCAGATGAGGATCCTCCAGCCACTAGAGACTCGGTGATACCCTGATAGGGTGAAGCCTGTGATGTATTTTGTGATTCGTGAAACTGGTATTTTGTTATGTAAGGGCTTAAGCCCGAATGACTGATGAACAATGTATTCGATGTTATTTGATGTATGGATGATGATGGACGCATGTTTAGTGAATTTAATTACTTTTGTCCTTTTATTTATTTACTTTTTGTCTCGTCAGTCGCGCCTCGGGTTCGGTCAGAATTCGGGGCGTGACATTTGTTGTGGAGAGTAATAGTTTTCGGTGCAAGGTGGTGGAGCAGAAGTTTGGAATGGATGTTGGGTGTCTTTGGAAGATGGAGAAGCCTATGGGTTAGTCTTTGAAAACGCATTCGGAAGGGATGGGGGGATCCTTTTCCACTCACCTAGAGTTTGTGGTTGGAAATGGTGTGAGTATCAGTTTTTGGCATGATCCTTGGTGTGGTAAAATTTCATTAAAGTACAAATTTCCTGCTTTATTTTTCATTTTTGTGAACAAAGAAGCAAAAGTTTTAGACTAAGCTTTTTTTTTCCAAACAAGGAGTGGTGTGGAATCTCATTTTTGTAAGGGCTTTTCAAGATTGGAATATCCCGTCTATTGAGGCCTTTTTAGCCTTGTTTATGGGACTCGTCTGTAGCTAAGGGGGAGGATTCAATTAGATGGTTGCCGGGTCCAAATGGTTTTTTTAGCATAACATCATATTAAAATAAGAGAGGTGGGGTATGCTTTCCCATGGAAGGGCATTTGGAAGGCAAAAGTCCCATCAAAAGTTTCTCTTCTTTTATTTTTTTTCTTTTTGTATGCACAATAGCTTTTGAAGCAATTCTCATTCTAAATAATTTGGGGAAAAAATGGGGAAGTGTCTTCTTTCCCTTCTTCATTGCCTAACAACTAAAAAGGTGTAATCTTCGCTATGTGTTGTGTTTGGTGATTGGTGGCTATTGCCTAGATTAGTCAATGAGCTTTTAGTGAGTTGGGCTTTGGATTGTCCTTGCAAGTGCGTTAGTTTAGCTTGGAAGGTAGCCCTTTCTTTTTTTCACGTGGAGCTTATGGTTGGAACGCAATCCTCACCACTTTAAGGATATAGAGATGCCTATGTGTAAGTTGAAGAAGGGATTTTAGACACTTCTCATTTTTAGATTATGGGGAAATATCCCAGTTTACTATATTCTTATTTGGATTTCGGGGGAGAGCTTAATTGTATTGAGAGGTACAGTTAGCTCTCCGTTCTTTAGTACAAGGGTCTCGCCCCCTTGGTGTGCTTGTTTTTAGTATATAGTTACTTATCAAAAAAAAAAAAAAACAAAAATCCTTGTTCTCATTAGTAATTAAGATCGGTGCTTGCGCAACAAGCACCTAAGCATCTATGTAATGTGAATTGAACTTGTTCATACACGTAAACCCCTTTAATTTGGCCAATATAATGCCCAGTATGCGCACAGGGAATGTTGAACCCATGGCCAGAATTGTTGCATCTAAACAATCTTATACCGTAGCTATATCAAAGATGGCTGGCTGATTGTACATTCCACAATAGAAGTGGTATGAAATTTTGGTAGAAGAGAAATATCCATTACAAAAGCTAACTTGCTAGTCAGAACATTCAGATCACTGATTATATGGAAAAATAAAATAATGTACAGAATTACAAATAAAGCAACACAAGAACCTAAACATCAGTGTGTCTAAAATACTAATTTAAATTCTTAAATTACTTAGAAAATATGACCAAATTCCAAAAATAAGGCCATTTTCATTGCACAAGAAATATTGTTTTGTGATAATCCTCCTGTTAGATTTGATAGAATAAAATAAAAGAGAAGAGAGAAAAATGGAATAACCCCAACCACTACATTGTATTAGATAGGTTTATTGAAATTATACCAATGACCTCCTTATATAGAAGAGTCATAAAGTCGTACATGGAAATTATTAATAAAGGAAACAAACTATGAAACCCTAATACTAGCATTACACAATAATATCTATGACAGCTAACCCTAACCCTAGTATCACAACAATATATAAGTAACCCTAACATACTTCTAACACCCCCCTCTTTCAAACTCATGGTGGGAGGGTAGATGACCAACTTGAGTTTGCAAACAAAGTCGGGAAGATGGGCAGTTGACATGTTGGCGGTGATGTGACTGAAATGCAGCTTTTATCTAACCTATTAGAGAGGGTGTAACTTTATTATTATATTCTCTAACACGCCCCCTAACGTGTGACTAATCTGAGTCTACATGTGTCAATTCATATTTTTAGGATGATAATGAGGTTTGAACTCAAGACCTTTAGTCTACTCTGATACCATGTTAGATTTGATGGAATAAAATGAAAGAGAAGAAAAAAGGAGAAGAGAAAAGAGAGAAAAACAGAATAACCCAAACGACTACATTGTATCAGACAGGTTTATTGAAATTATACCAATGATCTCCTTATATAGAAGAATCATAAAGTTGTTCATGGAAACTATTAATAAAGGAAACAAACTATGAAACACTAATACTAGCATTACACAATAATATATGTCCCTAACCCTAGTATTACAATAATATTTAAGTAACCCTAATATACTTCTAACACCTCCCTAGAGTAATTGCTATGAAAAAAAATTATGCAACAAGATTCTTGCCAATCTAAAGATATAGCTAGTAATCCACAACCTTAGTTCAACAAGGTAGATAGATTTCCCAATTCAGCTAAGCCAAAAATCAATGATTTCAAAAACGGGGCTTAACCAAAGGTTGTTATGAACCATTTATCCAAAAGCTTGAAGAGAGATTTCAAACACTTAACCCCAAATTTTTTGATTTAGTAAATCTTATATATATAGTGTTCAATCCTCCTCTTTCCTAAAATGGTGCTTATGTGGCACTTCTTAAACTTTTTTTTTTTATTGATAAGACACACACCTACTCACTCTGTCCCAAATGGGACTCAAACCCTCAACTATCCCATTGGAAGGTGGAGGAAATACCACTCAAGCTACCACTTGTGGATATCATTGTGTACCAATTTAATAATTAATAGGTTAGTTATTTCCTTTCTTTCCTTATACTTTTTTTTTTTTTTGGATAAGTAACAGTTACTAAGAAAAAAAGGCACCTAAGGGGGGTAAACCCATATACAAAAAGCAACACAATTAAGGACCGAGGGACCCCAAAAAAATCTACAAAAGACCCAACATATAAGGGGGAAGGTCCCTTTTGCCCAAAAAAATAGCAGCCTCAAAAAATTATCTTTTTAAACAAAGAGGGAATTTTCCAATCCCTCAAACACTATAATTTCTTTCTTTTCAAATACTCCACAAAAGGTAGAGGGGAGCCAAGTTCCAAATCCACCGAGCATCCTTTTCGACTAGACAGCCTTTCCAATGAATGCAAAGCACGTGAACATTGGCCGGCATAAACCAAGAGTACCCGAACAATGCAAAGACAAGGTTCCAACAATCCAACACGAAATGGTAGTGGATGAGAAGATGATCAACTCATTCCACTGCTCTTTTGCACATGGGGCACCTACTAACCAGATGATAGCCACGACACTACAAATTATCGGAAGTCAAGATGGCTCCCCAAGAAGCAGCCCATCCAACAAAAAGTCACCTTTGAATGAGCCTTTGAACACCAAATATGTCAATACCCAAAACCCACCCTATGTGGTGTAGGGATTGGTGACTGGGTCTGTGGCTCGTGGGCTGTTCCCTGCCAAAAGGATCTGAAATATTGAATAAAGTTTGTAACAGAACAAGTTATAATCAATAGTAAGTCTGGAAACATCATTAGGTTAATATTTTTACATGCCATAAAGAATATAAATGTTCATAATTACAAATCCTTAAAACATAAAACTAACAGAACCGTGGTGACATGGGAGACATTAAGATTGTACAGTATTCATTACCAAGCTCGCAAAAGTTACTAATGGCTTGTGGACGTCTAGCCTTCTTGAGGACCTGAGGGTCCTCCTATCTCTTGCTGTCCTGAAAAAGAAATAAAACTAGAGTGAGCTAACAAAGCCCTAGTAAGTAAGATCCTAGCTTTACCAGGGGTCAGGGTTAGTCCCCAAGAATATAAAAGAAGGAAATAATAAATAGCCAGTCACCAATACAAGCAACAATGACCCGAGGGTCCAAAGAAAGGCATATCTCATAATATGGTACAAGAAATTGCTGACAAAATCAACAATAATCTGCTGCCACTACAAATACGATAGCCAATCAAAAATATATTACACTGGCAACAATGTGATCATTCACAAGGCATAGAATATGATCACCTAACGAATGCCAAAAATATCGATAGTGAGGCCTAACAGAACAGAGGCGTAAACAAACCGGGGCCTGGCATACCCCCAAAACGCACATTCAGGTTTGCCCTTCTCTTTCGGGCTAACTGAATAGCGTAAGATCTCTATCATCTCAAGTCCCCAAAGGACACAACTGACCCCAAAGGGTTCAGAACGCCCTCTGTGAGTGGATGGGCATTGTGACTGAGCACAACCCCAATCACGTACAAACTATCATGATCATCAACACCACACAGAATAAACCATCGTGTGTAACATTACAATCATCGAATACAACACAAAATATACAATCATGTGAATCAATCAAATACCAATCAAGATGGTATATCACAAGATCATGACATGGCATACATGATATAATATGCTCAAATATCAGCGAATTAAGATCACAATGATATAAGTAAGAAATTCAATCCGATGTATAGGCATATCAACTAATCACAAGTCGATTGGCATCAAGTAAGAGAAATCAGGTTCATCAAGTAGGTAATGGAGTACAATTTTGGTAGCATTAGAAAAGAAAGCATGTGACATGGCTAGAGAAAACCTATAATAAAGCATAGGAGTTACTTACCTAAAAAATGGTTTCAGCAGTTCTATTAATCTCAAGTTTCCCTCTCCTTCCCTTTGTATGTTCCTATAAATTAGGCCCTTTGTATGTTCCTATAAATTAGGAGTTTAGCCATTTATAACTCATTTTAATTGTCTAGGTTGATGCTAATGTTCGTGATTTATTTAACCCTCTCTTGGGTATTATTTAGCATGTTTTTAGAATTGTTTAATTTACACATCAGTCTTCAAATTATTTCATTTGGGAAAAAGGACTCCACAATAAATCTAGGCTCTCGCGACTTCTCATTTGGCTTCGGGTATCACTAAGGACAAAATAGTAATTTCATATTTTAGATGACTTAATTTTTAGAGTTTCATTTCGTAAAATGGACCTCGCCATTAGGTTTGGAATGTTTGAAATAGTCAAAATACTCTATCCATTTATTTAATTTAGACATCTGGATATTTTCCTATTTTTAAATTAATTAATTTGTTGTTATTTAAAATAATAATATTAGTATAATATATATATATATATATATATATATATAGTTCAATATGTGAAGTAAGGGCATCAATGGCACAGTGGAATTATGTGAGAAGGTTGGGTCTCATACGCGTCCTCATCTAAAGTTCGAACCAGGGGAGCTGCGGCTCCCCTTTTTATTTTCTGATTTTCCCTAATCCAAATAGCGAACAAGCAACCTTAGGATGAGACCATATCCTTATTCTGTATGTGGACATCAAATTAAGTCCTTATATTCGCAACCAAACAGACCCAATCTAGTTTAAAATTAAAACATAACACACACACTAAATGGCGTTGTCCCATTTAATTTATATGCACTATGGGTTGGGTCCCGACCCGAACCCAAAACTAACCCATACCCGATTCAGTTACTATTCATCGTCTTCCTCTCTTTAGTCCCTGTGTTGCCCTAGTTTCTGATTTCCATTTTTCTCAATCTCGTGAAGTTTGAGAGATTGATTCTCTCTGCCACCTTTTCCTACAAGCTTCTAGAGTATTGGAGAGTGCTTTAGTGTTGATTAGGAAGTTCGAATTGAACCAAAAACATGTCTTGAAAACTTGACAACCGTACCTGCAACTTGCTTATGCTCACTCATTTTTTACTCAAAACTTGTGGGGTTTCTTCTATTGTGATCTATTTATCATGGGGTTCAATCCCTCATTTCTAAAATCAAGTTTAACTAGCAAGTTTCAAAGATTACATCTAAAACCCAAAATCTGAAGGTGATGATTTAAGGGCTTTTACCTAGGCTGTTAGGTCACGGGTTAGGGTTTTTGAAACCCTCATAAGGTCTGTTTTGAGCCCAAAGTAGAGAATTTCAACTTCTCTTTGGTCAGTTCAGGTCTATTGCATGGAAGTCTATCAGTGGTGGTTGCGCGTGGTTTAAGGCTTTTCAAGCTTTCTAATCCTTCAGATTTCACTTTTGATGTGTTAACTACGCTTATGCATGTAGAACAAGTTTTTTAAAAGAACTGAAATAATGTTATAGTAAAAGCCACAAAGGAAAAATTGAGATTAGGTGTTATACCTTTCAGTCGACCCTTATTTCTCCTAGGCTCAAGGTGAGGTCGTCACTATACTGATTCAGGTATGCTTGTGTGCACCTCTCAGCCTTCTTCTTTCCTTCCCTCAATAGCAGCCGTTTCTCTCTCTCTCTCTCTCTCTCTCTCTCTCTCTCTCTCTCTCTTCTCTTCCTCGTTCTTCTTATATGGGTTGCTTTTTGTATATAGATATATACTAGCTTCTGGATCGTTCCTAGATTTTTCTCTTTTGGTTGCCTATGTCGGTTGCCTAGAAGCTTCATCAAGCTTCTTGCTTGACCCGCATGTCCTGTTGTTTGCCGCCTCTTTCTTTTCTTTTATTTTATTATAAAATAGCCTTCCATGGGAAGGAGAGCTCCCTCCTCCCCTCCAAGTTGTTGTAAAAAGACCTCACCGTGAAGGAGTTAAGGACTCTAACAATCCACACAAGGGCATCATTCCTCCCAATGACAGGCTAGTGGCTGGATAAAACCTCCATTAAGGTTGCCACCTCCTGCACCTCTTAGTCATGGAAGTTTCTTCTGAATTGCAAACTCCACTCCACACTATTTCCCTCCCTAGAACAAAAATACCTTTGCCTTTTTGTCATAGTACAATTTATAAAGATCTGGGAACTCGTCTTTTAACACCCTCTCGCCACACCACCGATCCTCCCAGAACCTCATCCTGGAACCCTCTCCCAGCTCCACACGAACCCTGCTTCTAAAATCTTCCATCCCTATTTGGATATAGCACCATAACCCGCAACCTATAGACCCAAGACCTCTCCCAAGAACCACCCTTCATCTTCATAGCCATACTTAGCCAAAACCAACTCCTTCCAAAGCATGTTATTCTCCATATCAAAGCGCCAAAACCACTTTCCCAGCAACGCTTTATTGAAAATAGCCTTATATTTCCACCAAGCCCCCATCTGAAAAAGAAAAAGACACTCTATCCTAACTAATCAAGTGGAACTTCCTCTCATCCCCCACCCCATTCCACAAAAAATCCCTTTGCAACTTCTTCAATTTCAGCTCCACCTTCTTAGGAATTAGGGAGAATTGACAGAAATTAATTAGGCAAATTAGCAAGAGTACTCTTAATTAATGTGATCTTTCTTCCTTTGGATAAATATCTCCCATTCCAGCTTGCAAGCCACTTTTGGAAGCACTTTACAACCGGCTCCTAGATGGAACAGGACCCCAAATGAGCCCCAAGAGAAAGGCCCACGTAAGTAGAAGGCAAAGTACTCAAGTATATATACACCTTATTTTTATTTTGATAGGATATGGTAAAATTTAAAAAAAACAAAAAAAATTAAGACTCAATACATATAAATTATTGATCAAGAAAAAAAAAAACTCAATACTATTTGAAGGTGTTGAGTCTCTTATTTGGGCTGGGAAAACATTGGTGCCTTTTAATGAAATTATTACTTATAAAAAAAAAAACTCAATATTTATAAATATAAACTTCTCTCTTCTTTAATTAGTTCTTTCAAAATCTGAAACTATTGATTCTTTTGCCCCCCCTAACAAATCCAAAATCTATGCTTTACGTGCATGGATAACTAAAAAGCTAAAGTGATAATTTCTTACACTGTACCTTTGTTTCAATTACCTCTTAATATGATCTCTGTGTCTTTGTGTGTGGGTATGTGTGGCCCTTGTAGTGGGAGATGAACCTAGGACCTTGGGAATCTTAAACTAATCTCTTTATGAAATAAGATGCATAATTATTCAGTTTAAATTCCTAAAGCTTCATTGAAGGTGCCTTTTTTGCATGGAATGCAGCATGGGGGAAGATTTTTTACAATGGATAATTTGTGAAATAGAGGATAGATTTTGGTTAATCGGTATTGCCTATGTAAATGTCATGATAAGATGGTGAATCATTTGCTCATTCATTGTCCGGTTACTTGGGCAATATGAATTCATTTGATTGGCTTGTTTGAAATTTTTTAGGTGACGCAGCAATCTAATTCAAAGGTATTAACTTTATGAAGGGGGAGACTTTTGGTAGGAGGGTCAGGAAATCTTGGCATATGACCCCACTATGTATTTGGTGAACCATTTGGTGCAAGAAGAACAATGGAATTTTTTATGGCATTGACTCCCCTATATGGGTTGCAAAAGTTTCGTATTTAGCACCCTTTACTTTCTGGTTATTAGGAGGCTCAACCATGTCTATAGATAATTTTGTATCTTTTTTCTCACTCTTTTGAGTATTGAGACATAGAGTGTCTTGTATATGAGTGCAACCCTTGGAGCTACTTAATGAAATTATTACTTTTTTTATTAAAAAAAAAAGGTTGTCCTTCAACAAAGATCATTCAAATAGGATAAATATAGCCACTACTCAGCACACATTCCTCCTCAACCCCGAAAAATTTTAAATAAATATAAATCCATAAACTGTATAGTTTTTTTATTTTTCTTTTTTATGGGGTAATGGCCCTTTGGGAGAAAGTTAAACCTAAAACCTTGGGATATTACTCAACCGCCAACTCATCTAACCCCAAGAGTTTACAAATTGTATAATTATAGTCCCATTAGAAACACAATATATGCCTGTTGTGAAAATAAGAGGCTAAAGGAGAAGGCCTTACTTCACTTACAGAGTGGTAATATGGAGCAGCACCCATTGGACAAGAATTATTTGTGCCAGTGAATGTCTGAGGAAATATACTGAAGTGATGAAATATTAGCTTTACCTTCAACATTAGTAAGTCAAAAATAAAATAAAATATTCAGCTTTTAGTAAAAGGTGCATCAAGCATACAGGAAGACCAGCAATATTGGCCACAGAGTTTGATGCAACACACCGGTACTTGCGTCTTGGAGAATAAACTTTATAGTCTTGAGTAGAGACAACAACTTCATTCTAACCCGTCAATCATTTGAACCTATAGGAATTAGCTAACTAGTAAGAACAAAAAAATATAAGATACAATTTCAACTCAATGCCCAATATTATCGCTTAAATTGGTTTCCTTTTTTATTTGTTGTGGCGCTTTTCTTTTCCTTTTTTTTTTTGGTTGGTTTTTTTTTTTTTTTTTTGGGGGGGGGGGGGGAGGATGGGATTTGGGAGAGGTTTCTTTATTGAATAGGTTTGAAATCCATGAAAAAATTCAAGCCATCAAATAGAGTGGAATTATATAATAGATCAAAGTTTCATTATGTTTATTAGATTTCGTACAATACATAATAAGTGTTTCTAAGAGATGGTTGCTCATAGAGAGTAGAATAAGGGAATAACAACCTGATGTGCCATGGCAATTAGAACAACTAGTACAATGGCACAACACAAAATAGGATAAATAAAATGCGAGAACATGATGATTCTTCTAAACATCAAAGTAAAATTCATGTCTCCCAATTCTTTTTTTCCTGCTTAAAAAAATAATTTTAAGACAAAATGAAAAAATATTCTAGCAACCCCATTAACCATTTGGCGAGAGAAGAATGGAGGTAGATTTCATATATTGCATTTGCACTACATTCTAATGGCCTCAGGATGGCATGCAAAAAGGCGATGCGGTACCATTTGACCATAGTCATTACAATCTAATGGTTGTGTGAGGTATATGGCACGTCCTGTTAGAAGGGGAACCTTGAACCTTTACCCAATCGAAGCATTATGCATATAATCTACCCTATATTCTTGATTCAAGACTTTAAACCCAGTTTTGATAAGACACGCACAGACTTTTTCATGCAATTTTGCGAAGTCAGAAAAGTCCAGAAAGTAAAAAAAAAAATACCCCTCTCTGTTGGCCGATTGGCATAAAGGTTAAATGCCTCTGTGCACCGATCGACACACAGAGAGCTGCCCTCTTACTCTACAAAGTTTTTCGTGCTTTCTAAAAGTTTTTCGAAAAACTCTGATTTTTTTCTTGAAAAACCAATTTTGCAAGCTGCAATGGGGCTACAAATAAGACTTTCTTGGGTTTTCCTTGAGACCAAACAAGTTAATAACACGTGTTTTTTGAAAACAAGTTCCCACAACTGGCTTGGAAATAGGCTAGCCAAGGCTGACAAAATGACTTTCAAAAGGAACTTTTTGGGTTTGTTCTCATCACACAATTATAATCAACTTGATTTATAATCAAGTATCACACTTCATAGTTTGATTCTAGTAAAGGCCTGGGTTATGTTTGTTAGGATTCGAATCTTTGGGAATCTTTCCCTCTAAACCTAGAAATGGCTTTCATTAAAGTCCCCCATTATGCCCAAATTTAGGGGTTACGTATGACTTCTAAGATTTCATAATCTGGATTCTTTAGTTATCTTAGGAATCAAGTTGGGCTCCAATTTGTGGCCCCCCTCTCAATTCTTCCTATCATGCCAACCGCTCGAGAGAGGTTTTCAATTCCTTTTCAAGAATCACCTCTTTTTAAGATTATCATTTCGTCAATCAAGGTTCATCTTGACCCCTCTAGTAAGGTCTAATCAATTTCATTGGGATTGCATCTTCCTAACCTTTAGGATTTCTTTCCTCATTCAAGCAAATCATTCATTCCTCTTAGGACTTAGGGGCTACCTAGGCATTATGCCCCTACTTTGTTTTTCTTCAAAAAAATCAAAAATTTTCAAAAATTTTAAAATTTCAAATTTCAAATTCATTTTCTACTAAGGAATGATCTTCTTCTCCATTTAGTTAGATCTTATCCTACTTAAAGTTTTGAAATCAAAAAACTCTTTGCACTATTGGCTTGGATTCAAACTCCTCTACACTTATTTGGTGATAAAAAAAATCATTGAGGTTTCCTATCCCGTTACAGCTCTTATTCCCTCAGTTGAGCCCAAAAATCATGCCATCAAAATCAAGTCAATCACTACACCTTGTCACTGTGGATCAGGATCAAGTACTTCAAATTTTGGTCGGAATCAGAAAAGACATGATTGATTATAGGGATGAAACACAAGCTCTCCCAGACAGTCCAAGAATTGTTACAACAAGGGTTACCACCACCTCCACCACTCCTAGCAAGGCCTAACAATGCTCCTAATAACCAACCACCTATACCTCATCAAGATCATCTCCCACAGAATCAACAGGTCCAAGATGCAGCCATATAAGATCAGTTTAATCAAGCCGAACAAAATGGGCCCCAAAATGAAGTCAAACCTCAAGAGAAGCCCAACACCAATGGAAGGGCCCTTCTCAAAAGGCTTGAAAAGATAAAAGCCTTAATATGCAAATCCAACCGTGGAGACGACATAATTAATATCCAAAAACTCTCCATATATCCAAAGGTCTGTTTGCCCTATAAGTTTAAAATGCCAGACTTAGATAAATACAATGGGACCATATGCCCAAAGACCCACCTCAAGCTGTATGTTCGGGCCATGCAGCCAATAGGGAATACAACTGAAATGATGGCTCAAATATTCCACTAAACCCATACCGAGGCAACTCTAAGTTGGCTCTTAGACCTAGAAAAACTCATATCCAATGATTGGGAATGACTCTACAATTCCTTTGTCAAGCAGTACAAGTACAACAATGAGTTGAACATCACACTCAAGAACTTTGAGACTACCAAGTTAGAACCCAAAGAGACTCTTTCAACTTTCATCACCTGATGGAGGTTCAAAGCGGCCCAAATGATCAACAAGCCGAGTGAAGCCGAACAAGTGAAAATGGTAAAAAAGAACTTGTTTTCCATTTAGCATGAATCAATGTTTGCCCACTACTTTGAGACTTTCAAAGCTCTTATAGGGGCTGGAATCCAATCAAGGATGCAATTAATGATGGAATGTCACGACCCATAACCCACCCTCTACGGATTAATAGACCGTAACCATCCGACCCAGCCTTTTTGTCGAACTAGACCTGATCATCTTGTTGCACTACCTTTAGTGCCACTAACATGTAACCTAGTGGAAGACAATAAAGTAAAAAGGTCACATGTTCATACTAGTCTGTTAATATAAAAGTATGGTCGGTAAAATTTCTAAGTCATCACCTCATCCCCAGGACGTGAATACACGGAAGTGCTACAAGACTGTACTACTATTACCTTTACTTTGTCAAAATGTCCAATCTCTAGCCAGAGTCTCCTACCTTCCGCCCTCTGTCTCATTTCCTAAAAAATATATGTAAATAGGAGTGAGCTACACAAGCTCAGTAAGTAAGTCCCCTACTCTGCTATGTGTACAATATCTGAAAGAAAAACTAAATAACCAGGATAAAATAGCCAGTCACTATCATAGCAAGAATCATAGCTCATCAATGAATATCAACTGATTAGGAGTAATAAACACAATCATAGCTTATCAATGTAAATCAATGATCAAGGATACAAATGGTAATCAAAGTAACAATCATGGCTCATCAAGGAATATCAATGGTCAGGACTAACAATCAAAGCTCGTCAATGAATCTCAAATAATCATGGTATGTACTCAATAAACATTAAGCAAGTACCTGATCATTCATACAAGAATATGATTAGGCAATGAATCTCAATAAAAGATAGTGATGTCAAATCTGGTGGATGCGATAATCTACGGGGCCCAACTACCCCTTGTGCATAAGTACTGAGCTCAATCTGTAAAACTAGTCCCCTACACAAGGGACTTCTACCCCACACAGGAGTAATACTGTAAAACTAGTCCCCACACAAGGAACTGCTACCCCACACAGGGGCAATTCTACGCATCTAGATGGAGTTGTGGCTGTTCACAATTCTGGCACTGATAAAATATCAAGATCATGCTACTCCACGGGAAAGAATGTGGAGCATAACTGGTTCAAGGCAACATAATACAATTATAGCTTTTTATGGCTATGTTACCGGGCTGCCGAGAACAACAATATCTGGCCTTTCTTGGCCCTACGTACAATACATGTACGAAATCTCATGATCGGATACAATAACATCAAATGATATGGAAATCAAGAGCAAGATACTACATCATGGCTAAGCTATTCTACTGGAAAGCAATATCACATAGTGGAATCATAAAGAAATT
Organism: Nyssa sinensis; assembly: GCA_008638375.1. NCBI lineage: Eukaryota > Viridiplantae > Streptophyta > Magnoliopsida > Cornales > Nyssaceae > Nyssa > Nyssa sinensis. The sequence goes on along the minus strand of CM018042.1, from coordinate 12,442,416 downwards.
GATATGATAAATAAGAGTACAAATGCATACAGAAAAACTGTGACATGGCTAGGAATGTACTACATGCAGAGGTCGGGTATTACTTACCTTGAGTTCTTAACTTTGCATTTCCCTCTGGCTATCATCATATCTTTTTCCATAGCTTTCTTTCTCATTTCTCGTCATTTAAATGCTCCTATATTCATGGATTAAAATATATAGCACATTGAATCAGTATCCATTTCATGATTCTACCTCTGGTAAGCTTATTAAGTCATAAGGACGCATTCGTCACTTTATATTTTATTACCGGGGCTTGTGTATAAATTCTTAAGTCTTTTGGATCTCATTCGATATCTATTTTTTATCATCAGAACACATCGATCATTTCTTATTTTATGTTTTGGCTGTTCTAGCATCTTATTTAGCTCCTCACTTTACATAATTATATTTATGACAGTTAATTTTATCAGTTTAGCATTCATTTGACCTTGGCTTTGTGTTTTTTGTACTCAGGGGTATTTTGGTCATTTCATATTTCTGATATTCTGACCTCGAATTATTAATTAGTTATATATATGAGTTTACAGCTATTTGGGCTTTATTTGGTGTTAGTTTCGTCCAATTTAGACTTCATTTAGGCTTTGTATCATATTAGGGGCATTTTGGTAATTTTTTATCTTATGGTGGGACTACCCCGGAGTTCCCGGATGTCCAATCTGATATTTTCATTGTGTTCAGGAATGTTCAAAAATATTAAAATAGTATTTTTCGGATCTTAATTTGAACTTCGTTTGCTTTCTTTATGGCCTAGGGGTAAAATCGTCATTTTACCCTATTTATAGAATAATTTAATTAATTATTTAATTATTGAATTATTTCCCAGGGCTTATTTGTATTAATTTCTCAAAGGCTGGGCCAGAACAAGATTATTCAAAGTATTGGGTCAAACTGTAATTTAAAAAAGTTTTGGTTTCATATTACATATACATATATATATATATATATATATATATTGAATTGTCATTAACAACATGTGCATCCGTGGCACAGTGGATTGGATGCTTGGGCTTCCCAGGTTTGGGGTTTGAATCAAAGGGACCGCATTTCCTTAAAAAATTTTCCTTCTTAAAAGCCTCAACCCAAAACGACGCAGTTTCAGTTCACTATTCTTGCATCCGGTCGGGTCCTGACCCGACCCGGTCCAGATCCGACCCAACAGACTTAAAAGTGACCCGTCTTCTTCACGTAAATCCAGCCACTGTTCCGGCGTCTTCTCCCACGCTGGTTCCGGAAACTGCCGTTATTTTTCTCTATTTTCTTACGTCGGTTTTTAAATATTTTTACACCAATTTCATCCTAGGCCTTTAAGCTTTCATTTTGGCTAGTTTTAAATCTTAAATGGTATAGTTTTTAATTACCCATTTTTAGTTTTCCGGTGAGATGCCGGTTCTGGTTCTTCAGCCATATAATGGCCATTTTTGGATCATTTTTCATGATTCAAACTGTTTTGGAATCCTAGCATGAGTGTCTACTTATTTTTATTATCGAAACTAAGTTTTGTTTTCATTTGAATTTCTTTGTACTTAGGTCGTAGGTTACAGGGGATTATTTTAAGTTTTTCTTTCAATTTTTCTTGTTGGGTTTAGTTCCTAAATATTTTCAAATCATAAGAGAGGTAATTGAGTTCTTACCTTGGTCTCAGGTCCTGCTTTCTTAAAGCTTTCCTTCTGCTCCATCCATGGTAGGTTTACAGCTTCTCCATCTCTCTCTCATTTCTCTCTCTCTCTCTCTTCAGTCTCTGTTTCACCCTCGTTTTGCTTGTTTTTCTGTTGTAGCTGCATGCTTATATATATATATATTTTATATGGTTGTTTGATTGTTTCTCAGTTGGTTATCCATATATCTATATATATATATATATATATACGTGTAGATAGTTCCAGATTTTCCCCAAAGTCAGTTAGGCAGTTTTGCTAGAAGCTTTATGCACCAACTCTTCAGCTCTAGAAGCATCAGCTTTTTTTGGAAGCTTTTAACTATTATATATATATATATATATATATATACACACTAGCGTAAACACACACACACACACACATATATATATTTTATTCATAAAATTTGTTTTAACTCTAATTTGAGTTTCCTTTCTTCTTTTCTTTTAATTATTTATTTATTTATTTAATTTTTTCTCATTTCAGCTTTAGAATCGAATCGGTTTGGCCATTTTTCACTTCATGTGTCTTATTGTACAATTGACAATCGCTTGCCCATTTTTACATTTTATTCATGGCTTATAGGTACCGCATCAATATATTGATTAAATTTTTAAACACTAAGCGTCATAATTTAGCTTACAATCCGGGTTACATGTCTCAGTCTGGTCCAACCCGGGTCTCGTATCGTCTAACTCGGGTCGGGGTATTACATGGAACATTGAGGAGGCCTACACAAAATATCAAGCCCAATAACTCAGAGATTGTAGTCAATGCTTTAACTCCCCAGCAGTCTTTCTCTTGGTCTATTAGTTCAATTGCCTCACCCCACCAAATTCATCTCGAAGGTGCCCATCAACATCATTCTCAGAACTTTTTGCAACATTAAGCAAAGTTTTTCAAAAGCTTTGTAAAGAAGGGCATCTTCAACCTTTGGATCCTCGGCCCACTTGTCTTCCTCTTCTTCTTCTTGTTGTGTTGTTGTATCTTCATACAACACTATAACCATGTTTTGTGTTTTCTTAGTTTCTAGATTTTGTGTTTGTGTTGTACTCCTCGATTAATGCATAACAAAATAAATTTATTTTTTCCAAAATAGAAGAAACACGACTATCATCAACTTCTTCTTCAAATTTCAAAGTTGCCAAGGGTGTTTTCATTTGAACTTGAGGTGGTTTTCATTCTTCTTCTATTGGAACCAACACGTCTGCATGTAGTCTCTCTGTTTGTATTGGAGTGTGATTTTCAGATTTCCTATAGTATTCTTATTCATCACTTTCATCAGAGGTTTCGATTTCATCATCTTCATCAGATTCCAAAATTTGAGACTCTAACTTTATTCTCGCCAACTCTCCACCCATCACCTGTGAAAATAATTTAAGTCTTAGCAAATGATGTATTTTGTTTTATAAGCTAAACTGTAAAATTTCACACTTAGGAAAATAGTAAAATTACAAAGAGTGGAGAGTAGTTAAATTTCATAATTGGGAGTGTTAATTTCAATTTGGAGAGTAGAAAAATTTCACAATTTGGAGAGTAGTAAAATTTCACAGTTAGGAGTAAAATATTTACAATGGTGCTAGCAATAAAATGTTACGTCTTAAAATATATAAATTTTACCTTTTATGTCAAAATGTAAAATATTAAAGTAACCCTAAAACATATTTGTATGATTACAAATTAGACTATAGGACTTGAAGGATAATGTTGTTACCTGATTGAACTGAATATTAGAGAAATTTAATTCAAACAATACATTTTGCAAAGATTTGAGGTTCCACTATAAAAGCCTTGAAATTTCTCTTCTTGGTGATGGTTGCAATATTGTTGTATGTTCACGAAATCAGTACTGTATCAAAATAGTAATATTGAATTATTAGGAATTTGAAAATGTTCATAATGAAAAATACAAGAAATATTTGTATTATCACTTACCAACAATACAATAACACAGCCAGTGACCTTCTGTGGAGTTTTGTAGTATATTTCCACAAATAAAATCAGTTGATTCCTTATTATTGCAGCCTAATTGTAGTCTTTCATTGCATTAAGATTCTTAACATATTGTATGAAACCCTAATTTAGAGTGAGTCCAGTTGTTGAGAAAAACAATATTAGGCATACGTAGAGGGAAAGAAGTCCACCTGCATATTTCTTGTCTTTCTTCTTTTTCCTTTTCACTACTTTCAAGATATATTATTTTATATCCTTAGCATTGAGTCTGTTTAATTTTGAAAATCTTCTCTTCACAAATTGTGTTTCAGGCTTATTTCCATAAGAATGAGTCATTGGTTTTTTGCCACATTCAATTCAAAAAATGAGTTGTATGATTATGTCTATGAGTTGTAGATGTTATTTTGAAAGGATGAATGATTTTTTGGAAGGGTTGTATTATTTGATAATCTGAGTAACAAGTTCATCTGGTTTCTTTATTTTTGTTAAGCTAATATTACTTGATTTAAGGTTTTTAAAGAATCTCCAAAAAGGAGTTTTCTTTAAATATTGAATTTGTTGGTTGTCAAAGTTAATTTGTTTAAGAAACTTGAGAATAGATGCTAGATTGGATCTAAAGTGTTGACTATTGCTTGGTTCACCCATAGTTATCCTACGTGTACATGAGTTTGAAGTACTGAGTTAAATAACATAAGAAATAGTAAAATTTTACAATTACCTAGAAAATATTTTCAAGTTTTCAAAAGAAGATTTCACAGTTAGATACAAAAATTTTAGTGTATAATTAAGTACGAGGTCCAGGAATCTAGATGCTAATCGCGAATTCTTTAGATAATGAGAATCCTTCTATAAGTCCATTCTTTCTCCAATAAGACTGAGAATGCAATCATTCAATTTTTCAAACATATGCTTCTTTTCCCAACAGTATATGATTGGCTCGGTGTTTTATTCTTAATATATTGTTATTTCAATTAATAACTTTTATTGGAATAAAACAAATATGCATGTATATGTTTATATATACAAAAGAAATTTAAAAGCTTTGTTATTATAAGTTAGATTATAATTATATATAATATATGTACTTTTCTTGGTAAAATATAGTCATAACCTTTAAAATATTCACCTATGAATTAATATATAATGAAATATTAATTACATTTTTTTAATTATTAATGTTATAGGCGTAAACCCAAAAAAGAAGATATCTTAAAACCTTATAATAGGTCCGTTCAGCCAACAGTCCACTAAAAGTAACAAAAATATTACGCAGTCCAGACCCAAACTTAATAGCCCACCAAGTCCATCACATTTTATCAGACAAAACTGCCCTTCATAAGAGGCGGCAAACTGAGCAAATTTGCATGATAAAATAACTTCCATGGACAAATAACTTTCACTGAAGTGAGCCAAATCATCGCATAACTTCTTGCATTCAAAATTGAAAAGATGTTTACGGTTTCTGGCGATTCATGTCACTACAACATCTAGGGTTTCAATCGATAAAAAATCTATAGTTCTCTCAGTTCATTAACCAACAAATACCGTCTCTCAACTTGCCAACAGTAAAAATCGTTGTGATGGTCAATCAACACACATCGAAACTCTGATCGACCATATACATTGCAAGTTAAGAGTAAGTAATCCTACTTTTGCATACACATTTTGTTCTCTATATATTGTAATGAAATAGTGAATCACATTATGAACTACACAAACACGAAGATAATACTAAAAATCATAAAAAAAAAAAAAAATGAAAACTATTCGTTGTAAATGGATGTTAGATTTTCGTTACTTTTCACTTATTATAGTTCATTGTCAGTTATTTTACACGAAATGTGAACAAAAAAGACTTAAATATCTTTAAGAAAATGAATGTTATCGAATTAACAATAAGATTGAATCTTTGATCTAAGCATCATCAAATTTCATCAATCATCTTAGTTTTCTTCCAGTTCTCCACTTCATCCATTTATCTCAAAGGAGTCTTGTCTGATTCATACACCATCCCAAGAAGGATAAAGAGGATGACCCTAAGCAGACATCAATATCTTGAATGTGGTTATTTCATAAAAGCAAGCAATTTCAAGGATAGGAAGCCATCACTTGGCAAACCAAATTTGTCAAATCACCCATATCAAGATATCCACTGGCAAGCCTTTTGAGCCTGATTGATTAGTCTTTTCTTTTTTAAAGTATCTACCTAATCTTGGAGAGAGAAAAGCTTACTATGTGTGCACTCTTACAAAATCATCAAAGAAAGAGCAAAAAGAAGGAATATCTTTGCCCTATATGAAAGAAAGAATTTCCACGCGAGGAAGTGAAAAACAATCATCAATGAAGAATCAAAAACAAAGAAAAGAGAATATTTGCACCATATAAAGGAAATAATTTCCAAGCAAAGAGGTGAAAAAAAAAAAACTCATTAGAAGAAAATCAAAAGCAAAGAAAAGAAAATCCTTACCTCATTAGAAAAGACATTTTCCAATTAAGAAAGCAAGAAAAAGAGAAAATCAAGCTTTGTATGCGTCAAGGGGCTTCAACAAGCATCCAATGAACTATGTCAGACCCGATTATCCAAAGTAGAGATATATAGGCAACCTAAGAAGTTACTTTAGGTTCAGTCAGATACATATCAAGAAAATGCCCATAAGGGGCTTGGTCTAGATACATCAAGAAGGTGCACACAAGGAGCTTGGTATCATGAACATGGAACCTTAAATCTTTTCATTTTATTAACTTTACCCTGGCCTACATTTCATCCTTAATACTAAGACCACCTTAAGGTATTTCTTACTTAAGGGAATCATCACATTTCAACTAAGTGCACTTTTATAGGGTCCTACAAAAATGGATGGGTCACATAACAAATAATTTTAGATATGGGCTTCCTCATTACATGCTTGCACCATGTTACTTCTTCATTTCTTACCCACTTTTCGGAGTGACTCATCAAGAGGCTCCCTCTCTACTTGTTTGTCACGACCCGAAACCCGCCCTTTGCAGATAACGAATCGCGACCACGACCCAACCTTTTTGCCAAATTGACATCTGAACTTACTACACAATCAGTGCTACTAACATGTAATAAATACCATAACATAAATAACGGAAGTCTTTAAATAAAATTTTCATGCTAGATATCAATAGATTCTCCATATACAGACAAAAACTCCAAAAATACCTATCCAAAGTTACAAATACATACGTCCCCCAAGACGTTGATAACAGGGGAGGCTACAAGTCTGTACTGAATATTATACATTATAGTTATCCAAAAAATGTCCACAGCTATCTAGTAGACTGCGACTGTCCTCCTACAGCTTCCTATCCTGAAATAGTCGGATTAAATCTATAATGATCTAACTTAGCACAATAAGTAATTATCCTTTGCTCTGCCATGTGTACAGGTCAATATAGAAAGGCATAATCCAAATAAATGAGTAAAGGATAAGGAATATTATAACCAGTCAATACCATAAAGTCATATCTCATCAATGAATATCAAATGGTAAGAAGTACAAAAGATAATCAAATGAAAATCTGGTTTGATAACGATAATCATACTACTACGGTCATGAGCTATCTCAGGCATAATATTGTAAGTACTCAACAAAGCTCGTAATCACATGATCATTCATAGGGAAAATATGATCAACCTATGGATTTCTAATAAAAGATAATGATAGCAACAAAAGTGGATGCACTTTAATTTTGGGCCTGGTGTACCCCTTGGAGCACTCATTCAAGCCCAGACCAAGGTCTCTGAATAGTACTAAGAGCTCTGTAATGTATATAATTTTTGCGTCCTCCAAGACAAAATCGTGCACTATGTCTCGCATAGCCACGGTAGCTAATGTTCCACCAGGAACCTAGACCTGTAGGTCGTAGTAAGCATCAGATGGAGTTTGTGACTGAATACAAATCCAGCACTCATAATATATCAAGATCATGCTACTTTTCACGAAGAGTATAAATGTGGAATATAATTGTTTTTAACAAAAAGAATATAACTGTTGCCCCCTTTTGGGCTATAGTAAAACTGGGCTACTGATAATATAACTGGTTGGCCCCTTTTGGCCCTAGGTACAAGTATACAAAATGGTCCATTGTACAATTGTACAAAACTCATGATCAAGAGATATATAATAGTCAACTGACATATTCCACAAGATAGAACAAGTATCGCATATGTGGATAAATTGAACATTCTGGCATATATAAGAGTACAATGTAGTAGTGAAAGACCTAATGATATAGCTATAAGTATCACATGCAGAGATCGAATATTACTTACCTCTTATTGTATCTCTATAACTCAGATCACCCTTTCTTCTTCTTTTAAAGTTTCTATTTAATCAAGAAATATATCTTAGTCTATTGTTTACACAGTCCATGCTATTCATCAAATTTTATGTCTCATTGCTATAACTATCCCATTTGCTAAAATGGACTCCACTATTGAGTCCAGGATGTCGAAGAAAATCGGTTTAGGCTTTTACGGACTTCTATTCGGGCTTTTGTACTAAAAAGGACAAAATAGTTATTTTGCACTTTTACGTATTTTTATTTTTATAAATTGGACTTCACCGTTGAGTCTAGAATGTCTGAAATAATAAAAATTTACTATTCATTCATTTTAATCGGAGTCTGTTTGACTCATATTTGACTTAGGGGCATTTTATTAATTTCCCTCTTTATAAAATATTAAATTAAATATTTTAATTTGATTACTTTGGGCCACATCATATTTATATATAAGTCTTGGGACCTTTTTTAATTTCTATAAACATTTGGGCCAATTTATAAAATCAGGAATTACTATTCCTGTAGAGATTTGAAAAATAAAATAAAATAAAATAAATAATTAAATTAAATCCCCGGCTTTATTGGCGAGTTGTGATTTAATATTGTAGGAAATGAAAGAAATAAAATTTTAAAATAATGTGACAATAAATAAAAATGAAGTAAAATGATTTAGTAAAATAAAATGTATATATATATATATATATATGTCTCAAGTGAAAAAAAAAAAGAAAAAAAGAAAATGGGAAGATAAGAATTAGGATAGAAACCGTGAGATAGAAAGATGGGGGAACAAAAACAGGGGCGGTGGACTGGTCGCATGAAAAACAGGGGAAGAAAAGAGAAAAAGAGAGAGGGAAGAAGATAGGAAAAAGAGGGGTTGCTGTTGGGAAAATCTGATACGGTTGTTATGGGTATATTGTGTAGCGATGCAAAGGTCTGGAGAAGAAAAAAAAAAAAGAGAAGAGAGAGAGAAAGAGTTAAGGGCGGTGCCGCGTATACATAGTTGCACAGCAGAAGCGAGCTCCAGCAGTGGCTGACATCAGGCGATTAGGGGCTATGGGCTTTGGAATTTTCTGCAGCAATTGAAGTTGCATGCTGCGGATTGAAGGGGCACACAGCAGCAGATCTGGGGGAAGTACAGTGGGTCTGAATGAGGTTCAATAGAAGACTGATCAGTGGAGATGGCGTTGAGATTGGAGGACCGATGTAGTGCGATGAGCTTCAAGTGGATGGGCTAAGTTCAATTAGTGATGCCGTGAGTTGAATAGGGCCATGAAGCTGAGGCGTGATCCAGAAGGAGATACCGAAGGGACTGGGCCTACTTGCAGTGCGTGTGGGTTGGGATCATGGGCTATCCCCGCACCATGGACAGCACCAACACCACCCAGATCAACGGCCAAAATTTTTGCCCAGCCAACAACTCGTTCTGATCAGATCGGCTCTCCCATCAGATTCAGCATCAGACCCTTTTCGAAGGGAAACCAAAGATTGCCTGGGTTATCGGAATAGCCTCAACCGTTAAAGATGGAGTCGTTGATACTGGGGTTGTGATTGTTGTGATGAAATTGCGGCTTCTAGAGTTATATAAAAATATATATCTGTGTGGGTGTGCGTATGTTTGTGTAGCGTTGGAAACTAGGGGAGCTGTTGGAGGGATCCTTGTGCTGCGGGATTCTGGGGAACAGATTTCAGGAAATTTGGGGGTTTTGCAAAGTTGGGTTGTGGTTTGCTATGAAAATTGGGGGGAGGCAGCAGTGCTTCAGCAGCAGAGAAAAAGCTGCTGCGGCAGTGTTCTAGCAGCACTTTGATGGGCTGAATTCAAGTTGATTTTAAATCTGAAGCAGCAAATTTCTATATACCTGAATTTGAGAATTTTTAAGTAGTTTTAGTGCAGATTTTATATACCTGAATTTGGAGATTTCAAGTGGTTTTAATGCTGCTGTTATTGTCGGGTTAAATTGGTAAGAATGGTAAGGTTCTGATCAAATTAACTTGTATAAAAGGGAGCTGATTTTGGAGAGATGAATGGGGAATTTTGTGTCTCAAATTGTTGGGAGGATCATTGGGGTTTGATGAACAGTTGTGAGGTTGAGGTTGCGATTTTGAGATGGGTTCCTTTGTCCCGTTGTTTCGGTTGAGAACGGGGGTTATTCATGGAGATTGCTTTAAATAATTGGTGGAGTGACTCTTTTGTTCAATTCGATGCGGTGAAATGAGAACATGATGTTGTTGATGATTGATAGGAATTCAAGAAAGGCTGTGTGATGCTCCTTGAACCGAAGTGATTCCAGGGGCTGGTTAGATGTTACGGTTGTAGCTCGGAGTCGTGGATGGCTAAGGCTAGGGGAGTTATGGTACGAGGTGTTGTTTTTGTATATCTTGTCGGTTTTTGATTACTATGATGAATTGAAAGGTTAAGTGTGAGTCATGCTTGGTGTTGGATGGTTTGAGCTTCAATTTCAAATAGTTGGTGAATGTAAGTGCTGCAGGAGTGCTGCAGCACCTGCTATTCAAGATGGACTGAGTTTAACGATGCAAACTCGAGTGGAGATGGCTCACTCAATTTTAAGTAGAGAAGTTATTGTCCGTTCATCTAGACGGTTGACTGAGCCTGGAACTTTATTCAAAGACGTAATGGCCATCCTCTGGGATGATGTTATCTGTTATGATGGCACGGTGAGGAACGTATGTAGTAATTCGATTATCCAATTTGAGTAGGGGGTCAAGGCTGAAGAAGCTGATGAAACTGGATTTAAAATGGTTGGCCGACTCGATCAACCTGCCGGTGTGTTTTCTTCAATTTCCGAACCGTGGACTAAAGATTAATTTGGTTGATTTGGATTGCGTAGTGGACACAGCATCCTAGGGTTGAGATAACCCGATCAGGTATGGTACTTTACTAAGTAAGGAATAGAATTAATTTAGGATTGATGTGCATCTTGATTGAATGATTTCTTGTGCTTATCTGTTGATAGAAGATCACATAGGAATTATTGCTTCTTTGAGTGGATTGTTTATATGTTTCCATGTTCTTTATGATTATTTGGGAGTTGTGATTTACTTCTTGAGTTATTATCATATGTGATTTATGTTCTAAACGGTTTATTGATATTGTGACACATGGGTTTGCAGTAAGTGTTGAGATTGCTTTGAGTATGACACGTAGATTATGGATGAAGTCTTGTGATTTAATTTTAAATGTAATACATTATGTAAAGCATGTTGCATATGCTTATGAAAGTGATGTTTCATTTGAACTGTATTATTGCATGATGAAATCATGGCATATTGGCATTGTGTGATTCTTTGAAAGCATAGTGTGGGTCAGCATGAGGTGCTGGTGCATTATGAGGGCGTAGGTCCTGTGGTGAAAAACCCAAAACTCGACCGTTGGTACTCCGTTCCATCGGGGGTGCACCGAAAAGGAGACATACGTGGCAGTACTCATGCCAGCGGGGAAGGACCGTATCATGAGACATGGGTGTGACATTGAGATGCATGGGTGTGTCACGCATATTACCTGTGCATTGTGTTGATGAATTTGTGAACGTGATATAGGGTTTTTATACAGATGTGGTTTGTACATTGCCATTGTATTGTATGCATGATTAGGGAGGCATGTAGACATACCTGTACACTTGCACATGCCACGTCTTAATTTTGTTCCTTGCATTAGTATTGTACCATACCAGCATGTTGGCGCTGACCCATTCGTGGGCACAGGTTTCAGATAAAGCATCTTGGTACGCGGGACTTGATGAAGTCTTGGAGAAAGGAGTAGGAAATAAATTTAGAGGAATATTTGGGCCCTTGGGGCTTATTTTCTGAAAAGAATGGAAATGGCATTGTATATTGTAATAAATATGGAATTTATGATCTTTTAGTTTAAGTGTAGAAGTGGATGTGATGGATTGTATAAGTAGGCGACGTATATTTAACTTTGATAAAGTTGTGGCCATCGAATGAGGATGGATTGTGACTGTTTGTATATATATATGATGTATTGTGTTTATCAGGAGGAAAAAGGTTCGAAAAACAAAGGAGGTTCTGCCGAAATTTTTATAAACCGGGAATGCATGTGTATTGACAGAGATATATGGATGTAGCGTTATATTAGTGGAATAGGCTTGTATCTAGATTAGTTATATTAGTGTATTTATTTAGAGATGTATCTAAATTAGTAAACTTAGTTAAATTGTTATTTATTTATTTATTTACTCGTTTATTTTATTTTCTTCCTTTAGTCGCGTCCCCGGGTTCGGTCGGGAATTCGGGGCGTGACAATTCCAAATTGGAATAGTCAAACAGTGGAAAAGTCTACAAAATAGGGATAGGATATCCCAATTCTAATTTAGGGTTCTAATTCAATTTCTAACCGTGTTGCCAAACAACCCCCAATCTCATTTAAAAACATAACCAAAATGACACAGTATCTGGCATACCACATGTGCGGTGGGTCGGGTCTGACCCGAACCTGAACCAAACCCTGAACCTAAGGCTCGATGTCCTTATTCTTCTCTAGCGAATCTCCGGTGTCCTCTCCGGCACCAGTGACTTTCCCCCGATCATTTTCTGACCTAATTCCAATGTGATTTTCTTCCTTTCCCAACCACGATCACACCCATGTGTTCAAATTATCATTTCAGCCATCCCTCATTCACGAATTAATGAAAACAGTGGGTTTCCGCCAAGACCCGAAATTTTGACAAATGTATGTTTTCTAATTTCGTACCATTCTACACCCTGGTTTTGCCTACTCCTTCCTTTACTTCCTTCCTACACCCAAGAGGATCAATTCCTCATGGTTATATTATCAAAAACTCCAAAAATGGTTCGCCCATCGAAACCTGTAACCTTCTGTTTCTAGCTTGTTTCTTCATCATTTTTCCTCGTTTTGATTTCATTGAGTTTCTTTTTGAATATGCTACATAACCCTATAGTTTTTAACATGCATTCTACTTGAAAAAACAAAAACACTAAAAGGATAATTTCAAAGTTGCACTCACATGGGTTGAGCTTTTGGCTCGTAATATCCACATTTTTCTTCTCTGTTTCTCTCTCTTCTTCCTTCTGTTCCACTTCTGAACCTTTAAACATCCCTCAATTTTTTGTTTTTTGTCACGACCCCAAATCCGACCCATGCGGATCGAGGCTCGTGATCGGCCACCGAGGCCTTTTCTGATTTCCATTAATTAAACGCAGCGGAATAATTTCTTTTTCTATTGCGGAAGCGTCAATCAACACTCAAGTCAATATTAGTCATCTATTTATACATTCCATAATAATTACAAAAAGTACATGATGTAATTTTTTCCAAAGCCTGCTGATGTCATATTCGATATACAGTCCAAAAATTTCCAAAAGCAACTACATTATGACTAGCAAAATCCTATTACAAAAAGGGTTCATAGCTTTACAAGCTTCCAACTAGTCTGATTGAACCTGCTATTTCTTTTCCGATATCATCACCTGAAATAGGATAAGAATATCCTATGAGCTCAATAGCTCGTGAGTATATCAGCTCGTGAGTATTCCATAATATACCAAGGGTTTCAAAACTATTATATAATTCAATATGAAAATTTTAATGATCAGATATCATATGTTATCTTAATTTATAGTACAAGATAACGGTATCAAATTCGCTTCCAATAAATCTCAATTTAACGCTAAGCGTAAATCGATAATCAATAACATAGTTCAATAAATCAAAATCACAGTTCAATATCATGGTTCGATAAATCATAGTTCAATAATTCAAAATCATGGTTCAATAACCCAAATTCATAGTTCAATAATTCAGATTCATGGTTCAAGAAACCAAATTCATAGTTCAATAAATCATAGTTCGATAATTCAGATTCATGGTTCGATTTTCAATATTCATATTCAAAATGATATATTCCACTTCTATGGCCAGCAGATTAGAACCTCGCTGACTGAGATCGATGGGCTAGCTAGTTCGATATGCCGTATCAACACCGACTCACCACAATATACCCTGTGGGATGGGTTCGATAAATCACAACCTATTCGATAGTGACCAATCATAGAAGAGTGTTCTATTCAAAGCATCAAAATCATATCCAAAATCAATAATCATCAATAGCAGTTCAATTACTCAAATCAAAGTTCTTTATTTAATATTTAGTTAAAACAGTTCAAACATTTGTAAGAAGGTCATTTAACATTTGAGTACCTTACAAACACATTTTCTTAAGTCAAAGAAGAAAATATAGTTGTCAATAAATCGTTCAAAACGTATACAGTATAGCTGTTAAACAAAGGCTATAAAGGAAAACGATTTCATATGTCGATATATCATAACAGATTTCAATATTTATATCTATACTGAAAATGTCTACCTCAATATGGTATGAAATACTCACCTGAATTCCAATGACTTAACTCCAAAAATCCTTCCTTTGAAGTTCCCTAAAATCACATTTCAAAATCCGGTCACATTCCATTATATTACTCTGATTTAATTATCATTAATTCTTTTTCCTATTTTAGTTACATTTCTTGGGTAGCTTCTTTAAGTTTTAAAGTTTGATTCTATTATCTTAGATATTTACATGTCATATTTTTTCGTACCTTATTTCAACATACGGACCTCACCACTGAGTCCGGAACGTCGAAGAAAGTCAATTTGGACTCCCTCTGACTTCCATTTGGTTTTAGGGACACTAAGGGTAATTTGATAATTTACACTCTAACGTGTCTTATTTTTTTTTCGTACTTTTGTCTCATGAAACGTACCCCACCATTGGGTTCAGAACGCCCAAAATAGTCAAAATGCACTATTGGTTTACTCAATTTGGACTTTGTTTGACTAATTTTGGCTTAAGGATATTTTAATAATTTCCTAAATTTAAAAAGGGTTTTAAATTAATTATTATTTAATTTTTTGGGCCATTGTGTAATTAACCGAAAGTTTGGGGGGTCAAAATAGGATTTCTGGAACTATTAAGCGAACCGTCCGGTTCAGTCCCAATTTAATTGGGCCGGTCCGGTTGGGTCAAAGTCAAGGGGTTCAGTTTGGTTGCTTGCGTCAGCATGACATCATGCTGACGTCATCAGTCACAGGACCCGTTTTCAAACGGTCAGGACCCGAACCCGGATCCAAACCCAAACCTGGCTGGAGCTTGACCCGACAGCCCCCCTCGTTTTTCCGTCGTCTTCTCCGGCAAAGATTCTGGCCACTGTCGTCAGAACAATGCCCCAACTCACCATTTTCTCAATTTTTTCATAGTTTTCACATTCAAAATCTTATTTTTTTTCATGTCAAATCAATTCTAAGACTTCAATCTATAATTTAGAACAAATTTTGGCCTCAAACCATCACGGTTTTCCGACACCCACCCCAGTTTTCTGGTGTTACACCGGTGACTGGATTTTTGGCCATAAAATGGCCATCTCTCAACCGTTTTAGGTGATTCAAAATGTTTTAGAATCCTAGAGCAATGTTCTATTCATATCATGGTTCAAAATTTCGTTTGGTTGCAACAAAATCAGACCTGCTGTAAGCAAGGTCATTAATGGCTACTTCATTTGGGTTTACTGCTTTTACGTGTTTTCATGGTCTAAAATCATGCTTAACAATCTTATAAACATTTATTTAGTATCCTATAATCGTATACAACCCAAAAACTAGTTCCTAATAATGCAAAATTCTAGAGAGAGAAAAAATGATGATTTGCATATTTCTTACCTTTTTGATCACTGTTTTCTCCCTCTTCACTTCTGATTCTTCCTTCCTTAAGCTTTTTAGTTCCTTTCTTTGATAATGGCAAGCATGCAATGCATGAACTTGCTTTTAAAGAGAAGCAACCGACTTCTCTCTCTCCTCTCTCTCTCTTCCCTCATGACCTCACGGCCACCCTTCTTTCACTTCTAAATTAATTTCTCTGTTTCTCATTAAATTTTGCTTTATCTCTTGTTTGCTTTACATTTAATGTTGCATGATATTTGTATATATATATATATATGTATATTATATATGCTCACACACCAACACCAAGACACACACACATGTATAGCCGACACACACTCACACCTACACATTACTGTTCACACTTATACATATATATATTTATATCTTTTTAACTATTTTATTATTATTATTATTATTATTATTATTATTATTATTATTATTATTATTATTATTATTATCATTATTATTATTTTTTTTAATTTATTATAGTTTGGGTTTTTATGCCATGGCCCGGGTTTACCGGGTCGGGTACCGGCTAACTCGGGTCGGGGTATTACATTTTTTCTTTTGAATTTCTCAAAACCTCACATCTCATTTTTATAGCCAAAATCAACTGCCGCCCTTTTCTCTCTCTTCCTCCCTTCCTTGACTTTCTTTCTTGATATTTTCTATTTTCTGAATTTCTTAACCTCAAGCCTTAATTGCCTCCTTGATCTTTTGTACTTTATATATATATATATATATATATAATATACAAACACGCACCATTACACACAGCATACACACTGCACTCATCACAAACTACCGACAGCCTTGCTGTCTCCCCCTTTCCCTCGTTTACATACACATACATGTATTTATATATATATAAATTTGTTTGTATATATATATATAATTTTGATTATATATATATAATTATTTGTATGTGTGTATATATATACTAATTTTTATATGTATATCCATATACATGTATGCCCATATATACACATATATACATATTGTATACATACTCCTATACATATACATACATGTATGCATCTGCGTACACGTTTCTTCGTACAGTCTGTTTTCTTGTACGGGTGTTCCTTGGGCACTCGGGATTGCCTATAAATCACTATCGTATGCCGACACCAATTGTGCACTAATGTTGTGCAGAAATCTAACATTTGTTTGGTCTATGCATACTTGGGCTTTTCCAAGTCTCAAAATTTTTTAAGATCATAAATTCTACTATTTGTCTCAGTTTGCGTGCCCATCACTGTATACTAATGATAATTCAGGGTATATTTGAAGTCTACTATCCCTAGTCTGAGTTGGTCTAGGTTTATATTTTGGTATTATGCTCATTGGCTTGGTCTGATCTCAGTTCTATTATTTGGTCCATAGGACAGAAATGAAATTATTCTAATTCATTTGGGTCGGGGTGTTACATTCTGCCTCCCTTAAACTGAGTTTTGTCCTCAAAACTTGAACGTTCATAATCTAGGAAACTCTATTCTCTTTCATATTATCATATATTCATGTATTGGCCCCTAGGACTGATCTTTGGTATATTGTATCTCGCATTAAGTTCGGTTTTCTATCATACATCACGTTTTTCTTCAATCATTATTTAACCAACTTTTTTCTTCAAAGAATTTATTCAACAATACGAGAGGTTCCTATATATATTCCATGTCTTTTTAGGGTCATAAAATCATATGGTAAATCTTATTTGAGATCTCATCAAAATGGTTTAAATTTTCTAAAATCGAGGTAATTCATAATTCCTTGTTATTCACAGATCCTTACTTTCTTCCATAGTTGTAACCATTCCTGTTGTATTTTAAGAATTTCATGTATCATTTTATTTCATGGTCGCTCTAAATGATTTACTACACGTTCAATTTTTTACAATCATTTAGATCACATTGATCCCTTAAAAG
Source organism: Nyssa sinensis (assembly GCA_008638375.1). Classification (NCBI taxonomy): domain Eukaryota; kingdom Viridiplantae; phylum Streptophyta; class Magnoliopsida; order Cornales; family Nyssaceae; genus Nyssa; species Nyssa sinensis. Next base: position 12,424,813 of record CM018042.1, on the reverse strand, counting down.
TTATTCAGTTGTTTATCACTTATCTTCAATTAGCTTGACAGAGTATCATCCTTATTCATATCAAATCTACTACTCAGAGCAATAAGATTTATTAAATCTTTTTTAATACTTATTTATCATATATCAGTTTCTCGTTTTAGAATTTTCGTATTTTGTAAGGTCAATTCTAACGATCTCGCTCATTTAGTAATTGTCTTCAATACTCTATTCACCTTTGCCCTATTAGGGTCTATCAATTACTTACTTGAGAATTTTCATACTTCTGGTACATCATCAATTTATTTAGAGTATCAATTTCTTCTGTTATTCATCCATTTAGTTTCCTTCAGACTATCTCTCATATTGATTTATTGTCAGATCCACTACCTTTCAGAGTGTTACCATTCTAATTAGATGTTACTCTATATCTTCCAATGAGCACTAACCATTGCCTTCGTTCATTATAGTTTTTCATAATTCATTGATCAATTCATATTTCAATCATCAAGGATTATCAATTTCAATACTGTTATGATTCCTTCCAAGATTCCTTAAGTATAACTACTATCTCCCATTCAACATTTATCGAAATCTCCTCTAATATTTTTAGTGTTATAATCTTAAGAATTCCCGTCATTTACCTTTAAGTATACTACTATTCCTTAAAGATCACTATTTAATTGATCATCTTACTTGTTCAAGAATCATTAATTTTCATCATAACATATAGTTTTTTTCCAAAGACTAGTTACCCTTTAGTATTTGGTCTTGCTTTCATCTTCTAAAAGTCACTAACCGTTTAATCATTTTTAAATCGTCAAATTCTTCCTCGAATCGGCTAATAACTGTGTACTTATGATCTGTACCTCATATACTCTATGTATATCATTTATCAATAATGACTCCCTTAATGGCATAACATTTATCAATAATGACTCTTCTGACGGTATAGAAACAGTTTACATATAACTTAAGGGTTCTATTTCTATGTTCAACTTAGCAACAAATGCTGGAGCTATAAATCAATACGTAGAGTCAATAATAATAGGTGGCAAGTCGTAAACAACTGAAAAAATACCTGCAACTACTAGTACAGTAGCCTAATCATCTCCCGGAACTACTTACTGTAAAAGATCAACGGTCAGAATTTATATAAGAATCTATCTATCATGTCAAGATCTATTTACTAACTAACTCTACTTGGACAATGGTAATATTAGTACACAAGCCTTATCTCCCATGAACCCTTATCAACCTAGGTTTGCTCTGATACCAAGCTGTTACGACCCGAAACCCACCCTCTGCAGATAACAAATAGCAGCCCTGGCCTGACCCTTTTGCCGAACCAGTATCTGAACTTGCTACACAATCAGTGCTACTAACATTCAATAAATATCATAAAATAAATAGCGGAAGTATTTAAATAAAAGTTGCATGCTAGATATCATTAGATTTTCCATATATAGACAAAAACTCCAAAAACACCTATCGAGAGTTCCACATACATACATCCCCCAAGACGTTGATAACATGGGAGGCTATAAGACTATACTAAATATTATACATTACAGTTATCCCAAAAATGTCCACAGCTATCTAGCAGACTGCTACGGTCCTCCTACAGCTTCTTTTCTTAAAATAGTCAGATTAAATTTGTAATAAACTAACTTAGCCCTATAAGTAATTATCCTTTGCTTTGCCATGTGTACAAGTCAATATAGAAAAGCATAATCTAAATAAATGAATAAGGATAAAGAATATAATAGCCAGTCAATATCATAAAGTCATATTTCATCAATGAATATCAAATGGTAAGAAGTACAAGAGATAATCAAATGAAAATATAGTCTGATAACAATAATCATATTGCTACAGTCATGAGTTGTCTCAGGCATAATATCATAAGTACTCAACAAAGTTAGTAATCACATGATCATTCATAGGGAAAATATGATCAACCTATGAATTTCCAATAATAGATAATGGTAGCAACAAAAGTGGATGCACTTTAATTTTGGGCCTGGCACACCCCCTAGAGCACTCATTCAAGCCCAGACCAAGGTCCCTGAATAGTATTAAGAGCTCTGTAATGTATATAATTTTTATGTCCTCCAAGACAAAATCATGCACTATGTCTCGCATAGCCACGGTAGCTAATGTTCCACCAAGAACCTAGACCCGTAGGTCGTAGTAAGCATCAGATGGAGTTTGTGACTGAGCACAAATTTGACACTCATAATTTATCAAGATCATGCTACTTTTCATAAAGAGTATAAATGTGGAATATAATTGTTCTTAGCAGCGAGAATATAACTATTGCCCCTTTTTGGGTTATAGTAAAACTGGGCTACTGAGAATATAACTGGTTGGCCCCTTTTGGCCCTGCATACAAGTGCACAGAATGGTTCATTGTACAATTGTACAAAACTCATGATCAAGATATATATAATATTCAAGTGACATATTCCACAAGATAGAAAAATTATCGCATATGTAGATAAATTGAATATTTTGGCATATATAAGAGTACAATGTAGTACTTAAAGAACTAATGACATGGCTAGAAGTATCACATGCAGAGATCGGATATTACTTACCTCTTACTGTATCTCTATTACTTAGATCACCCCTTCTTCTCCTTTTGAAGTTCCTATTTAATTAGGAAATAAATCTCAGTCTATTGTTTACACAATCTATGCTATTCATCAAATTTCATGTCTCGTCGCTATAAGTATCTCATTTGCTAAAATAGACTCCACTATTGAGTCCAGGACGTCGAAAAAAGTCGGTTTAGGCTTTTACGGACTTCCATTCGGACTTCTGTACTGAAAAGGACAAAATAATCATTTTTCACTTTTACGTGTCTTTATTTCTTGGGACCTATTTTTATAAATTGGACTTCACCGTTGAGTTCAGAATGCTCGAAATAATAAAAATTCACTATTCATCCATTTTAATCGGAGCATTTGACTCATATTTGACTTGGGGGCATTTTAGTAATTTTTTCCTTTATAAATTATTAAATTAAATATTTTAATTTGATTACTTTGGGCCACATCATATTTATACATAAGTCTTGAGCCCTTTTTCAATTTCTATAAACATTTGGGCCAATCTATAAAATCAGGAATTACTATTCCAAATTAGAATAGTCAAACAGTGGATAAGTCTACAAAACAAGGATAGGATATCCCAATTCTAATTTAGGGTTTTAATTCAATTTCTTAACCGTGTTTCCAAACAACCCCCAATCTCATTTAAAAACATAACCAAAATGACACAGTATCGGGTATACCATATGTACAGGGTGTGTTAGGTCTGACCCTGACCCGGACCCGAACCTGAACTCGAACCAAACTCTAAATCTAAGGCCCGACACTGTTCTTTTTCTCTGGTGAGTCTCCAGTGTCCTCTCCGGCACCGGTGACCTTTCCCAGATCATTTTTTGACCTAATTCCAATGGGATTTTCTTCCTTTCCCAACCAGGATCACACCCATGTGTTCAAATTATCATTTCAGCCATCCCTCCTTCACGAATCAACGAAAACAGTGGGTCTTCACCAAGACCCAAAATTTTAGCGAATGTATGTTTTCTAATTTTGTGCCATTCTACACCTTGGTTTTGCCCACTCCTTCCTTTTCTTCCTTCCTGCACCCAAGAGGATCAATTTCTCATGGCTATATTCTCAAAAACTCCCAAAATGGTTCACCCATCGAAACTTGTAACCTTTCGTTTCTAGCTTGTTTCTTCATCATTTTGCCTCGTTTTGATTTTAGTAAGTTTCTTTTTGAATATGCTACATAACCCTATAGTTTTTAGCATGCACTCTACTCTAAAAACAAAAAACACTAAAAGGATAATTTCAAAGTTGCACTCACCTGGGTTGAGTTTTAGCTCGCATTATCCACACTTCTCTTCTCTGTTTCTCCCTCTTCTTCCTTCTATTCCACTTTTGAACCTTTAAACAACCCTCAGTTTTTTGTTTTTCCTTCTGAATTTCTCAAAACCTCACATCTCTTTTTTATAGCCAAAATCAACCGCCACCATTTTCTTTCTCTTCCTCCCTTCCTTGACTTTCTTTCTTGATATTTTCTCTTTTCTGAATTTCTTAACCTCAACCCTTAATTGCCTCCTTCATCTTTTGTACTTTATATATATATATATATATATATATATAATATACAAACACGCACCATTACATACAGCTCACACACACTGCACTTGTAGAGACCTGGAAAAATGGGAAATTTTTTTTTTTAATTATTTAATTATTTGTTTATTTTAGTTTTATTCAAGTTAGATTATGGGAATTATGTGGAAATAAATAAGGCATTAACAGGGACCCACTGTTGGCAGAATAAATTCCTGGCTTTATCGGCATATTGTAATTTAATATTTTATAGAATAAAATATTAAACCGATACAGCGAAAATAATTATTATGCCGAGTCTTCATAGATTAATATTTTATGAAATAAAATATTAAAACGGCAATAAATAAAACACATATAAATATATTGGATTTTGTATATATATATATATATATATAGATATATATAGAATATTATAACCAAGGAAGCTTCGAGGAAGCTGCTGGGGAAAAATAGGAGGAAATGAAAAAGAGAAAGTCGTGCAACCGTGTGTGTGTGTGTCGGTGGGTGTATTGGAAGGTGTGATATTATATACATATAATATATAATTAGGTCTTGATGTAATTGAAAGGAGAGAAATGAAAGGGAGAGAAACCGTGGGCGTCCAAAAAGGGGAGCGGTGGTTACGACTGAGAGAAAGAGAGATGGAGAGAGAACAAGCGGCACCATCGTCGTGGGGCTGTATGGAGGAGGGAGAGCGTGGGGACAGGTCTGTTGTGACTGATCCATTATGTTCGGCCATTACTGCGCCGACGAGTTTGGCGACAACCGCAGCTCCGATCCCATGTCCGTTCGGTGCTCCACTGACAACTTCGTGCTCTACTAAGACTACGTTTGGGATGCCCACGGCAACTGCTCCGTATCGGTTGGCCACGATTGGAACCCCAACGAGTATTCACATTCAAACGACTGTGGCATCGAGATTAAGATAGAAGAGATCGGAAGAATTCGCACAGGATTAGATCTCAGATCTGAAGCGGTAAATTTGTTTATAACTGAAATTGGAAATTCAAATTTGAAATTGGGTTTGCTGCCAGACGATCTCAATTGCTTGCGCCACTAACAGTTTGCGATGATGGCACGTTGCGTGGGGGTTGGGTCTCTTTGTTTGGGCGGAGGATTTTGATATGGCTTGGTGATTTATGTGTCTGTGTATATTGTATAGTGGTGCAGTGAGAAAAACGTGATGAGCTCGACATGAAGGTGGGATCTCGGGTTCAGTGCTCGGTCGTTGATTTGGATTTGTCGAGGCACCTCGATAGACCTTTGTATAATCGCTTGAGGGCTGCGCAAGCTGGTTAAATACAGCTATATAAATCAGATTTTTTTTGGGGTGCAAGGAACAGCTCCAGGTTGCCGAAGTGTGGAGTAGAGCAGCTGTTGAGCGACTGAAGCTCAAGATTTCTTGATCTTCTTCCTCTCTAATGCCTTACCCAATCAGAGGAAGGTATATATATCTGATTCTTTGAATTTTTAATCTATATTAGAAATTATAATTTAGTCACAAAAGTAATGTAACAACCTGAAATTTTTTTTTTATAAAATTCTCAAGTTGTTATCATTAATTTTTTTTTTATTTATTATTATTATTATTATTATTATTATTGTTATGATGTGTGTGTATGTATATATAAATTAAATTGTTTGGTGTGTATATGTGTGTACATATGAGTGTGTATTTAAATGTGTATATATATATGTGTAAAAGCTGATTGTGTGTGCCATGTGGGTGGGTGTGTGCAGTGAGTGAGTGGGTGATGGAGTGTAAAACACTCCAAGGAGCATGGGAGGTGTGGTGTGTGTAAGAGAGTTGTTGGAAGTGTGTGAGTGTGGTCTGCATGTATAGGTGTGTATAAGTGAGTGAAGAGAGTGGGGAAGAGCAGACTGGTCGTGGGATTTTAGAGAGAGAGAGAGAGAAGTGTAGAGAGAGAAAGTGAAAGGAAAGAGAGAAAGAGAGGTGTGTGCTCTGGTTTTTGAAAGAGAAGCAGAAAGAAGGAAGCTAAGGAGGCCAAAGGGGAGAACAGAGGCAAAGCAAGAGGAGAGGAGCACCATCACAGGGTTGGAAACCCATAACCGTGAGCTTTCTCTCTCTAGAAAATCTCTCAATTTTCTAACTTGTTTTGTAACATTTTGCTTAGATTTAATTGTTAGAACTTATAGAGCATAAGATATGGAGAATTTAGGGACAAGAATCAACCAAAATGGTTGAGAAATGAGGGAGAAAAACGGATGTGCAGGTCACGGCCATGGGGGGGAAATCTGATTTTTTCATTGTGATTAAGGGCTTCAAAATGATGTTAAAGAGTTCCAAAAGTGTTTTAGAATAGTTTGGGATTGAAAGGGGCATCAAAAACACCAAGAAAATCAAGTTTGAAAACTTGATTTTCCTGAAATTCCGGCGACGTCGCCGGAGAAGATGACCGGAGGTCGCCGGAACCCTACCGGAAAAACGGGGGGGGAGATGGGCACTGTACGGGTCGGGTCGGGTCGGTTCGGGTCGGGTCGGGCTTGGGGCTGACCCGCCCTTGCCACGTGTCGCCCACTGGTTTTAAATTAAAAAACCAATTGGGGCGTTTGGTTACGGAGATAAGGAATTTAAAACTTTTAAATTAAAATAGGAACAGGGATATCCTATCCCTGTTCTGGATAAACCCTGTTTGGTTAACCTGATTTAGAATAACAAATTAAACTAGTTTTAATTTGAACCTTTTATTGGAATTTGAACCCTTTGGATTTGAACCTTTGAATTTGAACCTTAACCTGAACTTTCAGAAATTACGAATTGACCCCCCAACTATTAGAAATTACACTTTGACCCACCTGATTAAAATATTAATAAAATATTAATTAAATTAATTAATTAATTATTTAATTAAATTAATTTAATTAATTAAATATTCAAAAACATCCCGGAGTCCAAATGGGACAAGTCATAGGTGTATTTTGACTATCTCGACCATTCTGAGACCAATGGTGAGGTCCGTTTTACGAGACGGGGTCCCGAAAAATAAAAGACACGTAGCAACGTGTAAAATTACCAAAATACCCCTGAATTGAAATACAATCAAACGAATTCCGAATTAGGTAAACAAATAGTGGAATTTTATTATCTCGAACATTCCGGACTCAACCGTGGAGTCCGATTTGTGAAAAGAGATCACGAAATGTAAGGACCCGTGTAAAGTGCAAAATGACTGTTTTGCCCTTTTTGACCCAGATGCCCAAATTGAATTCTACGAAAGCCTAAACTTATTTTCTTCAACGTCCCGGATTCAACAGTAGAGTTTAATTTAGCAAAGTAGAAGCTTATAAGATAAAGACGTAAAATTTGATGAATAGCGTAATTCAAGTGACGATTAAACTGAGTTTCATGTTATGAATTTTAGGGACACGGAAAGGCAAAGAGAAGGTGACCTGACCTTCAGTGTTCTTACGGTGGTTTCACTTGACTACGAGTATACCTTTCTGGTTTGAGATCGATTACCAGGTACGATATATTGTGCTAAGTAAGAAAAAGAATTGAGATTAGGAATACTTGCTTTGCTGTGTAAATTGTTCACATGTTTGCCCGAGTGTTCACATGTTTACGTGCTATGTGCTATCTTGTTTAGTTGAATGATGATTATGAGTATATCGCATGTATTAACGTGGTGTGTGAATTATCTGCTTGAAGAACTGTCGATGTTATGAATTGTACACTTGAAAGCATATTTTATGTATGACTGAAATGTATCATTGGGATTGTATTATGACATGATGAGATTAGAACATATTGGCATGGTGTGATTCCTTGGGCATGGCGTGGGTAAGCACTTGGTGCTTTGCATTATGAGGGTGCAGATCCTGTGGTGAAAAACCCAAAATCGGCCATTAGGTACTTGCGAGCCTGACGGATTCCGGACCGTGAAGCGAGACATAAGTGGCGGTACTCATGCCAGCGGAGAATGACCGTATCATGAGACATGGGTGGCATAGAGTTGCATGGGTGTGTCATGCATATTGCTCATATACTGTATACTGTCTATATACTGTCATCATGATATAGAATGCCATATAGAAATAACTGTACACTCGCACATGCCACGACCTTAGTTTTGTTTCTTGCATTAGCATTATATTGTACCAGCATGTTGAGCTGACCCCTTTAGTGGGGCAAACATTTCAGATGATGTTCCAGCTGTGCGGGATATAGAGATGGTCTGATTGAGGATTATATTGGGCCCGATGGGCGCTTGTGATATTATGTAAGGGCATAAGCCCGAGACTGTATTCCATTTTGAATGTTGTGAACCAACGGACCAAACTTTATGTATGTATTAGAACTGTGTACGGAATGTATGAGAATGTCATTGTTATCTTTCATTTCGTTATTATTTTATTTCTTTTTGTCTCGTTACTCACGCCTCGGGTTCGCTGGAATTTGGGGCGTGACAAGTAATCAGCTGTTGGGAAAATGAGAAATTAAGTGAGACTGGTGCGGTTGCTGGAATGCGCCATTGAATTAGAATAGAATTTAACTATTAATTTGGATATGGAACAGCCTTTTGATTTAAATATAATTCTGTTATTAAATTTAATATAGTTCAGATATTAAGTGTAGTTCAGATTTTAATTTGAATAGAGTCCCAACTATTGGATGAAAATTTGATGAGGAAAATTCTGGACAACAGCTATGTTAGGGACTGATCTTTAATTGTAATACACTTTATCAAGGGACATATCTATAGGTAAATACAAAATATTGATTTGGTAAAATCTTTATTAACCATTATATAATTAGTTAACTAAATTAGATAATGGTGAATTGACTGAGACACAAATTAAGTGAATAAATAGTGTTTTATTTATGTCTCGAACCTATTAAGATCAATGGTGAGGTCTGTTTTACAAGACGGGGTCCAAAGAAATGAAAAGACCCGAAAAGGTGCAAAATGACCGTTTTGCCTTTTTAGGTACGGATATCCAAATTGAATTCCGCGAAAGGTTAAACCGACTTTGTTCGGTGTTCCAGATTCAATGATAGAGTTTATTTAAGTAAAAGAAATACCAAACATAAAGAGACATAAGAATTTGATGCATGACATACATTTATATAGCGACACATATCTTGAGACCTGTTTGCAAATTTTAGGAACATCGAAGAGAAAGGCGAGGACTCTCTAAACAGCCACAGTAGGACGACTGAGTCGTTCACCAGTTGATTGGACTACTTAGTGGACACAACTTTTTAGGGTTGAGACACACCCTAGTCAGGTATGATATTTTGCTAAGTAAGGAATTAAGTTAGGAATGATTGCCATGTTGACTGAACGAAGCATGTGTTCATTTAATACTAGAAAATCATATAGGGAATACTTGCTTTAGAACAGAACCTAAAGTTGATCGATTCGGCACATGTATGCTTTCCTGTTATTCCGTAGAAATATGACTTGTTTTGTATGTTAGTACAGTTTGTGGTCAGCATATCTTTTCTATGAGTTATTTAGATATGGATATGTGATTTGAGTACCTAGTTACGTTGATTTGGCACTGTATCATGTTCATGTGAAAGTGTTTTTATTATTCCAATGTGGTGACTTCTATTATTCGGATGTTGTGAGTTCTATTATTCAGATGTGGATTTATCATTAAGATGTTGTGGCTTTCATTATTCGGATGTTGTGGATTTCATTATTCTGATGTTGTGGCTTTTGTTATTCGGATATTGTGGATATTATTATTCAGATGTTGTGGCTTTTATTATTCGGACGTTGTGGCTTTTATTATTCATATGTTATGGGTTGAGCACGTGGTGCTGTGTATTAATCGGATGTGTTCCGTAAACGGGGAATGGTACCCAGTTTCCATCGGATGTGTTCCGTAAACGGGAATGGTACCCAGTTTCCATCGGATGTGTTCCGTAAACGAGGGATGTTACCTAGTGTCCATTGGATGTGTTCTGTGATTGAGACATGGGTGTGATATTGAGTTGCGTGGGTGAGTCACGTGTATTTTCATTACATCAGGGTGTGGCATAGAGTTGACATGATGCGGCGTTGAGTTGCGTGGGTGAGTCACGCGTATTTTCATTACATCAGGGTGTGGCATAGAGATGACATGATGACATAGAGTTGACATGAATGTGGCATAGAGTTTGCGTGGGTGCATTATACGCGCTGTTATCACATTGCATGGACATGGGAATACTTGCTGTTATATTCTTTGAATGATTGGATGACATTTAGATTACTACTGTTACATTATTTGGATGATTTGGATGATATGTGGATTACTACCATTACATTATTAGGATGATTGGGATAGCATGTGGGTTATTCCTATTGCATTGTTTGAGTAATCTAGAAGGCATGTGGATTATTGTCATTACACTGCTAGAATGATTTAGAAAGCATGTAGATATAAATGCACACTTGCACACGCCATACCTTACTTGGATGCAACATGCATATTGCCATCATATTGTATAAATGATTAGGGAGGCATGTAGAAATGAATGTACACTTGCACACGCCACGCCTTGATTTTGTTCCTTGCATTAGCATTATATCATACTAGCATGTTGGCGCTGACCCATTCGTGGGCACAGGTTTCAGGTAAAGCTCCTGGTATGTGGGACTAGAAGAGGTCTTGGAGAAAAGAGAGGAAATGAAATTTGGAAGAGTGTATAGCACTTGGGGTGTACTTTTGTAATATAGGGACTTAAGCCCAAACTGTATGTAGGAGATAACTGTTGAGTGTATCTTATATGTATGTATGTTAAAGGAAAAGAATGCGTATTTAATTTTCATGAATTGTGGCCATCGAGTGAGGATGGATTGTGATGTGTTTGTATATATATAATGTATTGTGATTATCAGGGGAGAAAAAGGCCCGAAAAATAAAGGAGGTTCTGCCGAAATTTTATGAAAATTAAAGAACTCTATTTAAGTTGTCGTAAATTCGTAAATCTATTTAATTATCTTTTATTTTATTTACTTTCTGTTCGTCAGTCACACCTCGGGTTTCGGTCAGAAATTCGGGGCGTGACAGCACTCATCACAAACTGCCGACAGCCTTGCTGTCTCCCCTTTTCCCTCATTTGCATACACATATGCATGTATATATATATATAAAGTTGTTTGTATATATATATATATATATATATATATATATATATAACAACACATCACACATACTACACACACTTACTAGGTGTTGCTGACATCCTCTTGCGACTTCTTTGTATGTGTATATATATATATATATATATATAATTATTTTTATGTGTATATATATACTTATTTTTATATGTATATGTATATACATGTATACCCATATATACATATATATATATATACATATTGTATACATACTCCTGTACATATACATTCATGTACGCATCTGTGTACACGTTTCTACGTAGAGTCTGTTTTCTCGTACGGGTATTCCATGGGCACTTGAGATTGCCTATAAATCACTATCGTATGCCGACACCAATTGTGCACTAATGTTGTGCAAAAATCTAACATTTGTTCGGTCTATTCGTACTTGGGATTTTCTCAGTCTCAGAATTTCCTAAATCATAAATTCTACTATTTGCCTTGGTATGTGTACCCATCACTGTATACTAATAATAGTTCGAGTATATTTGAAGTCTACTATCCCTGATCTAAGTTGGTCTCAGTTTACTTTTTGGTAGTATGCTCATTGGCTTGGTCTGATCTCGGTTCTATTATTTGGTCCTTAGGACATAAATGGAATTATTCTAATTTATTTGGGTCGGGGTGTTACATTGTTCACCCTATATTACTTTTTCATTCTTTATCCACTTTTCAGAATAACTTATCGAGGGCTTCCTCCTTACTTGTTTACACTAAATTACTTTCTCATGTCTACCTATCTTTTTGAAGTAACTAACCCTTGTTTCACAAGGGGGCTCCCTTATGCCTTGTCTGCTACCTTCACTTTCAGACTATGATATGATCAAAGGGCTCTTTCATGCTAATAAGATAACCGTCTTTCATCGAAAATGGTTGTATTTCACCTTTTCCATTAACTTGATAACTTTGCTCGTATTTTGGAAAAGTTTTCCATCACTTTTGCTTGCCTAATATCTCTCTCGTTCAATGACTTCATTTCAAATGCTCAGTTAAGCAAATAGTCTTTCTGTGAAAATCGATGATTCTCATTTTCTCAAAAGATCAAATAAATCATGCTCAAAACCATTCTATGAGTTTTTCAAGGAATTTCCCAAATCATTTGGAAAGAGAATAGATTTTATCTCTGAACTTGAGAATAAGTCTCTGGCTAGGCAAGTCTTATAGGCCTTCATACCCTCAATTCACAGCTCGAATAGATTTTCTTAAATCATTTTTAATAAATAGTGGAACAGTACTTCAAAGAAGGGCAGTCTCGTCCCTTAAACCTAAACATATTTTCTTTTACCCAAACAATCAAAATGATTGCCAATGATCTCGGAGCTAGTGGAATCTAAGTCAAAGTCAAAATTCTTGAAATTATTTTCAAAGCTTTTTTCAAAAAATCATCCCTCTAAGGTTGAGAGTCTCTTCTTAATGATACTTTAGTCAATACTTCCCTCTATGGTGATGCATTCTCCTTTTATGGTAGATATTTTCCTCCATTGGCTGATATTTTCCTCTGCAGTGATGTTTCCCTCTATGGTAGATGATTTCCCTATATAGTAGATATTTTTTGTCCATCGATTGAAATTTCCCTCTACGGTGATGTTTCCCTCTATAGTGGACGATTTCCCTCTATAGTAGACATTTCTCTCCACTAGTTGATATTTACCTCTACTGGTTGATATTTCCCTCTATGGTGATACAATCCTCCCTCTATGGTGAATATTTTTCCTCTACTGGTTGATACATTTTCCCTCTACGATGAATGGAATCCCTCTGTGGTGATATTTTCCTTTATGGTGATACAGTCCTCTTTTTATAGTGAATACTTTCCCTCTACTGGTTTATATATTTGCCCTCTATGGTGAATGTCTTTCCTCTGTGGTGATGTTTCCCTTTGTGGTGATACATCCTTCCTCTATGGTGAATATTTTCCCTCTACGGTGATAATTCCTTTTATACATCCTCCCCCATAAAGTCAATTTGATTTCAAACTCATTATTTTCCTTAGTAGATCTAAATGGTTCAATCCTCAAAGAAACCACTATCATGCCAAATTTTTTCATTGGAGTTAATCTTAATTATCTCATCAGTAACTCATAACCGTCAAGTTCAAAAATTAATTTGGTCTCCTTTCCCCAGCAAGTTAGAATCACCAAGTCATTTCCACAATTCAAGTCTTCCCCAACAAAGTTAAGTCATTTTATTACTCTTCCATATAGAGTTGCACAAAATTTCATCATTCTAGTGAAGGTAACATAAATCATCTCCCCACTGAGTTATAATCTGATACAAAATAATTTTCCCATGGATTTTAAATCCCTACAAGAACAGTCTGAAATCATTCTCATATCTTAGAACTTATCAGGATGGAGTTCCTTTTTAAATAAGTTGTCTATCGTAATATTTCAAAAAAATCAATTAAGATAGCCTTCCTTTTAGATTGGTTGACTATCGCAGTTCCTCACCAAAATTTGTCAAGATAGCCTTCCTTTTAGATAAACCGTCTATCACAATATTTCATCAATCTTACTACGATCGCATTTCCCTCTAGGTAAAACTTTTGAAAACATAATCTTCTAGGAAAAATGTCTTAAAACGTAATCCATCTAGGCAAGCCGTCCACCAAGGACATAATCCATCTTGGCAAGCCATCCAACAAGAATGTAATCTCTCTAGGTAAAACATCTGAGGATGTAATCCCATCTCATGAAAGGCATAACCTCATGAAAGTCTTATTAGGATCGCATTTCCTTCTAAGTGAAATATCTGAGGACGTAAACCCATCTCTTGAAAGGCGTAACCCTATGAAAGACTTATTAGAAACACATTTCCTTTTAGGTAGATTACCCATCTCATGAGGGGCGTAACCTCTTGAAAGAATTATTAGGACTGTATTGCCTACTAAGTGAAATGTCTAGAGGATGCAATTTCATAAAACCTGTTAAGATCGAATCTCTTTTCAGATAAAAGTCATATGAGGAAGCAATTTCACAAAGCCTATTAAGATAGCTTTCCTTTCAGATAAGTCGTTTGAGGATGCAATTCCATAAACCTGTTTGGATAGATTTTCTTTTTAGGTGGTCCTCTCGAAGGATAGCATTCCTTCTTGACTCCTTTCTGTCATTCACGAACTACGTACAGTCCAATTCACCTCAAGGTGATACGTAGGAATCTCATATAGAATGAGTCTGACCATATCAACTCAACAATCAAAGTCCTAAAATAGACATCATTTTCTTACGTTGACGTTTGCTTGCATACAAGTTCTACCAACGAAGGGCTATTTGTAGACATCTTATTTTGAAACCCTTGATTGTATAAAGTTGGTTCTACCATTTTTGGTAAGTTGTTACACTATGTCCCATCTAGGGGTATTTTAGTAATTTCTTATTTCACCCATAAAAGGAATTTTGGTCATTTCACTCATAAAGGAAATTTTTGACATTTCACCCATAGAGGGCATTTTTGTCATTTTTACCTATAGAGGGCATTTTGATCATTTTTCCCACAGAGGCCATTTTGGTAATTTCTAGTGTTTCCATATCCTTTATGGGTAGTTTCGTAAATACTAGAAGTTTTTCACGTTCTAGGGGTATTCTATACTATTAGTGTCATGTTATCTTTTTTAGGGAACTTTGGTAATTTTATAATATTCCTATCCCGTATAGGTTATTTCGGTCCTTCATGGGCATACATGTGATTTTCATGCCATTTTACCCATATAGGATTAATTTTGTAATTTTAGCCATTAGGGACAATTTTGACTTTTTTATGCCTTAAATGGCATTTTTGTAATTCCTTTG
Organism: Nyssa sinensis; assembly: GCA_008638375.1. Classification (NCBI taxonomy): domain Eukaryota; kingdom Viridiplantae; phylum Streptophyta; class Magnoliopsida; order Cornales; family Nyssaceae; genus Nyssa; species Nyssa sinensis. The sequence goes on along the minus strand of CM018042.1, from coordinate 12,409,756 downwards.
TCCCTAAATTCTCCACCAAATTAGGGGTAGTTTAGTAAAGATAGTTTTGTGCACTAAATACATGCCTATTTTCCCTCCTTCCTTATCCCCAAGTAATTTGCAAAGCAAGCTCCTTATTTCAAGGGATTTGTTTTGACTTGTGCACAAAATAACTTCTATATCTAAATTGCTTGTACATTAAGCATTAATCTTGGCCATTCATTCATAAGATTCATTGTAAGCTGTTGGATCAAACTTCCTTACTTTTTCTCTATAAATAAGACCCATCAGCCACCATATTCAAGAATAGAAAAATTAAAAAGCCAGATGTTGCTACAATAATTCTCTTTTTTCTTTTTTATATTTCTTCTTCCATATTTTTGAAGTCACGTTCTACACAAGCAAGAGTTCTAATGTATTGAAGACGAGTTTTTACACCATTGAAAATTCAATCCAAGGAGTTTAAGTTCAAAACTTGTCTGATTCAACACAAACAAGCAGGTACGCTCCATAAAACCTTACTTCTTTGTCTTTTCCTAATTCAATTCATCCTATCATTCTTGATAGAATTTTTGAATTAGAGAACTTCGTGGCTCTAATTCCATTGTCTAAATGGATACGTATTATGCCTCATGGGTCCGAGTTTACTCTTTTTCCTTAATCTTATTTACAATGTCTTTTTTTCTTATTTTATTCATGTTATCACTCTCTTTCTACTCTTCTTTTTTTATTTATTTACTTTACGTATTCTATGTATCTTATTCGTTCATGCAATCATTATCAATATCTCTTTCTACTCTCTCTTTTTTATTTTATGTCATGAAATTTATGCCTTGTAGATGAACATTTGGGGCCAGTCCATTCGAATTGGGCGAGATGGGTGCCTAACCCCTTCCCATCTTGTACCTTAGCTCTCGGATTGAGAATGTTTTGGTTCATTATTGACTAGTTTTTCTTTACTTTATTTTAACTTATATCAAGCGATTTAGAATGTAAATAGGACCAAAGTAATGTAATTCTTAATTTCTTTGTTATTTCTTTTTACATGTATTTCTTATGGGTTGTATCAAGTTTGCTTGTTATTTAGCTTAAAAAAAGTTGGCGACTCCTTTGTATATTCATTGTACACTTTAATCCGAAAAAAAAGGGCATTCCTCTCCCTCCTCGAGGGAGCAGAATTAAAAAGACGCGAGGGTTTGTTTGGCATTCCTCCATTTTTGGCGTCTATGCTCACAATACTACTAGGACTCAAAATTAAGAATCCTTCCAAAATTCTACTTGTTTGGTTTAATTGGCCCACATTGTCTCCCTTAAACCTAGCTATCCAAGCTTTACCATGCCAAGCAATCTCTTCAACTCAAAAAAGGAATCTGCTTTGAGCAGTTTTGTTAAAATATATGCAACTTGATCTTCAGAAAGACAAAACTCAAGCTTGATCTCCTTGTCATTCACCAAACCACGAATGAAGTGAAACTTGATATCAATGTGTTTGCTTCTCCTATGAAAAGCTGGATTCTTCGTCAAAGCAATGGCTGACTTACTATCACAAAATATTGTTATGGGAGCATCTTGCTTGTGTTGTAGAACAACAAACATCCATTGCAACCAAACTGCTTGAGTAGTTGTACTCCCTGCTGCAATATACTCTGCCTCTGCTGTTGAAATAGCAAAAACCTGCTGCTTATTAGATAACCAAAAAAATACACCCGAACCAAGATGAAAAACATATCATAAAATACTCTTTCGCATCTCAATATCACATGCCTAATCACTATTTGTATAGCCAATAAGTTCCAAACTGTTAGAAGATGAATACAAAATTTCATCACTTTGCGTACCTCGAATATATCGCAAAATCCATTTAGCAACTTACAAGTGAGATTGGTGCGGAGTCTCTATGAATATGCTAATCAATCTAACACCAAACACAATATCTAGCCTAGTAGAAGTCAGATATCTCAAACTTCCCACCAACCTTTTAAAATGGGTTGTATTCATAAGTTCACCTATACCATCTTTCACTAACTTCAACCTTTCATCAACAGAAGTCAAAATTGGATTGGACCTATCCATCTTGAACCTTGTCAAAATTCACCATCTGTTTAAGCAACTTCAATACCAAGAAAATAAGACATTAGTCCCATAACTGTCATCCCAAAATGACCAATCATAGCCTCCCTAAATTCTAAAATTAACTTTGGGTTATTGCTAGTAAAGATCAAATCATCAACATACAGGCATATAATGAGAATATCACAATGTGAATTAGATTTGACATATCAAATATGCTCATAACAATATCTATCAAAACCATGTTCAACAAAATACGAATCAATGTGTGTGTACCATGCTTTAGGCGCTTGCTTCAATCTATCCAAGGCTTTATCAATCTATAGACTTTGTTTTCATGCCCTTTTATCACATAACCTACAGGTTGCTCAATTCTTCAAGTACACCATTCAAGAAAGCATATTTAATCCATTTGAAAAATTTTTCAATTATTCTAAGTAGCAAGAGAAACAATCATATGAACTGTATCAAGTCTAACAACAGGAACAAACATCTCAAAATAATCAATACCTGACTTTTGTTTGTAATCCTTAGCCACCAATCTAGCTTTAAAGCGATCCACCTTACCATTGGGCCTGTATTTTGTCTTGTACACTCACTTCACACCAATTGGTTTTTTACCACTAGGAAGAGTAGTAAGTTGTGACATAGGTATCTTTGAATAATTTTTAAACTTGACCTCTAACCAAAAGGACTCATCCAAATCAGAAAACATGTCTTTCTTACCACACATGTGATTACTACAGCCAATATCCAAAATTTCACTAAGTACCATCATCATTATCCACAATGTTACAAGCCAGCAACACGGTCTCCGAATTATTATTACTTCTAGGATTAATTTCAGCAACATTAGTTTGATGATCTCTATTATTTGGCCTTCTAGATCTGCAATTAGACTTTTTATGCCCAAACATGTCATAATTAAAGCATTGAATATTGAATTTATAATATTATGGATTATAATTATTACCATGCCATCTTCCTTGCACTGGTCTATTCTGCCACTAATTGTTGTTTTGTCATTGATTATTATTCTGCCACTAATTACCTCCGCCTCTTCCTCCACCAGATCTATTTTGTCTATTATTTCCCCTACATCTTCTATTGTTGTGATTCTGCCTTCTGTTCTAGTATCTTTGAAAGCATTGACTAAAGTCTGCATTATTCTAAGACTCACTTGTTTCATTCTTCAAATTTAATTGTGCTTGTAAATCTTCCTCTACTGAATTTTTTGTTTTCTCATTCAAGCGTTGTTTATGAACTATTCACGAACCCAATAATTCATCTACTGTCATGGATTCCAAGTTAACAGACTCTTCAATAGCAGTCACCTTATATTCAAATCGCAGTGTCAAGTTTTGAAGAATTTTTTTAACTATTTGAGGTTTTGCTAATTGCTCACCATTAGTCCTCATCTCATTAACAAGCGTTGTGATTCACGAAAAATAATCAAAAATAATTTCCAATTTTTTCATCTACAATAACTCAAAATTTCTACTTAGTTTATGTAATCTGGCCCTTTTCACCTTATGAACACCAACATATATTTTTTTAAGAATATCTCATGCTTGTTTCATAAATTGAACATGAAAAATTTTACTAAGAACTGAAAAATATAATACTTGATAAATACAATTTAAAGTTTTGGAGTGTACTCGCCTTGTTTGCTCATCTGTATCTATTGCAAGCTCTTCCTTAATGAACTTCTTCATCAAACCACTTGAATAAAAAAATGTTATCATCGCACTCTCCCAAATAGGAAAATGACTTTTCCCATTAAATTTGTATGCCGTACAAATAAGCGAAGTTATCTTCACGAACTAAGATCATCTCCAATGGTGAACCAAACTCAAACCCAAATTTCACTTAAAATTTGAGTAAAAGGTGAATTTGAGTTTGATGTTCTCCAATGGTCATACTCAAATCTTTTTTAAAAATTTCCACCTTATCCCAAAAACTACTTTATGTCATTTTCCTTCAAAAATTATTTTCCCTCTTCTTTTTCCTTCCAAACTTCTTTCACTCTAAATTTTCATTTCCTCCCAAATTTTCCCACAATTTTTTTTTTACTATTTTAATTTCCCGCCATTTTCTTCAAAGCAATATTAAAAATAAAATAACATTTCATTAATAAAAAAATATTACATTAATTAAAAAAAATATTTTAAATAAAATAACATTCATTAAAAAAAAAAAAAAACAACCCTCTCTCCAGTCACTGCTCTGCTTCTCTACTTCTCTGCTTCTCAAACCCATATAAAAAAACCCTCCAACACTTCCACCTTCAGATAATCAACAATTGCAATTGCAGCCTTCTCAACACTTCCACCTCAACAGTCACTCCTTACCCACAATTAACAATTGCAGCCTTCTCAATCTTCTTCTTCACGGCCTTCTCAACCTTTCTATCTCTTACTCTTTCCACAAAATAAATATCTTCTTCGATCATTTGCTTCACCGAAATCAATTCCTAACCATCCGATTCATAAAAAAAAAAACCCTCTCACGTATATAAATTCAAGCCGCGGATGCGAAGGATAGGGTTGGGAGCCTCGAGAGTATTTTCTGAAGAAGGTCTTCGCCTATGAGATTGATACCACCTCCTCTCTGTCTCTCTTTCTGTTTCTCTCTCCGTCTATTTCTCGACATTTTGGATGGCTTGATTGTGTTCAGATATGTTTCCAGGAGCTTGATTGTCTTCATCGCCAACCGTCTCTACGCCATCACCAATTCTAGGTTTGTTTTCCTTTTCCTAATTTTCTTTCCATTTCTTTTCCTTGCCTTTTCCTTTCATTTTTCATCTGTAGTGAGACTAGGTAGGAAAAAAAAAATAGCCGTTAGAAATTTGATGTTGTGAATAGTAGTGCACTGATTTGGATTTGGATTTGAGTAAAAACAAATTTGGTATGGGTTTGAGTCTAGGGTTGGAGAGTGATTTTTGTGGATTTTGAATCAAATTTAAATTTGATATGGGTTTGGTTCACCATTAGAGATGCCCTAAGGAACTAGGCTTTGATACCAATTGTTAGATCCCAAACAAAGAATAAATAAAACAAAGGAAGATATATTGTCAAGATATTACAAGGCCTTCACACGTCGTTTGGATATTTGGGCCAAAAAATCAAGTCCCTAGCTTAAGGTAAGAAATAAGCTTGGAAACAATAAAGAGAATTAGGAGATATGTTGATATGGAAGCCTTGGGAAGCGTAATAACATGTGTATTTTTGTTAAGAAAATCACAATCGAACAATAATCCTTGTTTTGGCAGAATATGAGTTTGTAATACTCTTGTTGTGTTCATCTATCCCACGCGGTGGCACAACAAACTAATATATAAAAATTATATTAATTCTAATCCTAATGCAACTAAGACTTCTAATTCTATTCAAATTAATAATACTACTAGGACTCAAAATTAAGAGTCCTAAAATTCTACTTGATTAGTTTAATTGGCCTACATCTTATCATTTTCAAATGTTATGTATGTATATACATAACAACTATATATATTTAAGGCATGATATATATATATATATATATATATATACACACACACACAGACACACATACATTTTATGGATATATATAAATATATATTCAATATTTGTACACACACACACACACACACACACACACATATATATATATATATATATCCTATGTAGTCATATGTAGTCTCAAATATATGTATATATGTTGATTTGTATACATACTTGTATGAGTTTTCACATATTTATGTATATATCACAGATCTTTTCATGTATTTACTATTGGAATCTAATCCTTCCCTAATTCATGTGGATTCACATATTAATAGAAGAATGTATTTATCCTTCCCTAATTCATATGGATTCATGTATTTGCATTGCTACGTTCGAAGAATTTTGCATTGCTATGTTTGAATTGTGTAGCAAATTTTAAGAATAAAGAGTCATGGTATTACAAAAAGGAGATGACTGGTATTATTTAGTGACCATTATTTTTGCTAAGTCTAGCCTTCAAATGTATTAGCCATCATCCATGGAAACATATAACTCTTATAAAATGAGAAAATTTTTTCATTTAATGTTTTTGTTTTTCAAGTTTCCATTTTTTTAAAATAAAAAAGATGAAAATTTTAGAAATACATAATTTTTTCGTTCATTTTAATCTTTTAATGATGCTAGATTTGATGTAATAAAGTAAAAGAGAATAAAAGAAAGAAGAGAGAGAAGAAGAAAACCCAAATAACTACATTGTATTAGATTGACTTTCTAAAAATTATACTAGTGACCTTATTATATAGGAGAGTCAAGAGGTTGAACAAGGAAAGTAGAAATAAATGAAACAAACTGTAAAACTTTAATCCTACTAGCATTACATAATATATATATATATATATATATATGTGGCGACAAATCCTAACCCTAGTATCACAATAATATATAAGTAACCCTATTATACTTCTAACACCCCCCTTCAAACTCAAGGTGTGAGGTAGACTAACTTGAATTTGCAAACAAAATCTAGAAGATGGACGGTTGACATGTTGGTGCTAACATGGCTAAAATGCAATTATTACCCAAGCTAACATAGTTGTGGTGCTGATATGGAGTGGGACTCTCAACATAGTTAATGACGACGTATGAAAGCATGTGGTCTAGGAAAGGTGCACAAGAGTGCGGAGCTGGAACTAATGGCGGCGACACATAGAAGCGCATAACTAATTCTAATTCTGATGGCGTCGCATGAAAGCGTGTAGCCAATTTTGATTGAGCTGGACACATGACGGAGCACGTGGTTGGTGGTGCTGGAACATATGTTGAACATATGACAGAACATGGGTGAGAGTTTACGTGGTATAACACGTAATTGAAGATACAAGACACGTGGGACAACTTACGTGGCGTAAGAGACAGTTGAATATACTAGACACGTGATGGAACACGTGTGGGAGCTTACGTAACTGAACACATAACTGAATATACTAGACACGTGACGTAACACGTGTAAGGACTTACATTGCGAAACATGTAACAGAATATGTTAGACACGTGCCTTATTGAGGAGCTTATAAGATATTAGACACATGGCAGAACACTTGCCTAAGTGTTGATCGGGTGCACAAGGAAAAGTCACACACTGACAATTTTTCTGTTTTTGGGGTCCGGCCTGGCTATGTGGGTTATAGATATTGGGCTGGTTTTGAGTGGTTAAATGGGCTTTGGTTGAATCTGGTTTCTTTTTGTTTTTTTTTTTTCAACTGGGCTAGGTCAGGCCATGTGCTAATCTAAATGAATTAGGTTGGTTAGGAAAAAAACTAGGCTTGGACAAAATTGAGCTGGCTAGGGTTTAAATGAAATATGGGCCAGTGGGGGCTGAGCTGTATCACACTTGTCTGGTTTGTCATTTACTCCACGTTGCTTTAACAAAAGGGCAAATTCAGACTGCAATTTATGTGTTTATCACTTCACGTAGCAAGGATGACAAAAGGGTTCTATGAATGACGATGCGGCAGCAAAGTTTATTCCACACGATGGCGAGGGAATATAACGGTGACGGCTTCGGTCTTCGATGGCGATGGCTACGGTGGGTGAAGATGCGAACTGTTCCTTCAGAACTGCGATAATGGTGGCTGCATCTGAAGAACTTGAAACTTGAGATTTGCGACGCTGGTTGTAGCAATGTTGGGATGCGTTCGAAGTTGACGAAGCTCTGTGATGAAGATTGGACTGTAGATACGATCTGTGGTGGCAGCGACAATAGACGATGACGACACTGCTAGTGGCGGATTCCAACAATGGAAGTTTTTCGAAGATGCTGGCTGATCTTGTGCGCTGCGGAAATGGTGGTCTGCTTTGTTGAACGGCCGATTCAATTCGCTACCCTTTTTTTTTCTGCAGCCCTCGAGATAGAAAGTACCCAAAAATAATCAAGGTCAATGAAGAAAACCAAGGATCTTGGCTTCACCAAAGAAAAGTCGCGTTTCGGCATCCATGAAGATAGATGTTGGAGTTCATATGGCTATGAGTAGTATGGGTTTTGGCCAAGGTTCGAACCCCACTATGGTACTATATTAGATTTGATGTAATAAAAAAAAAGAGAGAGAAGAGAAAGAAGAAAATAATGTAAAGAATTATATTGTCTTAAATTATACTAGTAACTTTATTATATAAGAGAGTCAAAAGGTTGAATAAGAAACGTAAAAATAAAACAAACAAACTGAAAAATCTTAATCTTATTAATATTATACAATAATATATATATATATATATGTGTGTGACAGTTAATTTTAACTTTTGTATCACTATAATATATAAGTAATCATATTATACTTTTAACAAATTAATTTGAGTTTTTTTAATAAAAAATTTAATAATTCTTAAAAATTAGTCATTTTTATAATTTAAAAAAATCCAAAAAAAAAAATTTGAAAATTCTTGACATGTTGTTTTCTTAATTTTTAAACTTTTAAAAATAAAACAATTTTTGAAAACATATCCAAATATGCTTAAAGAGTAGGGATGGTAATTTGTCCCATCTCGTCAAGGACTCGTTTCGTCTGGGACCCGCCTCTAATGGGACAAGTACAGGGTGCTCATAAACGAGGTTGGGACGGGGGCGAGGGCGAAGTCGGGGTCGAGGTATGGTTTTTAAAACCCCGTCGGGTTTAGGAGGGTTCGGGGGATGGTCATCCCATCTCGACCCTGCTCCGTTTATATATTAAATTTTTTTATTTATTTTTATATACACTATATTTATCAATAAGTAACACTCTATAAAATTAATTTTAAGGTTTTTCATATTACACTCATTTTTTTTTTGTATTAGTTATTTTGGTAAAAAAAATTAATTTACTTATCAAAATAAAAATTTTAACTTACTTAAAATATATATATATATAGGGGTTCGGGGCGGGGTGAAGTCAGGAAATATAAATGGGGTCAAGGTCGGGGTAAACCTCTAAACAGGGCAGGGTGGGGTCGTAGGCAACAAATATAAACGGGGTCGGGGTTGGGAAAAGGTTACCCCGTCCCAAACTTGCCCCATTGCCATTCTTATTAAAGAGGCTATATTTGTTTAAACTGGAGCCCAACTTTGTTTTGGCCGCCAAAACACTAAATTCCTCATTCAGTTACTATTTGGTTAGTATTTTGTTTACAAAAGAGATTGATTTACAAATGATCGATCAAATTCAGAGAGAAAGAGAGAAGTTAATACAAGGAGTGAATAATCTTCATCAAATGATTGTGGATCCTAGGATGGAGTGGCAAAGGAGAAAGTATGAACAATCTAGCCAAGAGAAACTCCATGAGAGTGTGGGGCATAGACATGAGTGTTAGTCGACTGTATTGAGGAAATAATGACATCAACCATTATTTTATGCACTTTCTGGATTTAGGGTTTGCTTAAAAAGTAGGGATTGTACTACTCACGATGAGATTGTGATAGTCATAGTATTGTTCACAGTTATGTGAGTGGGCTATTTATAGTAGTTCCAACATGTGAGTTTGTTATAATACGATGTCACTAGTGACAAACTACCCGCATGGGTACTATAGTCCAAAATAAGAGGTAGTTAATGGTAACTATATGACAATATTAGCATTTAAACATGTATTTCTCTTCTATATATTTCTAGGTGGAAGTGGAGAAAATTTTTCAGTTATCATCTGCTGTAGTGGCCTCTTGTCAAGAGAACTCCTATCAAAATGATAACCTTTTAGTGGAAGCCAAGAGCATGCTTGCTGAATTAAAGCTACTTTCGTTTGCATTGAATATAAGGTCAGTTTGAATTTTTTATATCATTATTTAACTTCAGATTCTCGCATGCTTTGAATTCACATATTTGGTTTGGTGGCCCTATCTGTTCCATGGGCAAATAGTAATCTTGGGTTTTGGTGAGATGTGCCTTTTGTAGATGTCTTCTGGTACGTTAGTAGTGATTTTTGTTCTTTTCCCAAGTTGTAAGCTGCAAGGATGCATTTCAACCCAAATAAATTTTGGCACTGATGTGTATATGTGACCCTTATACAAGGCAAAGTTTTAGTCTTGACCTCGAAGCTTGTGGAATGAAATCATTCAGTGTTCTAGGGGAGAATCATTTTTTAAAGTTCAAGAAACGACTCCACTTCCATAAAAGCAATGAACTTGGCTGTCTTTTTGTTTACATGTATGCTGAAATTCCCTTTGTCTCTTCCTTCTCTGGTTTCAGGGAGTGAACACTTGAGGATAACATCTCAACAATTGGAAAACTTTCCAAATCGTTATAGTTTAGGAGACCGAGGTTGGAGCCTTTCTTGGATCATATTTTCTTGCAAAATGAGAAAGACACTGCAAAAGGAGACCGAGGTTGTAATAAGATTAAAACTCTTATCATTATCTGGTTGGTTTTGAATTTGAACCAATGCAGCTATTAATTTTGCATTTTGTTTACGAGATAAGTGTGAAAAAAGATTTTGGTTATCGTAAACTCTCCTGGCTCCCAAGTTCTCTGTGAGATTCTTCCGAGACTACCGTCTACGCCTCTGGAGTTGGATTGTGGAAAGACATAGAAAACTCGTATTGTAGCCATTCTATTGACGAGAGAGTTCTATCCATAAGGATCCAGTGGTCATCAGAAAGTCGTAACACAAACAAAGATCTTCTGCTTCTGCGAACCCGATTATAAGAGGTAACCGGGTTCACACCCGGTTTTATATATATCTTTCCATCATTGGTATCAGAGCCATATTTTACTTGTGTTCGCTAATTTGATGCTATTATGCATGAATATATCATAAGTATTATTTAGATCATGCATAACTTGCATCAAAAAGGTTTACCCATTTCACTTTTTTCAAACGGTGATTATTTGAATACCTTTTGAACGATCTGCTACGGTAGATATGTTCTTAATATCTCCAATAGATAATCCTTAAAATTTCATGAGGATCCATCGTTGGATCAGTGAGAGATTCGAGTTTAAATATTTGATTTTTTAAAAAATATAATATTTGGGCTCCTTGTACTAATTAAAAACAAATATGGAAGATTAGGTGCCCCAAATAAATAAACGGCAGTTCGTGCACTGAAAGTATCCCTCTTATTTCCATAAACATAATAACTCCCCTGGGGGGGGGGGGGATTCACATATAGGATATGCCTGACAACACCGTTTAAAAGGATTAGCATGAATTGTCAGTTAGTCTGTTATTGATTCTTATATCACTTGTGTGAAATTTACATTTTGTTGAATTTTCAATTTGGATTATGTTTTTCTCTCATACCTGTTGTGCTCATCAAACTTAATCTAATAGCATGTGTCCTATTAAATTTGGAACCTTGTGATATATATTTTTTTTAATTTTTTTTATTAGCTTCAAAAAAATTTTAAAAATTAATTTTTATGGAGTAAAAATGTTAAAAATTTGATTAAATAATTTTATAAAAATTTCAGACGGCTATATTTGAGGTTATAATTACATTAAAGTGTTTAGTACACTATTTGGGGTTCAAGATATTTTTTGGTAAATTTTTTACCTATTTTTGGGATTTTAAAAATTAGTTTTTTATCCCAAAAATTGGTTAAAAATTTTATTTTAAATGTGAAAAATTCTTGGAAAGTCTTTGTAAATTAAGAATGATTACAGTAAGTGTGGATCATATTTTTGGGTCATATTAGATTATTTATGAATTAATTATCATGTGGGTAATTATTTGTTGCATTTTATTTATATGATATTGATTCCCATTAATTGTAAGACCTAAATACCCACTCCCATTGTGGTAAGGTGTGGTAAAGTCATTCAACAAAGCCCATTATATTATTATGTTTGTTGTGTTTGGATGTATTTAATGGAATTGATATTCTAGTACACGTGTTGTGTGATGTTTGGAATTTACAAGGATAATTTCGAGATATATGAGTTTTGGCGCGGCATCCCTATTTATTTAATTATTACTAGTAGATTGATATAGTAGGTTGATTCAAGCTATGTAATCTATTTTTTTGGGAAATTATGTATTAATTTTTGGGAAGTCTTATAAGGGGATGTGTTTTTGCAGTAGACTCGTATATCCAGAAATTATCCTTGGCATGTTGTACTAGAATGTCAATTAGAGTCCATTTTATATTGGCAATTATTATTATTGTGTGGATGAATTAAATTATTTTTAATTCAAAATTATTTTGCTCGAAATCAGCTAAAAATATACTTCTATTTTACATAAATGAGATATGATTATGAGCTTAGCGAAATTTTTGATCTCATAGTGTAAATAAAGAATAATATTTTCAATTGGATTTGTGGTACCAAAATAATAAAATATAAAAATGTATGCTAAATGTCACCTTGCTCAAATTGAATGTAGATGGCCTCCAAGAATGTGATTGTTGACCTCACAAAGGGTGAAAAGCTTGTTGGTACCAACTATGACATATGGCATAGGAAAATTCAATACCTACTAAATGAGCAAGAGGCTTTAGAGACCTTGACTAATATCATGACCCCATCTGCGGAGGGCAATAGTGCCCAACATCGTCAAAACATGGAAGTGTACCAGGACTGGATAAAGAAATATCGATGCACGCATTTTACTATGTTAAGCAGCATGCATAATGATCTTATTGGGGAGTTTGAAAGTTCCCCCACAGCCTATGATATGTGGAATAGGTTGAAAATTGCTTTTGGAGGAACTACTACCACAAGGCTACGTGCCTTGACCCTCAAATTTGAGGGATACAAGATGGATTCCAAGCACACTATGGTTGAGCACTTAAGGGTGCTGTCAGCCATGATCCGTGATCTTAAGGCTACTAGAAACGATCTTATTGATGAGCAGCAGATCCTAGCAGTTATTCGATCCTTACCAGAAACATGGAACCAAATGAAGCAAATTCTGATCCATAATGAGAATATAAAAAATTTTGTTGATATTTCGTGTCATTTGGAGTTAGAGGTAGAGCGCCAAGAGGCGAATCGCTCTACTGTCCTTGTCACCCAAGGTGGCCATGATAAGGCCCGTGGGCCTAATCAAAGGAGACGAGGAGGTAAGAAGAAGTAGGGCAGAGCAAATAACTTGGCTCCAAAGGCAAGCAGAGTAGCCAAACGCCAAAGAGGCAAGTGTGGCGGCAAGAGAAACTTTGCCAAAGTGAAGTGCTATAACTATGAGAAGCTGGGACACTTTGCTCGTGATTGCACTGAGCCAAAAAAGGTATCCACAAATCAGTACTCTTCTTTTTCACTTGTTTGTTCACATGTATTAGTTGCTTATTCATCTCCTTTATGGATATTGCATACAAGAGCAACCAAACATGTAGCGCGGGAAATAGTAGGTTTTATGGAGTACTGTCGGATACCTAGTAGGTAGCCAAAGTGTAATACCCTGACTCAGATGTAACTGAATAATCCATGTAACTCGAGTCGTTGGGCTTTCTGTTTAATATTAAATAAAATGGTCGGTTTGAAAATTTAAAAGTTCAGAAGTATGGATGATGCCCGGGCGGTACCGAGCAAACCACGAACGGATACCAAAATAAAAAAAAAAGGAAATGGAGTTTAAAATAAATAAAATAAAATAAGTTAAGAAAAAAAAAAGAACATAAAAGATAAAATTTAAAAATAAGATAATAGCAAAGTAAATTAATAAATAAAATAAAAATAAAAATTAATTATTCATATATGCATATATATATTATATGATTAAGTTATATATATATATATATATATATATGCAAGATAAAGGAAAGGCGTTTGAAATTTAAATGAAAAGGATAAGGAGATAGGGTAGATTAGAAAGGATAGAGAGGAAGAGAGTTTGTTGGGCGCTGAAGGAGGGGAACCGAACTAAACAATGTATATCTATATGTGGGTGATCAAGTGCGAGAAAATGAGGTGTGAAACAAGAAAACAGATTGGGATTGAAGCTTTACGAATTAGAAGGAGGAGAACAACCAAGGAAAAGAGGTTTAAATCAGATCAGGTAGTGAGCCGAGTTGTGAGGAAGAAGAAAGGAAAGTAAAGGAGGAAGAAACACTGCGCGTGATTGGGAACAAGGTAAGCTGGGTTGATTCTGTTTTGTTTTTTTAAAAGCATGAATGATAGATCTAACCTTAGGGTCTTAACAAGCATAAAAACTAGTTCATGTTGTAAGATAGAATGGTTAAAAGATGAGGCAGGTGGGCTATTACAGGTTAGGAGAATAGGAACAGGTCTTGAGGTTTTATGCATGAAATTGGGTTTATATTAAATCATCATTACATTTCATTCTAGTTATGCGGACTGAAAGAGAATCAAGTGTAAGAATATAGAAGCACGTTGTGGGAAAATTTCCCAGTTGCAGGTAGCAACTAGGCCACGGCTTCATGTGAATCCATTGAGATTTCATGTGTTATAATAACGTAACACTCACCAAGACAATTTAGGATTTAAAAAGAAGTCTGAAAAAGTGAAGAAAAATCAAGACTGAAAGCTAGGGTTGCAGTCATTCGTGGGTGTTGTCATGAAGAAGACTGACACTGTAGCAGTCTAAGTTAGATCAAATCTCTGGTCGGGTCGGGTCGACCCAGGCATTGTAAATGGACCGGAACTGCACCGTTTTAACCTTGGTTCAGTTGAAAGCTAATTGAAATTGATTCAGTTTTTAGAGATAAAAAGGAAGGGATGCATTGCTAATGGGGTTTGAGCGTGGGAGCTGGTAGCAGGTGGGGGACACGCCCACCACTGTGCTATGATTGCACATGTTACCAAAAATGGAGTTTAATTAAATATATTATATAAATTGGAAATTTAACTAAATAATTAATTAAATATTTAAGTAGTTCTCAATGTCCAAATTAAACAAATGAATGGTGTAAACTTACTGTTTTGGACCTTCTGAATCTAATGGTGAGATCCATTTCACGAGATAGAGTCCCAAAAAATAAAATACCTGTAAAAATGCCAAAATGACCAAAATATCTCTACGTCAAAGATGAGTCAAACGGACTCCGATTGAGTTAAGTAAATAGTGTATTTTTATTGTCTCAAACCTTCTGCACTCAACGGTGAAGTCTAAATTATGAAAACAGAACCCAAAAAGTAGAGGCACGTAAATGACCATTTTGCCCTTGGGTAAATTAGTTTAATTTGGAAATCGTGAAAGTCCGAATTAGTAAAGAGATACTTAAATTAGTGAGGAGTTCAAATTGATAAATGGAATTAAAACTAAAAGATCTTTACTGATATATATATATATAGGAGATTCGAAAGGAAAAGGGAAGGACACAAGATACTAAGACGCGTTAAAAAGGTAAGCGGATTCCTATCTCTTATACGTGGTTTCTCAAGCCACGATCTTTCCATTACTACCAAACTTGTACTCATGTATATATGTTCATTGTTATTATCTCCACCATGGATATTGTTCTATCTGATGGATTTGATGAGTTATTGCATGTCAATACCTTGATACGATTTATGTGTATTTCCTTAATGCTCGAATACTGAACAATATATGACACACGCTGTTGAGAATGTCTAGAGGATGGCGGTACGTCCGCGCTCTAGGTATGAATCCTTGAGGATAGCTTAGAGCTGAGGAGGATGGCGGTACGTCCGCGCTCCAATAGGCTTGGGTTGGTCACACCAAAGGAGGAAAGTATGAAAACTTGAGGTTGAATCAGAAATGAGGATGGCAGTACGTTCGCGCTCATAGTTAGTTGTTATGCCTTACTGTTCATTAGCCATTCTGGCATCTTTTTGCTTACTAAAATTTCTTCCATGATTGGCTATCATGTTCATCTACGATCCTATATGTTTTATGATTACTCTAACCCGTGTTTGAGATAGGCGTTTACTTACTGAGTTTGTAGCTCACCCCTTACTAAATTTTTCAGGTGAGAATGCTACCGAACCACAGTAGGAGGTTAAGAGCGTAGGGAGACAGTTGAGGAGTGTGGTAGAATGATATAGTCTCTCCCATGTACTCACCACCTAAAAGTGGTTGGGTTTAGACTGTTGCCAGTTTAATTTTTAGACTTTGAATAATGGTTGTAATAAAGCTTCCGCACTTTATTGATTATGTCATATTATTTATTGTGATCATTAATGTTAAGAATGAGAAAGGTAGGGAGGCCATCGGGCCGGCCCCGCGACACGAGATCCGCATAGGGTGGGTTTCGAGTCGTGACACAAAGCATTTTTATGGGAAACAGTGCAAGTGCAGAAGTTCTTGGAGTTGGTGCTTATTAGCTCAGATTGTGCTTAGAGCATACACTGATTCTTTATGATGTGCTTTATGCACCTAGTGTCCGATTTAATCTAGTTTCTATTTCAGCATTGGTTGAACTTGGTTTTTCCTTCAGAGTTGATGGTAGACAATTGGTTATATTTTTGGATGGTGATAGTTTTGGACATGGTTTTCTTTCAAATAATCTTTATCAATTAGATGTATTAGATTATAATTCTTCATTTGGATGTTTGGCTTGTGATGATTATATAGATGATTCTGTTAAATGGCATGCTAGACTTGGCTATATTGGACAAGAAAGAATGGCTAGATTGGTTAGATAAAGCGTATTGGGGTCTCTCGCTAAAGTAAGCCTACCTACATGTGAGCCTTGTTTGGTTGGAAAGAGTTGCCGCAAGCCTTTTGGAAAGGCTATTAGGGCTATTCATCCTCCAGAATTAGTCCATTTAGACATTTGCAGGCCAATGAATGTGAAGGCATACAATGACGCCTCTTATTTTCCTACTTTTATAGATGACTTTACACGATATGGTTATGTTTATTTGATTTCTCACTGACATGAAGCATCGAATTGCTTTAAACGCTTTCTAGTTGAGGTTAAGAATCAAATCGAGCGGAGACTTAAGGTCTTTCGCACTAACCGTGGACACGAGTATCTATCATATCAGTTTAAGGAATTGTGTGAGGAAAAGGGGATACGTAGGCAACTGACGATTTCTGGAATGCCACAACAAAATGGTGTTACTGAATGACGAAATCGTACATTATTAGACATGGTTAGATCAATGATGGTGCACGCTAACCTCCAGATCAGCTTTTGGGGGATGCTTTATTGACTGTTGCCTACATTCTTAATCGTGTGCCTTCCAAGTCAATTCCGAAAACCCCTTATGAGCTTTGGCATGGGCGGAAGCCAAATTTAGGGCATTTATGACCATGGGGGTCGGCAGGTTATGTTCACAATGCTTCTCATCGGTATGGGAAGTTGGGCTCGAGAGCTAACAAGAATATTTTTGTTAGTTACTTTGAAGGCTCAAAAGGCTATGTGATGCTTGGTAAGCAACCTGATAAAGGAATGACTACGTTTGAGTCACGCAACGTAGATTTCATTGAGAATGATTTTCTGAGCATTGGTGAAACCAAAACGAACCTTGAACTCTATGAAATAGTAGATTTTGAAGATAACCTGGCTTCTCTCGGCGATTGTGGGGAATTGGTTTCTCATCCTAAAATTGCCAATAAGGATAGGAGTAATCTTCAATCTAGTGGGAGTTTTGAGTTAGATTCTCAAGAGAGTCAAGTTCAGTAAGAGTAGGCGTGGAGTTATCCCTTGTTGTCGTTTTAAGATTGAGGGGGATGCACTTATGGCTATTTCACTAGATTTAGATGAGCTTGCTTCTTTTAGTGAAGCGCTCTCTTCACATGCTTGTAATGAATGGATGATTGCTTTGGAGGAAGAAATGAGTTCTATGGATAAGAATCATGTTTGGGATTTAGTTGATCTTCTTGTTGGGTGCAAGGCCATTGGAAACAAGTGGGTCTTGATAAAGCGTAAGGCAGATGGATCAATTGACAGATATAAGGCTCGTCTTGTGGCGAAAGGTTATACCCAAAAGGAGGGTATAGACTATGAAGAGACATTCTCCCTAGTGGTGAGGTTTGCCTCTATTCATCTTATCCTAGCAATTGTCGCGCATATGGATTTGGAACTTTTCCAAATGGACGTTAAGACTGTATTTCTCAATGGAGAACTGGAAGAAGAGATCTATATGACTCAACTAGAGGGTTTTGAAGTCAAAGGACAAGAACGCAAATTCTGCGGTCTCAAACGTTCTATTTATGGTCTCAAACAATCTTCCAGACAATGGTATGTGAGGTTTCATAAAGCCATAATATCTCATGATCTTGAGATGATAGAAGAAGACCATTGTGTATATGTAAAACAGTCCAAGGAAAGTGTCATTTTCCTTACATTGTATGTTGACGACATTTTACTTGCTGGGAATAACTTAAAGGAGATAGTCGCCACTAAAGAGTGATTGTTCTTTACTTTTGAAATGAAGGACATGGGCGAAGCATACAATATTTTAGGAGTGAAGATCCTGAGAGATCGATCAAAGATGCTACTTAGCCTATCTCAAGGGACCTACATTAAGAAAGTCCTTGAGCGTTTCCATATGAATCACTCCAAACCCATAGACACTCTATGGAGAAAGGATGCGACTTACATCTTAGCCAATGCCCTAAGACAGTTGAAGAAAAGAACCAGATGTCTAAAGTACCTTATGCAAATTCAGTTGGTAGTCTGATATATGTTATGTTATGTACTAGCCTAGACATTAGCTTCGCAGTTGGATTGGTCAGTCAATTCTGGAGTAATCCTGGATTAGCTAATTGGAAAGCGGTAAAGAGAATTTTTTTATATCTTCAGGGTACCATTGATCTTATGATGTGTTACAAAGGTAGGGATTTGAGATTGAAAGGATATAGCGATCCAAACTGGGCTGGCGACCGGGATGAGCACAAGTCCACTTCAGGTTATGCATTCCTTCTTGGTGAAGGAACTATTTCTTGGTGTAGCAAGAAACAGAATTGTGTAGCATTGTCCATAATAGAGTCTGAGTATGTAGCTTGTTCATTAGCAGTACATGAGGCAGTTTGGTTGAGGAAATTCTTACAGCGCCTTAACATAGCACCATATGGGCAGGATATTGTGGTCATTTATTGTGATAGTATGGCAGCTTTGGCATATGCAAAGGATCCCAAGTACCATGGAAAGACCAAACACATTGATATACGTTTTCACTACATTTGAGATTTGGTTGCACAAGGGGAAGCGGTCTTGAGGCATATATCTACAGTCAATATGGTGGCAGACCCATTGACCAAACCCATTCTTAGAGATGTTTTTATATCACATGTCAGGAGTTTGGGTTTAGTTAGGATATGATGTACTAGACAGCATTTTGACATTGCCTTATATATATGATTTTTGATTCATATTGTGGTTTTATTCATATTGAGATGAATATTGTGCAAGCATACATTTCTAAAAGATGTTAACAGGCTTTGATTGGCTCTCTCACACGAGAAATTGCCTTGGCGCTTGAATAGCGAGCAAGATGAGACATTGAATTCTTGGCTTGTGGGAGAATTCATTTTGTCATATATGTCACCTTAACTGAGTCAAGATGAGATTTCTTTTTAAAGAATCGAGCATGAAGGTTGACCACACACCTCACGTAACTTGAAGTAAGTTGAATGTGAACCTTCAAACGGGCCCTAGGATAACGATTGGGTTGAAGTGTTCAGGGTTAGGCGTTGAGATAGTGACAAGGGGCGCTGAGATAGCGACTAGACTAAGATTCGTACGACGTTTATTCTTATTTTTATGATATTGAGATTGACAAGCCCAATTAAGTGGAAGCTCCGTCGTAGCATGCATTACATATTGTATATGCTATTAATGTGACCTTTAATAAAGAGAGTGACTGAATGTATCCCTGCTTCGTCACTGTGTGAGCTTTGAGAACCATTTTGAGTTCCATTGTGCCCTTTGTGACCTAGGACTATGTTATGAAGAAAAAGCTTGATGTTGCTACTTTAGCATGTTGCTGAAGGATCATGATTGATGCGGTCCAGCGAGGCATGTCTAGGAAAGCAATTGAGTTCGATTGGATTAACAGTGAGTAGTTAAGGAAGACGGTTCTGTAATACACTATTGTGTTGTGACTCATTGCCCGGGCAATCGTGTCGGTTTCTATGTCTATCGATATGATCATGAGTATAATACAAATTAGATGGTCCATGCATTGCACTGAGATTAGTTCTCGAGAGGGATAACGAATGCTGAATCTAGTGTAACAGAATAGTCTGGGGCATAGACGAGATCATTTGTTTGTTTGTAGTGAGGTACTATATTGGTATGATGGTAGCTTGATATAGTACTCCTACCTCAATCTTTCTCGTCTGATCGCACAATCCATTTCCTGTATGTCAAAGGTGATGTAGAGGACTTAGCACTCAACCTTTGTGGATGAGTGGGAGCTGTTGGATATTGGGTCAGGTTGGACCCGAACCCATTGTCATTAGGGCATCCACAAAGTTTGAATGAGAGTTGTGATAAGATTAAAACTCTTATCATTATTTGGTTATTTTTGAATTTGAACCAACACAGCTATTTATTTTGCGTTTTGGTTATGCGATAAGTGTGAAAAAAAATTTTAGTTATCATAAACTCTCCTGGCTCCCAAGTTCTCTCTGAGATTCTTTCGAAGCTACCATCTACACCTCTGGACTTAGATTGTGGAAAGACATAGAAGACTCGTATTGTAGTCATTCTATTGACGAGAGAGTTCCATCCGTGGGGATCCAGTGGTCATCAGAAAGTCGTAACACAAGTAAAGATCTTCTCCTTCTGCGAACCTGATTGTAAGAGGTAACTAGATTCACACTCAATTTTATATATATCTTTCCATCAATGATAATAAATTTTATTTAAGAAAACTATTCAATTTCAGGTAATAGGTTGTTTGAGACCTTGGACAATATTCACTATTGGATTATCTCAATAATTTTTAAAATATAATCAGAGTTGAAAGGTTTGAAAGAGTACCTGTGAGATTATCTAACCCTTTTAGTGATTTTCTTTTCTTTTTTTTAAAAAAAAAAACATAATTAGTCGCTTGTGAGGTTGTTAGGTGAGTTTATCTTTCTATACTCTCGCTTTCTTATATGTGTGTATTCTATTTTTAATTTTAAGAAAGAAAAAAAAAGTCATCCCACATCATCTCACTCTTGGAGTTAGTGCCTAGAATTTAAAGATCTACTTTCCCTTAAAATTTAGTCCCATTTAAAGTGAGGTGATAAGGTAGGTTTACCCTTCTATAATTTCGCTCTTACCCAGTGTGTGTTCTATCCCTGAGAAAAAAAAAGAGAGAAATGGTTTATTGGTTTATTAATAGCAAGGAAAAGAGAGAGGGGACTGAAATAAATTATTAATAATTCATGTTTCCAGGATTGTTCCATTCGTGACACCTCTCACTTCCATGCTATTACGACATTGTCTATCTTGCAAACATCTCCAATGATATGACTTATGTTTATAAATACCATGCATATATTATTTTACTGTTAATTTTTTTTACATGCATTGCATGTACTTCATTATCCTAATAATTAATATTTATTATATTATTAATTTTTTAAAAATTAACTTAGTTCGATTGTAAATAATTAATAATTTTATTACTTAATAATTAATACATGTTTTAAAATTTCTTTATGATAGTAATTAATTAAAGTGAAGTATATACATGCTTATATATATATAAGTATATAAAAAATTATTAATAATATTAATTTTTTGGTTATAAAAAAAGAGACTTGGAACTTTCTTATAATTTAAATTAAATATAATATATACTTCCTTTATAAATATGTGCGTATGCATGTTTGATTTTATCGCCAAAAATCATAAAATTGTTAGAATTTTTTTTTTGTTAATAACAATTACTGGGAACTTATAATTAATATTTCTATTAATTATAAAGTAGTTGTGAAATATTTTAAACTGATTTTAAATCAAAAGAAAAATAGAAACTTTCAAAATGCAATAATAGATGATGACATAAAAATCTGGTAAGAAAATCAACGGTCTAGTTAGCATTTAAGGTCATTTTTATGATGATATCATTGAGTTCCATCAAGTTAATTAACTTATCATTGACAGATGGAATGAATCTTTTACTGACATTAAAATCAAAATTGGGACAGCATAATTTTAGAAACACTAGAAATATTGTTTGCAATTATTAAAAATCTTAGAGAAGGTAAGTATTTTATAAAATAAAAATAAATTTTTTTTTCTTTAATTATTCTTTACTTTATTACCATAATTTTAATTATTTATTATTGTTATCACTATTTCTATTATTATCATTAGTTTAGGACAACTTTTATACCTTTACAAATTGGGAATATTGGACTAAAAATTTATATATATATATATATGTATATAATTATTAGATTGTTGAATTTTTTAAAATCTATAATTGAGAGACTCATTGGACTTGTAATGTATAAGATTGATAGTACAACCTTTCGTTGACAAAAAAAAAATAATCGGAATCATACTTTCCTTCTTCAAAATAAAATAATTGAAATCGTAATCACCTTTTCAAAATCAAACTAAATTAGAATTATAATTTCCTTCTCAAAATCAAATTGAGCTCAAATTGTAATATCTTTTTAAAAATCAAACGTTTTAGACTTATAATTTACTTTTCAAAATAAAACTGAACCAGAATCGTAATTTTCTTTTTTAAATCTAGTTGAATTGGATTTGTAATTTTTTTTCAAATCAAACTGAATTAGGAACACAATTTCCTTTTTTAAATCAAATTTAGTTGAAATTGTAATTTTTTACTTTTAAAATTAAGTCAAATTGGAATTTTAATTTCATCTTTAAAATCAAACCAAATTGGAGTTATAATTTCATTTTCAAATTAAATTGAATTAGAATTGTAATTTCCTTTTCACGAAATCAAATGATTTGAATCATAATTTCCTTTCCAATTGAAATTATAAATTCCAAAGAAGTCTTTTTTTCAAAGGCTAGCACCCGGTGGGGGAGGGGTTTATTCTATACCTTAAATTAACTAGACGTGACAGAGTATTGGAGACACTTTTTTTAATACATTTCAATTTAATATATTTGCAATACATTTTTTTCCAATTTTATAAAATACGTGTAGTTTGATAATCTTTTTAGGGATGTTTTTGTTGGGTAGTGTGGATTCGGATAAGTACTTGACACTAGTCTCTCGTTTGCGGATCCAACTGAAGGTATTTTTAATAATTCATATTATTTTCCTGTTACCCTAATACTATATATTTATAGTTAAAGAGCTGCATCTTATTGTACTAAAATTTTGTAATTCTTTAAGAGCAAAGTGAAACCGCGATAGCCGTAGATGTAACCTTATTATGAGGTAAACCACATAAATCTTTATATTCTTTTGTGTGCATATGATTTTAAATTCGTTCTTATTTTCTTGTTTACTTTCGTGTCTCACTGATGCTAATTAAATGTTTAAATTCCTAACAATTTTGAGGTCTCTAACATCTTCTCCTAGTATAATCAAACCTCCAAACCAACCAAATCAAATTGGCCTTTCTTGGTTAATTTTCAAAAGTTGAAACCCATATATTTTTTTTAAGAAAAGCTTTGATTTTCTTAAAATTCATTTTAAATGGCTTTGCTTATCTTTAAACCAATGTTAGGCAGGAACTTTCTAATATTCAATAAGATTTTGTAATGAATTGTCAACACAATGACTAGATGAAAATTTTGTATAAATACTAATGGAATAAATTTTCTCACAAATTAAATTTTAAGTTACTGTTTAAATGAGGGATATTGAGATTAAAAGAGAAATGATAATTTTCAGTTTAAAAATCATTTGTTTGAGTAAAATATTTTTGTACAAGTATCATGAAAGAGAAATATTATTTTTGTGGAAGTGATGTCAAAATAATGTGTAAATATTTTTTAAGAAATAGTAAAAAATGTATTGAAGGTGTCTAAGGAAGTAAATTACATGTATCACACCTGTAAATGTTGCAAATCTATACTTTCCGTAAATGTTATGACCAAATCTTTAAATTTTCTTGGTCCATACATATACAAATACATATAGTAACACTTAATATAAATTTTCCAAAATCAAATTTGATATAATAGTGACTTTTAGGTTATCTTGTCGCGACAAAATCTTGGTCCATCTTTATTTATATGTATATATACTATCTCTTTCTATATATATATATATATATATATTTTGGCTCGTCTTTATTTATATGTATATATATTTTCTCTTTCTATATATATATATATATATATATATGTATATAAAGACATTTTAGAGAAGCTAGCTTGGCACTATTATTTTTTCATTTCTGGGTGATGGAGGGAAGCGTGGTACTGAAGACGCAAGGAGGGGCGTGGCTGTCCCAATATTCACCGCGCAGAGTATTATGTAATGTTGATATTCTCAAATCATATTTTGTTGCTTCCCAATTCTCTAGCTAGCTAGTTCAATTGTCTTTTTGTGGAGAGCTTGCATATGAAAACAAACTGGTCTGCATATTAAGTAGCAAAAATAGGACTCATACGTGCATATATATGCTTATGTATTGGCGGAGTTTACCTCCAAATTATAATAAAGGACTTTACCCAGAATAACAGAAGTACAATATTTCAGGTGCTTCCATACAAGACCTTTTTTTATCTCACACAAATGACTTGGAGAAAAATATACTAGTGCTGAATTAGACATAGAAATATATATATATATATATATATATATATATATATTCATATCCCAAAGGGATTGGCTTGGTGAAAAAACATCAAGTTTAGAATAAAAAAGTTCTTAATGTACGTGAGTCTCGAGGTTAGTCACTATAATAATGTCGGATACTCAATTATGAATATATATATATATATATATATATAATTGCTTATCCTCTATCACCAGGTCATTCATCAAGTCTTCCTCACAAAGTCTTTCACACTTGAATCACAGCATGTGCGTCATTAATTCCTTTTCTTGGCCACCAAGGTCTACATGGACACTTGACATTGGCAAATTTTTTCTTCCAAAAATAAACACATTTAAATGAAAAATAAAAAGACCTTAAAGTCAAGTATGACGACCTTTGACTTTATCAAGCTTTTTTATTTGTCAAATAATTTTGAAACTTGCTTTCTCTGCTCATTAAATGCTTTTGTGTGTGTGTGTATATATATATATATATATATATATATATATATATATACACACACACGGTGAGAGAGAGATGATTATGAGTCTTTTTCTTTTAGCAAAGGTACAAGTGCTTGTACTAAGATTTCTAGGTTCATTTCTTTCCCCTTTCACTTCCTTCCTTAATTACTAAGATACACATTCCTCTCTATAAACATTTGTCTGTTAGATGGGATTAAAGGGTGGGGAAAGTGAAATGATGTTTTGTTACTGTCATTGTTGGAAGCAAGCATACATAAAGAGTGAGAACAGATGATGGAAGGAAGTCCTCCAGACAGGGCGGAGTCAGGATTCTGTGTAGCGGGGCAATTCAAAACTTAGTAATAAAATAAAATTTTAATTTCATAAAATCTATAAAGTAAATTATTACTAATGTATTTTGATTAATAAAAAAGAACAAAAATTTTAAAATTTGATCATAATATGAAGAAAAAAAAAGGAATAAGTTAGATCGAATAATTAATACTTTTTTATGATATAACCGAAAAAGTTACAATTTTCATGTATGTTATATAAAAAAATTAGCCTCATATGGGTACATTATATATATATATATATATATATATTTACTATTATTTAAAGGAAAATATTTGCACAAGATTTGACATTATTTTCAGAAAAATATTAATCCTAATTCGTAATTCTTATACAAAAATCTTAATTTAATCTGTCCCAACGAGTGTTCATTTCTTCAAGAAGCATAGATCATTCTATTCATTTTGATGGTCTCTCTCATTCCCTTTTTTATTTTATGTTTTTAATAACTCGTAGAATAGTCATATAACTAACTTGAGAGGTTTTTTTTTTTTTTTGGATGAGTTGTGAAGAATACATTTAAACTAGTTGTAACTATTTAAAAATAATGAAAGAAATGGAACATTAAGAACCCTCATTTGAGTGTCCTTCAATTGAGATTTAGACTAAAATAAATTTAAAATGAAAAAAGAAAGAAATATATAGTCCTATCTTTATTAGTTTGAGCTTAAGATCATTGCTCACTCTATACCATGTTAAACCACTAATTTTTTAGAAAAGCTTAAATTAATATAATTGACACGATTATTTAATACTTTAACACTTGATTTTTCTGTTGTCTATTCACAAATACAAGTAATTAGAAAATTTGTAAAAATAAATATAGTGGGGGCAAGCATGAAAAAATCTATTCAATAGGGGCAATTTTTTTTTTTTTTTTTTTTTTTTGAGAATTCAAAAAGTATTAAACTTGTCACGACCCGAAACCCACCCTATGCGGATCTCGTGTCGCGGGGCCGGCCCGATGCCTCCCTACCTTTCTCATTCTTAACATTAATGATCACAATAAATAATATGACATAATCAATAAAGTGTGGAAGCTTTATTACAACCATTATTCAAAGTCTAAAAATTAAACTGGCAACAGTCTAAACCCAACCACTTTTAGGTGGTGAGTACATGGGAGAGACTACATCATTCTACCACGCTCCTCAACTGTCTCCCTACGCTCTTGACCTCCTACTGTGGTTCGGTAGCATTCTCACCTGAAAAATTTAGTAAGGGGTGAGCTACAAACTCAGTAAGTAAACGCCTATCTCAAACACGGGTTAGAGTAATCATAAAACATATAGGATCGTAGATGAACATGATAGCCAATCATGGAAGAAATTTCAGTAAGCCAAAAGATGCCAGAATGGCTAATGAACAGTAAGGCATAACAACTAACTATGAGCGCGGACGTACCGCCATCCTCATTTCTGATTCAACCTTAAGTTTTCATACTTTCCTCCTTTGGTGTGACCAACCCAAGCCTATTGGAGCGCGAACGTACCGCCATCCTCCTCAGCTCTAAGCTACCCTCAAGGATTCATACCTAGAGCGCGGACGTACCGCCATCCTCTAGACATTCTCAATAGCGTGTGTCATATATTGTTCAGTATTCGAGCATTAAGGAAATACACATAAATCGTATCAAGGTATTGACATGCAATAACTCATCAAATCCATTAGATAGAACAATATCCATGGTGGAGATAATAACAATGAACATATATACATGAGTACAAGTTTGGTAGTAATGGAAAGATCGTGGCTTGAGAAACCACGTATAAGAGATAGGAATCCGCTTACCTTTTTAACGCGTTTTAGTATCTTGTGTCCTTCCCTTTTCCTTTCGAATCTCTATATATATATATATATCAGTAAAGATGTTTTAGTTTTAATGCCATTTATCAATTTGAACTCCTCACTAATTTAAGTATCTCTTTACTAATTCGGACTTTCACGATTTCCAAATTAAACTAATTTACCCAAGGGCAAAATGGTCATTTACGTGCCTCTACTTTTTGGGTTCTGTTTTCATAATTTAGACTTCACCATTGAGTCCAGAAGGTTTGAGACAATAAAAATACACTATTTACTTAACTCAATCAGAGTCCGTTTGACTCATCTTCGACGTAGAGATATTTTGGTCATTTTGGCATTTTTACAGGTATTTTATTTTTTGGGACTCTATCTCGTGAAACGGATCTCACCATTAGATTCAGAAGGTCCAAAACAGTAAGTTTACACCATTCATTTGTTTAATTTGGACATTGAGAACTACTTAAATATTTAATTAATTATTTAGTTAAATTTCCAATTTATATAATATATTTAATTAAACTCCATTTTTGTTAACATGTCCAATCATAGCACAGTGGTGGGCGTGTCCCCCACCTGCTACCAGCTCCCACGCTCAAACCCCATCAGCAACGCATCCCTTCCTTTTTATCTCTAAAAACTGAATCAATTTCAATTAGCTTTCAACTGAACCAAGGTTAAAACGGTGCAGTTCCGGTCCATTTACAATGCCTGGGTCGACCCAACCCGACCAGAGATTTGATCCAACTTAGACTGCTACAGTGTCGTCTTCTTCATGACAACACCCACAAATGACTGCAACCCTAGCTTTCAATCTTGATTTTTCTTCACTTTTTCAGACTTCTTTTTAAATCTCAGATCATTTAAAATACTAAACTAAATTGTCTTGGTGAGTGTTACGTTATTATAACACATGAAATCTCAATGGATTCATATGAAGCCGTGGCCTAGTTGCTACCTGCAACTGGGAAATTTTCCCACAATGTGCTTCTATATTCTTACACTTGATTCTCTTTCAGTCCGCATAACTAGAATGAAATGTAATGATGATTTAATATAAAACCAATTTCATGCATAAAACCTCAAGACCTGTTCCTATTCTCCTAACCTGTAACAGCCCACCTGCCTCATCTTTTAACCATTCTATCTTACAACATGAACTAGTTTTTATGCTTGTTAAGACCCTAAGGTTAGATCTATCATTCATGCTTTTAAAAAAACAAAACAGAATCAACCCAGCTTACCTTGTTCCCAATCACGCGCAGTGTTTCTTCCTCCTTTACTTTCCTTTCTTCTTCCTCACAACTCAGCTCACTACCTGATCTGATTTAAACCTCTTTTCCTTGGTTGTTCTCCTCCTTCTAATTAGTAAAGCTTCAATCCCAATCTGTTTTCTTGTTTCACACCTCATTTTCTCGCACTTGATCACCCACATATAGATATACATTGTTTAGTTCGGTTCCCCTCCTTCAGCGCCCAACAAACTCTCTTCCTCTCTATCCTTTCTAATCTGCCCTATCTCCTTATCTTTTTCATTTAAATTTCAAACGCCTTTCCTTTATCTTGCATATATATATATATATATATATATATAAAACTTAATCATATAATATATATGCATATATGAATAATTAATTTTTATTTTTATTTTATTTATTAATTTACTTTGCTATTATCTTATTTTTAAATTTTATCTTTTATCTTATTTTTTTTTCTTAACTTATTTTATTTTATTTATTTTAAACTCCATTTCCTTTTTTTTTTATTTATTTTGGTATCCGTTCGTGGTTTGCTCGGTACCGCCCGGGCATCATCCATACTTCTGAACTTTTAAATTTTCAAACCGACCATTTTATTTAATATTAAACAGAAAGCCCAACGACTCGAGTTACATGGATTATTCAGTTACATCTGGGTCAGGGTATTACAAAACTGAACTTATTTTTTGAAAAATTTCAATAGGGACGCCTGCCCCGGTGCCCCTAGTGTAGATCCGCCCCTGCCTTCAGACATAAAGGCCTTGTTTGGACAATCAATCGGATAAGAAGGCGAGATTGGATAGGATATATTTAGATCGGATAGGATATGTAACACCCCGACCCAGAATATAACACTAGACCCGAGATAGATCGGGTCAACTAGTGTGAAAACTGACTTGTAACCCGAACATGTAGTGTAATGAGATAGATGTACGGTTTTAAGAATACGAACACTGTCAAGTACTTGATAGCTGTTTTAGGTAATCCCGAGTGCCCCGAGACTATTTGTACGAAAAATCGAGTTGCATGAAAGAATGCGTCCACAGACACGTACAGGTGGAAGTATTTCTATATGTATGTGTATATATGTATATATGGGTATACATATATATATATGTATGTATATAGTAGATAAATATATATATATATTATATTGGCATATATATATACACATATATCAATATATGTATATGTGTGTGAATGAGTGTGTGTATATATGTATGTGCTCGTATTATATATATATATATCTATATATATCACTACATGTTGGGTTACAAGTCAGTTTTCACACGTAGTTACCCGATCTATCTCGGGTCAGTGTTATATTCTGGGTCGGGGTGTTACATATCCTATCCGATCTATATATATATATATATAATATAAATATCTTGGCTGCCCAAAATATATATGATATTTTATATAAATATCATGTCACGCCCCGGATTTTCCACAACCCGGGGGTGAGTGAATGGAAATTAAAAGAAACAGAAAATCGATAATTAAATAAATTAAATTGAAATTCACTTATTATTTCCCCAAACTTTTTTCAAAATGTAAAGTTAAATACTTGACGTTCAACATGCCTAGATGGTTCCCCAACATAGCACAAGTATCCTTCACCATTAGTATTTAAATTAAAGTTATTTAAATCGTATCCCAAAAAGAACTTTTAAATTAGTCATGAATCATCCCAAAATTTTTTTTCCTAACATGGTGTCCCAGGTGGCCCCAAAAATGGCCTAAGATACATGCCAAAAATAGGTCAAGAAGTCCATTAATATTGGTCTAAGTATATGGCCAAACATAGCCTAGAATAGTGGCCAAACATGACCTTAAACGGTAGTCAAAGAGGGTCTAAAAATTGACCAAACTTGGCCCAAAATAGTGCCCCAATGTAGCCCAAAAGGTGGCCAAAAAGGGACGGGACAGCAAGTGGCAACAGGCTACCACGCGTGGAGCAGCATGCAAACAGGGACGTGGGGGCGCCCGAGGGGCGTGACAGGCAGGGCGTGCGCGCGACATGCGCGAGCGCAGGTTGCGCGGCTGGGCGACAGGGGCTGGGCTGCGGGGCTGTTTTCTGATTTTCTGAAAAATCACTGTAGTAACTGCAAGCTAAAAATCTGATTTTCTGCAGGTTTACTGTTCATGGCTGCAAGCAAATTTCTCTATTTGCTGGTCCAAAATTTCTCATTTTCCCAAATTTTTCCCAAGTCTTTGAAGCCCCTTTTTCACTCATTTTCAGCCCATTTTTCCCAGGTTTTAAACCCCCATTTTTCAGCCCTTTTCTCACCCATTTCAAGGATGTTTTACACACATGTTTAGTGTTCAATTTTCCCATAAATTTGGGCATAACTTCCTTTGTTTTTTTAAGTATTTTCCTCACCTAATATACACAAAATTCACATGCATATTTAAGTAAACAACCCACCCTCACCCGATGGCCACAACTCCATGCATCCATTATATTTCTAATACATCAGATTAATATACATTCAAATAGAAATATTATACATTCATTACAAAATGGCCCAAGGCCTAATGTTCACAAGTAACATAAGTTTAAATACAACAAGTTGGGCGCATGCCCACCCATTCAAAACATGCCCCCAAGGGCCAAATCTTCCACAAAATCCATTTCCTTCATTTTTCTTCTATGCTCAAGGAACTCTCAAGCAGCTGGTGCCTCGTCTGAAATATAATGTCCCACGAATGGGTCAGCTCAACTGCTGGTATGATAACATGCTAATACTAGCAACAAATTTAGGACATGGCATGTGC
The DNA here is from genome assembly GCA_008638375.1 of Nyssa sinensis. NCBI lineage: Eukaryota > Viridiplantae > Streptophyta > Magnoliopsida > Cornales > Nyssaceae > Nyssa > Nyssa sinensis. The sequence continues at coordinate 12,378,531 of CM018042.1, read as the reverse complement.
AAGTGTACATTTTCAAGCTATGCTTTCCCCCCCCCCCAGTTGATCAATGTAATGTAAATGCACTATGCGTGATGCACATATGCAAACTCTATGCTACACCCATGTCTCATTTCACGGACCTTCCCCGTTGTGTTATAACATGAAAAATTTTTTTTTTTTATTATTATTTATTCTTGCAATTGTTAATTAATTATTTTTATTGTTATTATTATTATTATAATAATTATTGGATGTATGTGTATATGTATATATATATATGTATATATAAATATATGTATAAATTTAAAGTATTTATTTAGTATATGTGTATACATGTGAGTATGTATAAAATGTGTAAATAAATATGAGTGTATGTAAACATAAATATGTGTATAAAACCGTGTGTGAGGTGTGTGTGTATGTGTAACCGGTTGTGTGTGTGTGTGAGTTTGAGTGTAATACACTCAAACAATGTATGGGTTGGGGTTGTGTGTGTGAGTGGAATTCAGGGAGTGGGAGGTGCAGAATTGGCAGAGAGCAGTTGGTCTTGGGGAGAGAAAGAGAGAGGGATATAGAGAGAGGAAGTGAAGAGAAAAAGAAGGATGCATTCTCGGGTGGAAAGAGAAGAAAAGAAAAGAAGCAGAAAGTGAGAGAGAGAAATAGAGCTCTGAGGGAGAGTTTGAGACTTGGTTCGAGCTCGGAGCAAGAGGGTGAAAGAGGGCACGGCTAGAGAGAGAAACGGCTGAAAAATTGGTAAGTGGGTTGCTTCTGTTTCAATTTTTTTTAGAGCATTTCAATTGATTTAAATTGTAGAACCTTGTAGAGCATAACGTAAGGATTAAAACGCAACAAAAATGATAGAAAACGGTTGAAAAATGAGGGAGAAAAGGGGAGGTGCAGGTCACGGCCATGGGGGGAAAAATCTGGGTTTTTCGTTGTGATTAGAAGCTTCAAAACGGTATTAAAAGACTCCAAAAATGTTTAGGAATAATTTGGGTGTAAAGATTCGAAAATTTGGAATAGAATTTTTTTTTTAGAACGCTATGTGAATGTCCTTAATTTCTAATTAATTTAATTTTGAAAAAAAAAATAATAAAAATGACATAAGACGTGAACGGACACCCAGAGACGTCAAAACAAATAATACTGATATTGAGCCAGCTTTATACCAACTTTATTTACATTCAAAATTAATATATGAAAAATAAAATAAAATAAAAATAAAAATATGTGTAATAGTATACATGAATAAAATATAATGTATGGTATAATATATATATATATATGGGTGTGGTGGAAAATGAATAAAAGAAGAAAAGAGGGAAAGAAAAAGAAAAGGGAAAAGAGAAGAGAAGAAAAAGGGGATGGTGCAGGTCTCGGCTGAGGGAGAACGGCAGAACAGGGGAGGAGGAAAGGGAGAAGAAAAGAGAGAGAAAAAGGAAGGAAAGAGAGAGGGAAAGAGAACGGACGGGGCTGCGGACGGCGGTGGTCGCGAGGGGGGACATCTGGTAGACGGCCATCGCGTCTCGCGTGTCCGAGCTCGCGTCAGAGTGCGACGGGTCCGCGACGGTTTGGCGATGGATTTGATTGGGCTGTGTGTTGCGGTTTTGTGTATGGCTGTTTGGGTTGGAATTGGATTCGGCGGTCTTGGGTGTGGACAGTTCAGTTTTTGTGGACTGATTGCAGATTTTTGGAGGGGTAAGCCGATTCCATGGCAGCTCACAATGGTTGAATTGAAGAGTTGAATCTCGAGGGAACAGTTGGGTTTTGGATTCGTTGATTTCCATGTGCCTTGGATTTTTGGAAGATGGAGTAGAACTGAGGGAAAGCTCGGTACAGCAGGAAAATCGGTATAGCCGTGAGTGCAGCAGTGGGGACGGAAGTGAGAAAGATTGGGAATTTAGATTTGGAATTTTGTTACTGGAAGATGGGGGATTTTAGCTGTTGTTGCGAAAGAGAAAAGCTACAGAGTTCGAATAAGAGAAGGTCCCTCAACTGCAGTTGATTTTTGGATACGGCTTTATGGCTCAACAGGGGTTGTCTCGTCTTCATTGCCTGTTCTCACTGCTGGACATTGGTTCAACCCAAGTAACAAGATTGACAGCAGCCGTTGATGGCAGAGGGAACCACGCATTTGAGAGAAAGTGTGGATGTTACAGCTTGTGGCTCGGAATTGCGTATGGCTGCTACTGGAGTTGCGATTGGAGGTGATGACGGTGCTGCTACAGGGATTTATGTATATAGGTGTGTGCGTGTTGGTGCAGCAGTGTTGCGGTGAGGCAGATGGGTTTTGGCTCGGTTGTATTGGCGTTAGGTTTCTTGTGTGTGGAGGGTGCGGTCTTATGGCTCGGAATTGCATGTGATGTTGTGGTTTTTAGGGTTCCTCTGTTCTGCGTTTTCAATTGAGAACATGGGTTGTTTATGGAGATTGTTCTAAGTAAATGGTGGGAAAATAAATTAAGAAAGATAGTGAGAAAATAGAGGAAGTGAAGGGCAGTAGCGGTGGAGCAGTTGGGTGCCATAGAAGTAGGGACGTTGGAGGCTTGGGGTTTGATTTAATCACTCTAAGCAGCAGTAGCAGTTGAATAGTGATCTGATTGAGGCTAGGTGATGGAGATTTTGGCAGTAGATGATGAGACGCCGAATAGAGTCTATTATAGACAGTCTCGAATTCAGGTTGGAGTTATTGATTAATCTGTTGAATGGATTTTGCTTTGAATGGACCGATGATGGCTGTAGCAGAGATGTTGACCGAGATTCAAACCGTGTCAAGAATCGGGATTGTTGGTTAGGTTTTGCGGCTAGTGTTATGGGTTTCTGCTACGGTTTTAAGCATTTTGGGTCTCTTGGAGTATTCTGATAGTAGTGAAACTGAAATGGCAGAGCAACAGGTTAAGGTATATATGTGTAGGTATGGGTGTCGCAGAACTGCTGGATCGGGTTATTATAGGTAGCAGTTTTCTGGGATAAAAGAGAGAGAGGATGTTCGGGTTTGGGATTCCTTAATTTCCTGCAGCACTACCATACATCAGGCCATGCTTGTGGACTGAATTAGAAATCTTGAAGGACCAACATCAGTGCATTTGTGCAACAACTCTTGAGGAGTATAGGAAATATGTGGAGAAGAAATGAGCAGCAGAACTGCTGTCCAGTGATGGAGGTTGGGAAAACCTGTAACTATTGGATGTTGCGATTTCTGTGACGAATTAGAGGAAGGGAAAGTTCTTCAATATCTGATGGATGGGATGATAAAAGGGCAGAATCTGTCAGGATCATCATCTGCTTAGGGAAAAAGGCTGAAGAAGCTGATGAAACTGGATTTAAAATGGTTGGCCGACTCGATCAACATGCCAGTGTGTTTCTCCAACTTCTGAACCGTGGACTAAAGATTAACATGGTTGCTTGGATTGCAGAGTGGACACAGCTTAGTAGGGTTGTGACCAACCCTATCAGGTATGATATTCTACTAATGTGAGAAATGAGATTAAGCTTAGGAGTATTTGATAAGATGATTGAATGTTCTCTATGCGTAATTGCCATTAGGAAACCACTTAGAATTTGATTGTTTATATGCTTACGCGTTCTTTATGAATCTATGGGTGTTATGATTTACTTCTTGAGTTGTCATCATATGTGATTTATGTTTTAGAAGGATCGCTGATATTGCGACATGTAGAATTGTATAAGTGTTGGGATTGATCGAGCATGACACGTAGATTTATGGATGAAATCTTGTAATTTAAATGCTATTGTTAATCTTAAATGTGATGCATTATTTAAAGCATGTTGCATATGCTTATGAAAGAGATGTTTCATTTGAACTGTATCATTGCATGATGAAATCATGGCATATTGGCATCGTGTGATTTCTTGAAAGCATAGTGTGGGTCAGCACGAGGTGCTGGTGCATTATGAGGGTGCAGATCCTGTGGTGAAAAACCCAAAATTGGCCATTAGGTACTCGCATGCCTGACGGGTTCCGAACCGTGAAGCGAGACATACGTGGCGGTACTCATGCCAGCGGGGAAGGACCGTATCATGAGACATGGGTGGGCATAGAGTTGCATGGGTGTGTCACGCATACTGCTTACATACTGTATATTGTTCATATACTGTCATCATTACATCGAATGCCATATAGAAATAACTGTACACTTGCACATGTCACGACCTTAGTTTTGTTTCTTGCATTAGTATTATGTCATACCAGCATGTTGTCGCTGACCCATTCGTGGGCACAGGTTTCAGATAAAGCTCCTGGCACGCGGGACTTGATGAAATCTTGGAGAAAGGAGAGGAAATGAATTTGGAAGAATATTTGGGCCCTTGGGGCGTATTTAGACATTATAAACGATTGGTGTATTTCTGAAAAGAATGGAGATGAAATTGTATATTGTAATAAATAATGAATTTGTGATCCTTTAGTTTAAGTGTAGGAGTAGACGTGATGGATTGTATAAGTAGGTGATGTATATTTAACTTTGATAGAGTTGTGGCCATCGAGTGAGGATGGATTGTGACTGTTGTATATATATGTTGTATTGTGTTTATCAGGGGGAAAAGGTTCGAAAAACAAAGGAGGTGCTGCCGAAATTTTTAGAAAATTAAAGAACTTTATTTAATTTGTCGTAAATTCAGAAATTTGTTTAATTATCTTTTATTTTATTTACTTTCTGTTCGTCAGTCGCACCTCGGGTTTCGGTCAGAAATTCGGGGCGTGACATTGGGATTGAAAGGGGCTTCGAAAACACCAAGAAAATCAAGTTTAAAAACTTGATTTTCTGAAATTCCGGTCACCGGCGCCGGAGAAGGTGACCGGAGCTCCGCCGGAAAAACGGGGGAAGAAGGGGGGTCTGTCCGGGTCGGGTCGGGTCCGGTTCGGGTCGGGCGTGGACCGCCCCTGCCACGTGTCGCGTGGTTGTTTTAAATTAAAATGGAATTTGGGCCGTTTGGTTGCAAGGATAAGAAATTTAGAAATTGGGATTAAATTGAAATCGGGATATCCTATCCCTGTTCTAGGATTAGCCCCTGTTTGGTTAACCTGATTTAGAATAACAAATTGAACTAGTTCCAATTGAACCTTTTGGAATTTGAACCTTTTGAATTTGAACCTTAACCCTGAACTTTCGGAAATTACAAATTGACCCCCCAACTGTTAGAAATTACACTTTAACCCACCTGATTAAATTATTAATAAAATATTAATTAAATTAATTAATTAATTATTTAATTTAATTAATTTAATTAATTAAATATTCAAAAACATCCCGGAGTCCAAATGGGACAAGTCATTAGTGTATTTTGACTATCTCGACCATTCCAAGACCAATGGTGAGGTCCGTTTTACGAGACGGGGTCTCAAAAAATAAAAGACCCGTAGTAACCTTTAAAATTACCAAAATGCCCCTAAATTGAAACACAGTCAAACGAACTCCGAATTAGGTAAACAAATAGTGAAATTTTGTTATCTCGAACATTCCGGACTCAACCGTGGAGTCCGATTTGTAAAAAGAGGTCACGGAATGTAAGGACACGTGTAAAGTGCAAAATGACTGTTTTGCCCTTTTGAACCCCGGTGTCCGAATTGAGTTCTACGAGAACCTAGACTTATTTTCTTAAACGTTCTAAAACCAATGGTAGAGTTTAATTTAGCAGAATAGAAACTTATGAATTAAAGACATAAAATTTGATGAATAGCATAAATTCAAATAACAATAGACTGAGTTGTAATTTCTACTTTTAGGGACACTGACAGGACAGGAGGGGGCGATCTGATCTTCTACATTTTCATCCGTCGGTTCAGTTACATATAGTGCACGATCTTCTAGGGTTGATACCAACCCATCAGGTATGGTGTTTTGCTAGTGTTAGAAATGAAGTTAAGTTAGGAATACTTGTGAATGACTGGAATGGTGTATGTGTTTATCTGTAATGTGTTTACCTGTTTATTTGGAATTGGTAGTTCACATGCCTACATGTTACTTGTACTTCATGAATGTTTAGTGAATGATGAATGTGACTCACGACATGTGTATATGTTGATTTTACGAGATATGCTTGCATGTGGAATCAGCTGGTGATTTATGTATTATTGTCATCGAGCATGCTATACTGTGGAAACCATGTATCATTGAGATTGCATTGGCATATTGGCATATGATGAATCCTTTGAGAACATGGCGTGGGTAAGCACGTGGTGCTTTGCATTATGAGGGTGTAGATCCTGTGGTGAAAAACCCAAAATTGGCCATTGCATTGGTACTTCGAGCCATCGGGGAGTACCCGTAAATGAGACATGGGTGTGGCATAGAGTTGTGCATGGGTGTGTCATGCATACCATTCATATATATTACTGCGATGTTTGAATGTCATTTAGAAATAAATGTACACTTTGCACATGCCACGCCTTAGCTTTATTTCTGGCATTAGCATTTCATCATACCAGCAGTTGTGCTGACCCATTCGTGGGCAACATTTTCAGATGAGGATCCTCCAGCCACTAGAGACTCGGTGATGCCCTGATAGGGTGAAGCCTGTGATATATTTGTGATTCGTGAACTTGTATTTTGTTATGTAAGGGCTTAAGCCCGAATGACTGATGAACAATGTATTAGATGTTATTTGATGTATGGATGATGATGGACGCATGTTTAGTGAATTTAATTACTTTTGTCCTTTTATTTATTTTACTTTTTGTCTCGTCAGTCGCGCCTCGGGTTCGGTCAAAATTCGGGGCGTGACACGTTGGACTCGAGTACTAATCTATGTCTCATTTTTCGGTCCATCCCCGATGGAAATGAGTACCAACGACCAATTTTGGGTTTTTCACCACAGGATCTGCACCCTCATAATGCATAGCACCACGTGTTCCACTCACACCATGTTTTCAAGGAATTACATTATGCCAAAATGCCATGATATCATCATGCAATTTTAATATGACAATTTACCAAACACATGGTGTCATTTTTCAAGTTATGCATTAAATCCCACATAATTCATAGCTTTAAATTTTCATACCATGCTTCACATAATATATGCCATAACTACACACATCAACACATTTTTCAAACCATAGTTTCGCAATTTTACCAACCCACGAAGAATATAATAAGTTTCACAAGGTCACTAAATTCCATGAAGCACTAATACATTACATCATCAATTTTCTTCCAAGATATCAAGTAAACATCAACATAAATACACATCAAATACAACAATCAAATACAAAGACAAGATACGTCATCCTCATGGTAACAAAATATCAAATAAACCAAAGAATACATAAAGCCCCAAATTACTAACTCTAAGTCCTCCAAAGCAACACCTTTTAGGTAACTTCCTAACATGAAATAAACATCTAAACAAGTCAATCAACATGTAACAAGGTAGGAAAAACTAAATCTATTCCTAGCTTAGCAAGAAACCATACCTAAATCAGTTTTTCTCCAACTGTAGCAGCTGTATTTGCTGGATAGCCAAACTGTTCAGTGACAATATATATCTTGGGGAGGGGAACAATTTCCTAGAAGGGACTTAGGAGAGATTCCAAGTGGAAAGGTGTGTTTTGGTGGCTTAAAATTTGAAGAAACAAGGGTTTTCCTCTCACTTTTATCACCTGGACGTGAGCTGCTCCAAATTCTGATCCAAAACTGATTCTAGAACACTCTGAGTGTTCTATTTATAATGGTGGAGCAAAGGGCATGGGGCAAATGACCATTTTGCCCTTAATGAGCCCAAAGCCCCCGTTATACTACAACTCGTTCCTCAACGATTCAATTTAAATTTTTCTTTTAACCAATGTTTAAAAAATTATTTTAAATAAAAACTTTCAGAAGAAAACATTTTCGTTTGAGGTCGGTTTTCGCCGTTTCCACCCGGGTCACCCGAGTGCCCTTTTTGTCCAATTCCGGAAACTGTTTCCGTTTTAGCTGAAATTTGTACAACAGTTACCTCACAATATTATAAGCATATTTCTCTTCTATGACACACTCCAAATATGCTTCTAAACATGTCATTCGGTGAGATAATGCAAAAAAAATGCTTTACCGATAAAGCCGACAAAACTATGCATGCGAAATGTCCTACCAAAAAAAACGAGAAATTTACCCTCATTTTTCGAATCTCTACATATCAACATAAAGAAACAAAAGAGATAGAAGTCATAAAGCGGAGGAAAAGCAGAGAGAGGAGAGGGAAAGAAGAGAGAGAAAAGGGGTGGCCAAAATTTGGAATATATATACAGGCACCTAACTTGTATTTTGGAAGGAAAACAAGAAGCCGAGAGCATGAGAAAAGTCTTTGGAAGTTCAGAAGTGAAAATCAGAAGAAAAAAAGAAGGAAAACAGTAAGAAAAATGAACGTCAAAGGGGAAAGAGAATGATATCTGACTTTCTCGATTATACAGTAGAGGTAAGTAAAAAATCCGATCTCTGTATGTGGTAAAGTTCTAGCCATGTCACACAGTATTTCTTGTTACTGCCAAGTTGTATTCCTATACATTCAACTGTTGTTTATTCCACAATTTGATGTTTGTTCTAGTTTGTGGATATTGTAAGTAAAATCCGATCTCTGTATGTGGTAAAGTTCTAGCCATGTCACACAGTGTTTCTTATTACTGTCAAGGTTGTATTCCTATGCATTTAGCTATTTCTTATTTCACAATTTGATACCTATTCTAGCTTGTGGATATTGTAAGTAAAATTCGATCTCTACATGTGGTAAAGTTCCAGCCATGTCACACATTTATTTCTTGTTACTGTCAAGTTTGTATTCCTATACGTTCAGCTGTTGTTTATTTCACAATTTGATGTTTATTCTGGCTTGTGGATATTATAAGTAAAATCCGATCTCTGTATGTGGCAAAGTTCTAGCCATGTTATGCATGTGTTTTTTTGTTACTGCCAAGTTGTATTTATACCTTCAGATATTATGGATTGTATTGATGCTTGTTCTAGTTTGTGAATATTGTTGGATTAAATGCTATATCTTGACTATGTGATTATTATACATCTTGATATATGATACCTGAGTGATGCATAGTTACATTTTATACTCTGGGTAAGAATCATGATCATTTCATATATTATTAAATACCGAATGGTGCATAGTGACAATGTCCATTCAAATACTATAATCAACTACAAAAAATGAGAAGTAGATCAGGGTCTACATGAACAAGTCAAATGGATGGATCTGATTGCAAAAGGGTAGGCTGGGGTCTACTATTATCAACTACAGAGTAGAACAGGGTCTACATGAGCAAGTCAGGTGGTGGATCTGATTGGAAAAGGGTAGGCCAACTCCTACTACTATTAGGGCTGGTTTTACATGAGCAAGTCAGGTGGTGGATCTGATTGCAAAAAGGTAGGCCAGGTCCTACTGTTATTAGGGCAAGGTCTACATGAGCGGCAGTGGATCTGATTGCAAAAGGGTAGGCCGGTCCTACTGTTATAAAGGCAGGGTCTACATGAGTAAGTCAGATCGATGGATCTGATTGCGATAGGGTAGGTCGGGTGCTACGGTTATACATCAACTATGGTTATTATCACATCTATTATTGCATTCATTTGGATAAGCACATTATGTTCCTAATAAATGATCATATGGTTGTATGGAGCATCCCTGATATTAGGCAGTTATCTATTTGTGGCAGTACGTTTACTAGTTAGGCCAGATACCTGTTGAAGATTTATATACTTGATATCGTTGAATATTTATTGTTGTTGTTATCATGAGCTGTGCCTTAAATCCGAGGGGTCAGTTCAATTGCTTGATATGATGTGACTTACTACTGTTGACATCATACTTTCTTGAATGGTTATCATATTGTCATAACCTTGTTTATCTTGTTGTGAACCTTCTTATGCTAACTTGCCCCCTTAGCAGAGTAAAGGAATTACTTACTGAGTTTTCATAGCTCATACAAATACTTACATTTTTAGGAAAAGACGCCATATTTTAAAGTAAGAATTGAAATCCCGAATAGGCGTAGAGTGACTGCAGATACATATACTGCAAGGATATTTTGATAGTAAAGTATAGTAGTTGTCCTATGTTCTCCCATCACCCCACGTCCTGGGGATAGTTGTATTTAGAGTTTTTGAGTCTGTATAATTAAGAACTCTAATATTATAAATACAGAAATTTTTATTAAGTCTTCCACTGTATATTTAATCATTGATTGCACGTTAACAACCCTCACATATAAATGTTAAAGTGAAAAGGAAAAATTTGGTTCGACAATTAGGTCGGATCGGTGTCGCGATGCCAGATCCACACAGGATGGGTTTCGGGTCATGACAGGATAGGATATAAAATTATGTAGGATATTAAATATTCTAATATAGTGTTTGGAACTAACCCGAATAAAAGGCCTAGATGTGTTATATTCCATTCATATGTTTAGGTGCTTATCGGATATAAGGATCGAATATAAAGTTCGGTCTTCAAAAATTATTTTTATGAAAGTCATTTAATTTTTTTTTCTTTGAATATATGCATACGAGGTATCTAAAATTAAAAATTTGTTCACAAATCAATTGCAAAATCACAATATTTTATCATGTGATAGTGCAAATATCATTCAAAATATAATAGTCTCTTACTTTCGAGGTAACTCAAAAAAAAATCATGGTCCGTATTACTAAAATTTATCCAAATCAATGATTACATGCATGTGTGTGTGTGTGTGTATATATATATATAATAGTCTATTTATTAACATGAAAAATACATTAAAAAATTTGAAACATATAAAAAAAATTTGATCAATGAAAAAAGAAAAAATTTGATTTTTTTAAACTTGATTCTTCGACGTTTTCGTTTCCGTAACATCCCGACCCAATTAAGTAAAATAATTAAAGATAATGACGATTATCATAAGTTAATTTGCTTATTAACCATTGGCAATTCTAATTGAGACTAATAGCTCGTAAATATGAAAGCAAATGTGTAAATACGAACAACTAGTTCTAAATTAGAGACAACCAATTTTAAGAACGTGATTTAATGGCAAAGGTCATAACTCGATAACAAATTACGATTAGCATTAATCGAGGATTAACACGTGAGTAGTTATGAAAAATTAGTACACAAAGTGCACTTGAGCAAGACTAGTATGATACATAAATAAGGTGTTTAATCAATATTATTCCAATAATTATAATAGACTTCTAGGAATAATTAAAGTACAATAAAATACAAAGGAAAGACTAGTAATACATAGATGAAATATGCTAAATCAAGAAGTCTTGCGAGAATTCCAAGAGATTTTTATGAGATTTAAAATGCAAAGTTTGGGAGTTTATGGAATACATTAAAATGCAAAATAATGCATAAAAGAGAAAAGAAAAGGAAAAAGACCCAAAAGTGCTCCCACCAAGTTTTGAACATTGCACCTTATGCAAACAAATAATAAGTTTCTAAAAAGAATGCCAACTAGGCTATAACACTTTTGTGTTATAACATCCACTTAAAATATATTTATCCCATAAAATACATATATGTCTGTATGCAAAAAGTTGGGTGTTATCACCCTATTGGACCAACACCTTGGCTAATCCAAACACATGCAGCACAAAGCCCATCTAATATATACATCAGTTGTGTATGCGTGTGTGAAAAATGTATTTCAGATCATCAGACCATGATGGTTCTGTTAGAGAGAGAGAGAGAGAGAGAGAGAGAGAGAGAGAGAGAGAAGAAGAAGATGAGAGCTGAGCCTACATGCATACATGATTCAAAATGGAAGGAGTGGAGAATGAGGAGAGCTCTGGAGCTACTGAACCAACAGAGAGGAAGAGGAAGAAAATCGAAGAGAGAGAAAGGTAACTTCTTTCTAAAATTCTTCTAAAGTTTAGCTTCTGTTTTTGAGGTTTATGATGCATGCATGTATTTAGAATTGAAAAAGAAAGAAAATAGAAAAGAAATAGGAGGAATTGAGCTAAAGAAACCCTAAGAAACCCCACCCCCAAAATATTGGAAAGTTGGGTTTTTAACCTAGCATGAATTAAACTTAAAACTAATTTCATGGCTCAAAAGAGCATCAAAATTAGAGTGTACTGCAACGTAAAGCATAAAAATGGTCAAGGGACCATGGAGATATCTTGAATTGCAGTACGACTAGATAAATTGAGTGATTGGAGTTATGGTCATTTTTCTTGATTTTAGGAATGAGGTTAGTTCCCCAAGCTTCTAGAAATCGAATGGGAAAAACAGGAGATCAGAAAATAGTGTAGAACTCTAAGAAATAGAAAAACAAAACTTCGGCTGAAAGTCGAGCCCTCGCAGGAGCCTGACTGTAACCTTCTATTTCAACAGCTAAAATTGTATAAAATTAATTTTTGAAGATGGATATGAAATTCCCACTAGAAAAAGGGGTCGAAACCCATCGGATTTGTCGCTGGAAAATAATCGGTGATGGTCGCCAACGTCGGAGAAGGTGATCGGAACCCTTGTCGAAAAAATGAGGGAGATGAATACTGTGCGGGTCGGGTCCTGATTAAACATTTAAATGGGTTTGGGCTTTATTGAAACAGCGTCGTTTTAATCTTAAGAATAAAATATATATATATATATATATATATATATATATATATATATAGGGCTGACGCCATGTTGACGTCAGCATGACGCATTGAACCGGTTGGTTCTTGACCAAGCCAGTCCAGTTCAGTCACTGATCCTTCAAACTGTTCGATTTAGGATTTTAAAGTTTCTAAAATTATATTTTAACCCCCAAATATTTTTGTTAATTACGAATTAGCCCAGAAAAATAATTATAAATTATTCTTAAATCCTTGTTAATTATGATAAATTACCAAAATGCCATTAGGCAAAAAATAAGTTATACGAGGGACAATTAAAATAAAGAGATAATTACACTTGTCACGCCCCGAATTCTGACCGAACCCGAGGCGCGACTGACGAGACAGAAAATAAAATAAATAAAAGTACAAAAGTAATTAGATTCACCAAACATGCGTCCATTTCCATCCATACATCAAATAACATCGAATACATTGTTCATCAGTCATTCGGGCTTAAGCCCTTACATAACAAAATACAAGTTTCACGAATCACAAATACATCACAGGCTTCACCCTATCAGGGCATCACCGAGTCTCTAGTGGCTGGAGGATCCTCATCTGAAAATGTTGCCCACGAATGGGTCAGCACAACTGCTGGTATAATGAAATGCTAATGCCAGAAATAAAGCTAAGGCGTGGCATGTGCAAAGTGTACATTTATTTCTAAATGACATTCAAGCATCGCAGTAATATATATGAATGGTATGCATGACACACCCATGCACAACTCTATGCCACACCCATGTCTCATTTACGGGTACTCCCCGATGGCTCGAAGTACCAATGCAATGGCCAATTTTGAGTTTTTCACCACAGGATCTACACCCTCATAATGCAAAGCACCACGTGCTTACCCACGCCATGTTCTCAAAGGATTCATCATATGCCAATATGCCAATGCAATCTCAATGAACATGGATCTCAATAATATAACATGCTTGGACAATAAGAAATAAATCACCAGTCAGTTTCATATACATGCATATCTCATATGTTCGTACATCATGATTCATGTTCTTTACTTTATTAAACTTGCAAGTAACACATAACATGTGAACAACCAATTCCAAATAAACAGGTAAACACATTACAGATAAACACATACAGCATTCCAGTCATTCACAAATATTCCTAACTTAACTTCATTTCTAACACTAGCAAAACACCATACCTGATGGGTTGGTATCAACCCTAGAAGATCGTGCACTATATGTAACTGAACCGGCGGATGAAAATGCAGGAGATCAGATCGCCCCCTCCTGTCCTGCCAATGTCCCTAAAAGTAGAAATTACAACTCAGTCTATTGTTATTTGAATTTATGCTATTCATCAAATTGTATGTCTTTAATTCATAAGTTTCTATTCTGCTAAATTAAACTCTACCATTGGTTCTAGGACGTTGAAGAAAATAAGTTTAGGTTCTCGTAGAACTCAATTCGGACACCGGGGTTAAAAAGGGCAAAACAACCATTTTGCACTTTACACGTGTCCTTACATTTCGTGACCTCTTTTCACAAATCGGACTCCACGGTTGAGTCCGGAATGTTCGAAATAATAAAGTTTCACTATTTTTTTAACTAATTCGGAGTTCGTTTGACTGTGTTTCAATTCAGGGGCATTTTGGTAATTTTAAAGGTTACTACGGGTCTTTTATTTTTCGGGACCCCGTCTCGTAAAACGGACCTCACCATTGGTCTCAGAAGGGTCGAGATAGTCAAAATACACTAATGACTTGTCCCATTTGGACTCCCGGATATTTTTGAATATTTAATTAATTTAATTAATTTAATTAATAATTAATTAATTTAATTAATATTTTATTAATAATTTAATCAGGTGGGTAAAAGTGAAATTTCTAACAGTTGGGGGGTCAATTTGTAATTTCTGAAAGTTCAGGGTTAAGGTTCAAATTCCAAAAGGTTCAAGGTTCAAATTGAAATTAGTTTAATTTGCTATTCTCAATCAGGTTAACCAAACAGGGGCTAATCCTAGAACAGGGATAGGATATCCCTGTTTCAATTTAATTCCAATTTTCCTAATTTCTTATCCTTGCAACCAAACGGCCAAATTAGGTTTTTAATTTAAAACAGTGGGCTGACACGTGGCAGGGGCGGACCAGCCCCGCCCGACCCGGATCCGGATCCGACCCGGAACCCGACCCGGTCGCCCATCTCCTTCCCGTTTTTCCGGCGAGGCTCCGGTCGCCTTCTCCGGTGCCGGTGGCCGGAATTTTAGAAAATCAGATTTTTAAAAATCGATTTTCTTGGTGTTTTCGAAGCCCCTTTCAATCCCAACTCATTCTAAAGCATTTTTGAAACTTTTTAACACTGTTTTGAAGCTCCCAATCACAACGAAAAACCTAGATTCCCCCCCCATGGCCGTGACCTGCACATCCCTTTTTCTCCCTCATTTTTCAACCGTTTTCTATCATTCTTGTTGCGTTTTAATCCTTACATTATGCTCTATAAGATCCTACAATTTAAATCAATTAAAATGCTCTAAAAAAAATTGAAACAGAAGCAACCCACTTACCAAAACTTTCGGATTTTTTTCCCTTTTTGGTTTGCTTCCCTTCTCCTTCAGTTCCTTTTGGTTACTTCTGTTTCTTCAGAACTCTCTCTTCTTTGCCCTCAGTCTCTCCTTTCTTCTCTTTTCTCCTCCAACCGAGACTAGCTCTCCTTTTCTCTTTACTTTCTCTCTCTATATTTCTCTCTCTCTCTCTCTCTCTCTCTCTCTCTATAAATCCCACGATTTCTGACCTTCTCTCAACTCTCATACTTCACCACACGCACACACCTACCCTCTTACACTCCATAGCCCCTCCCATGCTCGTTTGAGTGTGTTACACTCAAACTCACACACACACACAACCGGGTACACACACACACCACACACACTGTGTTATACACATGTACATACATACATACACATATATAATTACACATTTTAACACACACACTCACATGTATACATTTATACACAATAAATAAATAAAAATGTATATATATATATACATATATACATACACCCATCATACCAATAATAATAATAATAATAATAATAATAATATTTACAAAGAATAAATAATAAAAAAAAAAATTTCATGTTATAACAACACTTACCTCCCCTAAAGTTTCTGACAATTATAGAAACCTCTCCTATACTTTCTGAAATAACACTGTCCTCCCTGTCAGTTTTGTCTTCTTAACACCGTTAACGAAATTAGTAAAATTACTAATTTACCCTTCTATTTTAATATTATAATTTTATCAAAAATCCTTTTAACACTCTCTCTCCTCTCTCATCTAGGTCTTAGACTGGGTTCTGATCCAGCACCGTTTGCGTCACCGACACCTGAACAATCCCTGAATCGATGGCCACCTGTAGTTTCCATTTTCCCCAATCTACAATGGAGACAAGAAAAGCAGTCCAATATTTTGAAGACCTGTTGCCAGTTATGGCTGAAAGGCTAGGTGGGGAAGGGCTGATTGAAGAGATGTGTAAGGGGTATCGGTTGCTGATGGATGGTGAAAAGGACGTCATCACATTTGAGAGCCTTAAGAGGAACTCTGCTCTGCTTGGGTTGCAAGATTTGAGAGACGATGAGATACAGAGTATGGTGAGAGAAGGAGATTTGGACGGTGATGAAGCTCTTAATCAAATGGAGTTTTGTGTTTTGTGTTTTGATGTTCAGATTGACAACCAGTTGTGTTGTGGGAAAATCTGAGAAAGATTAGTTTGGGGTTTAAGAGAGATTTTAGGAATTTCAGAGATTGAGATATTTTAGAGAGAGAAATTTGTCTCTGAACATCTCATTTGTTGCTTATCTATTAATAGTTGATTCTTGCTTGTTGATGCATTGTTTCAATTTTGTTATTTTGTTATTTTCATTTGAATAATCGTTATATGGGTTTGTATAAAAAAAAAATTGCGATGTTTATATTCACCAAATTGCTAGAACTTGATTCATGGATCTGGGATCTTTTATTAGCAAGAATTGAAACTAGACTGCACAACTACCAGCTCTGCTCCTGGCCTTCAACTGTAGCTTCCAGAAACTCAGCATCCTTATTCGAATCAGACCCCTCAATCATTCATAGAACGATCACTCCAACATGATCCCCCTTGCAGCAAACTGCTTCCAATACTGCTTGACCCTACAGCCTCTTCAACAACTGTTGATTCACAGCCCTTAATTGGACAACTGCATGAGCTTCCAATCCAAACGACACTGCTGCTGCTACACAAATACACACACATATACATGTGTCCCTGCTGCTACTGCGCGTTACAGTTACTTTGCATGTCTTAGTCCATTCATTTAATTACATTGTATATTGTTTACTGTGCGAATCAATTTTTTTTCTCATTTCCTCTTGATATGGATTGCATGAGAATTAAGATGATAATGATGGGTTCTGTGTGTATGTTTGTATAATTGGTCATTATGTTCTTTTATTTTTATTTTTCTGTAGAAACAATTAGAACCCTAGTGATATATCGAAGGAATCAAATAAAAAGTTGCGATGAATTTTTTGTTTTTGATGAATGTAAAATTTGAGGAAAATCATAAGATGCTGTTTAATTGGGACTCAAGTTGATGGTTTTAATGAATTTGGTACCAGTGGATTAGGATTGTTGGTTTCTTTTTGTTTTTCTCCTGTTTTGATGTAGCCCTTGGGGCTTTGCTTTACTTTCCTTTCCTTTTTTTTTTTTTTTTTTTTGAGGTTATGAAGTTTTTGTAAAGGTTGAATTTTGATCAATTTAAAATTAAAACTAATTCATTGATGTTAAAAGCCAAATCATTAAATATTGGCATTACAAAATGAAAGCCAAATTTTATTTATATATTTTTTTCACAATGTATTTGGCACAATTTTTTATGATAGTAGTATCTTCTTGAGGAATTTCTTTATGATAATTTTAGTAGTATCTTCTTGGAGAGGATTTTTTTTAGAGGGGTGATTAATTTATGAAATATTTTAAATTAAGTTTTAGAAAAATAAATTTGGACAAAGATAATTCAAGAGATAATTTTAAAAAATAATTTTTTAGTACCTTTTTTTTCATAGATAAATGAATTTTAGAAAGAAACTCATAAATAACTTTAGTGAAAAAGATTTTAGAAAAAAAAATTTAGAGAGATAAAATATTTTTTTTCCAGAAAAAGAAGAATTTTAGAAAGGATTTAAAGTTTTACAGAAAAATTAAATTTGGTTTACACATAACATGTGCAAAAGGGTATTATTGTAGTTTTATAATAGTTTTTTAAGGGTAAAGTTGTCATTCCATTATTTTTAGGGGCAACTTTGACATTTTGATCAAATTGATTGCTTACATCATTAATTTTCGTTAGGTTAACTAACGGCTTCTGACAGGGAGGGCGGAATCTGTTACTGACAATGAAACCAGAGGGAGGTCAGTGTTATTTCAGAAAGTATAAGGGAGGTTTCTACAATTGTCAGAAACCTCAGGGGAGGTAAGTGTAATTTACCCTAAAATAAAAGAAGAGTCTAACCCAATATTTTTGGGCATTTCGGACTCAATGGTAGAGTCCAATTTGTGAAATTAGATCTCGAAAAATGTGAATGGGTAAACTGAAATAATTACAATTATGTCCTAATGATCAATCAAGTGACCAATTGAACTCCGATGACTATAAAAATACATACCTTAACATTTTAGAACATTCCAGACCCAATGGCTGATCCATTTTATAAAACGAAGTCCCAAAAATATAAACACGTGAAATGTCATAATTACCATTTTGCCCTTAGTAATCCAAAAGGCAATTAAATGTCAGAAATGACATATTCTAACTTTCTTTGATGTTCCGGACTCAACGGTGAAGTCCATTTTAGCAAACAAAGTACCAAAAAATGTGACACGCGAAAATGTAAAATTATAAAAATGCCCCTAAGCCTAATATAAGCCACAAATAGGCTAATTAAGATCCGAAAAAACCTAAATTAATTATATTCGATTTTCCAGACTTGACGGTGCTGCCCTTTGAGAAAAATAAGACCTGGTAACAAACTAAAAAATGACGAATACATCTTTAAGACTTAATGAAGTTACCAGAAGTGTATAGATGAAATTAAAAGGTCCATATAAATGTTATAAGGACCAACTAGACTAAAAAATGAAGTCCAAATACGTAAATCACGTACAAAAAAATATGGGATATTAAAAGTGTAAATTACCATTATGCCTTTGAAGGGCCAAATCAGCTATAAAGCATCAAAAAATCCTAAATTGAAAATTTGAAGATCTCTTAATCAATTAGACTAACTTCAAAAAAACTTAAAATACTGAATAAAGATGTTTGGAATTAGAATAAATACTAATTCAATGTGCAATGTATTTGTGATCCATGATTATATGATCACCCAAATGATGAAAAAATAGAACAAGGCTATGGGATAGCTACTATAATACCAGTATGGGAATACAATGCTAAGAACCCAATGTAAGTAAATCCGAACCCTAATGTAGAGATTTCTTCTCTGCCAATGTGGCTTACTTGGATGATTGTCAATCCTTATTTCTTGAAATTGTGCATCAATAAATTGCTTTGAGTCCATGACCTATCATTCACTATGACTTCCATGTTGTAGAATTTGTGATTTGTTGAGATTCTATTGATTGTGAATATCTATGAGTCATTGACTTTTTGGTTTTATCTTATCTTTGTCATCATTGTGATCCCTTCTGTTGTGGACATTTGTGACCTATGTATATGTACATGCCTTGTGGAATCCTTTTTTTTATGACGTTATCTGTGATTACCCGAGGTTGTGCTTGTCATAACGTCTGTTTTGTGATGCTGATGACCTACGGGTTAGTGTTTGGGAATGATACCCAACACATAGTCCCGATGAGGACATGATTTGATAAGAGCTCTTGGTGTTATTTAGGGGAACCCAAAGATGAGTGGTGAACCTAGATGAGTGCTGTTTGTGTGTAGTCGGGCCTTATTTGTCGATAGAATCTATTTGACTCAATTTTAATATGTTTAATTTCACACCCTTTGATGATTTGATAACGTTATCGTTGGATGTGAAAGATGCTCTTGAGGCTTATCTTTGTATTCGATTGTTTGACTTGGGGAGTTAAACGTGTTTTGTTCATCTATTTGACTCAGATTTGTATATCCATTTGACTCAGTATTCCATATATTTGATTTCGTACTATGATTGTTGATTTATTAGACTCAGATTCTTATACCTATTTGACTCAGACCTTTATGTCTATTTAACTCAGATTTGTATATCCATTTGATTCAGTGTTCCATATGTTTGATGTCGCACTATGACTGTTGATCTATTAGATTTAGTTTCTTAAGTCTATTTGACTCAGACTCTTATATCTATTTTGACTCAGATTTGCATATCCATTTGACTTAGTGTTCCATATGTCCGATCTCACACTATGTGCAAAAATTTAAAAAATTAGGATAAATTTTTTGTTTTTGCTGGTAGGACACTATTCATGCACTGTTTGTCGGTAGAGCACTATACATGCATTATTTAGATATAAGTCATATTTAGAAGCATAATTTTAGTATTCCATAGAAGATAAACATGCTTAGAATGCTAAAATACACATCCTATAAAAATTTGAGCCTAATTGGAGATAGCTTAAAAAATGGACCATAAAAGGCATCCCAGGGTGGCTCGGGTGGACCCGGCCGAACCCGCCCGCAGGCAAAAATAAATTTTTTATAAAATTTTTATTGAAAATAATTTTAAGAATTTTGGCTAAAGCAGAATGTCAAATTGAAGCGTTTCGGGACGGGTTGTAGTGTAACGAGGTCCCGGACTCATTTAGGGCAAAAGGGTCTTTTTGCCCCCTTAGCCCTTTGACTATAAATACAGCCCTTTAGAGATAGAAATATCAAAAATGATCTGGAGAAACACAGCAGCTCGTGCATGGAGAGAAAAGTGAAGAAAACTTAGGGTTTTCTAACTTTCAAGCCTTTAAAACTCATCTCTAGGCTAGGATTCTCACAAGGCTTCCTTCTAAGAAGTTGTTCCCCATGTCAAGGGCTACATTCTAACTGATTGGTTCGGCTGTACAGCGAGCACAACTCCCTAGGGTTGAGAAAAATCCTTTTATGTATGATATCTTGCTAAGTAAATAATAGGATTAAGTTTAGGAGTGTTTTATATGTTGATTGAATGATTTATATGTTTACTTGTTAGAAAGTCGCTTAGTATGTAATTGCTTTAAAAAACCTAGAGTTGGTAGTTTGTGTACTTGTATGTTCTTTGAGAATTTGTCAAAGTGATGAACATGTAACTTGAATATATGTTTAATTCATTGCATTGAGACTTATGTTCATGTGGATGAAGTCTTGTGTTTTGAAAGATATAGTTTGTTTAATGCATTAATGCTTGGTGTAAGTATGTGTTCTTTAAGAATTGGTAAGGTAGTGAACATGTAGCATGAGAATATGTTTAAATTGATTGTATTATAGCATATGTTCATGTGGAAGAAGTTTTGTGATTTGGAAGTTATAGTTTACTTTATGTATGATGCATGATTTAAGGTATACTCCATGTGTTTGATGAAATGCTTCATTGGAATTACATAGAAAAATCAAGGCATCTTGGCATACGCGAATCTTTGGAAACATAGTGTGGGTTGAGCACATTTGTGCTATGCATTATGAGGGTGCAGATCCTGTGGTGAAAAACCTAAAATTAGCCATGGTACTCGCGATCCAACGGGGACGGACCGTAAAGCAAGACATACGATTGATTGTCACGTTCCAACGGGGAAGGGCCGTAAAGCGAGACATGGGTGTGGCATAGAGTTGCATGTGTGTGTCACGCATATTGTCATGCATTGCATTGATGAATTGAAAGATATATAGTTTATAAATGTATACTTTGCACATGTCACGCCTTAACTTTGTTCTTTACATTAGCACTATGTCATACCAGCAGTTGAGCTAACCTTTTATGGGAATCATACATTACAGATGAGGCTCTCGGTAATTGAGACTTGATGAAGTCTTGAAGGATGGAAGGGAAGTGGACTATGAAGGACACTTGGCCCTGGGGCATATTTTGAGTTGTATAAGGGCATAAGCCCTACGATATATGTAATTAACTTGTTAAAACCTTGTGTAGTATGGAAACTATGGGGCAAGACCCTACATTTGTAATGATTTGAAGTTGTGACATTTTGAACTTTAAAGTATACGTGTATGAATGGTAGATTGTATGTTTTAAATGATGTATAAATGGTTAATTGAATTAAATGATGTAGTTTGGTTGCTAGTATGAGAGTAATGGATTGTGTTGAGAAATATTAGGTGGAAAAAGATTAGAAAACAAAAGAAACTATGGTGAAATTTTTTAAAATATAGCAATTAGATTGAGTGGAGCGGGAGAGCATGCCTAGACTTTCTAAGTAAGGAATTAAATGAATTAAGAGGAAAAAGTAAGGTAAAAAAATAAAAATAGCAGCATAGGAGGAGACTTGGGGCAAGTTAGTCAAAATTTACTTAAGGTCCAAAAATAAGGAAAAAAAGGGTAAAATGATCATTTTGCATGTTATAAGGCCCCACACCAAGTTTAGTAATGAAATAAATTGAAATGAGTATAAAAATATCAAAATTAAGATTTTTGGCCAAGGTTGGTAAATTTGGTACTGTAGCATTTTAGCTACTGGTTTACTGTAGCAATGAATAGTAGTTACAGTGAACCAGCAGCCTGACTAGGCCAGGCCAGCCCCCTGTTGCGCGCCCTTGCCATGCGCATGCCGCGCGCCCTGCTGCCTATCTGCGTGCGCGTGCCCTACGTGCCCCCTACGTGCGGCCACGCCCTTGCTTGTTGCCTTGCCTGCTGCCTTGCCTGCGCGCCAGCCTCTTAACAAGCCCTTTGACACCAGCCTTTGGACATCTTTTTTAGTCATGTTTGGCCATCCTTTTGGGCCATATTTGGCCACCCTATTAGGCCATATTGTCCAATTCTTAGGCCATATTTGGCCACCTTTTTGGGCCATGTTTGGCCACTTCCTTAGACTACTTTAAGTAAAATTTTTGACTTATTCTTGGCCTATGTCTTAGGGTATTTGGGACCCATTTGGGCCATTGTTCCAAGGTATATTTAGAGACATTTTGGGACTATTTTAGGAGGTCATTTTTTATTTTTGAATATGACTTAGACTAATTTTGAACATTGATTGGGAGAGATATTTAATTGACATTAGAAGACCATTTTGGTTAAATCTAATAACAAGTTCGCATTTCATTTTGGGGAAACATAAGGGAATAAATAAATAACCAATTAAGTCTATTTAATTACCTTTCATTTATTTTTCTTATTTCATTCCACTCACCCCTTGGGTTTATGAAAATTCAGAGCGTGACATTATGGTTGCTGATCTATTTGACTCAGACTCTCATATATATTTGATCCAGATTTGTGTATCCATTTGACTCAATGTTCCATATGTTTGATGTCACATCATGATTGTTGACCTATTAAACTCAGATTCTTATGACTCATATTTTTATATCTACTTGACCTAGACTTTTATATCTATTTGACTTGGATTTGTATAATCATTTGACCCAGATCTGTATATCAATTTGACCTAAGATTCTAAATGTTTGATCCCTCACCATTTGTTGACTTGGTGATGTTACCTTTAGATGATAAATACACCAATGAGGCTTATCTTTGTATTCAATTGAATCCCTTGATTTGGGTAGCTAAATGATATGTGCTGATAGATTTGTGCTTATTGACTTGCTTAGTCACTATTATCACATTTGTGAACTCCTTATAAAACTGTGTTACTCTAGCCTGATGGCCAATTCCTTGAAGCTTGAAATCCTGTGATTACTCTCTTGTTATACACTTTTTTGAACCTATGGTAGGGTAAATGATTTACTTATTGAGTTAAGTTAACTCACTCAAGAATTATAACAATTTTTTAGGTAACACAATATGGAAGAAAATGCAATAATGGCGACTAGTGGAGCTAGTGATATGTTTGTGAAAAACTTTGATAGTGTATAGCTCCGAGTCTTAATTTGTATATATATCCTGTAAGGTTAATGTTAATATTAGATATTGTGACATAGTGACACTAGAAATGATATTAGATCTGAATGGTGATTTATGATGATGGAAATTGTGCTTAGAGATAATCTGATTGATGATTGTTAAAGTTCGATTGTTATCAGATGAGTTGCATATGTGTAGCTTCCGCACTTGATACATAAAAGAAAAAAAATTATCACTTTTTGGTGCAATTTAATTGATTTTGTATGGCCTGTCTAAGTGACAGTGTCGGTCACCGACCCCTAATTCGCAAAGGGTGAGTTCCGGGTCGTAACAGTTTCTCTATATTATAACGTTGTAATTTTTTGTGATGATGTGGTGTTTTATTTTTATTCTTGTGGGATGTGATAACTCTAATACTACCATCCATTTGAGATAAGTTATATCCCACCCAGGTGGGATATAAATAGTTCATAGGATATAAAATATCCAATGCAATGGAAGACATCAAACATTAGATAGAATAACATTTATTCTATGCAACCCTCTTATCCCGTCGTCCAAACATGACAAAGAGAGCAGGAGTACTAACCTAGTTTATAATTTTTTTCTTGCCAATATTCCTAGACCAGACTTGTAGTTCACACTTAATTAACCACGATTATCAAAATTGTGATTAAGTGGCGAATGAGGTAAAATAAAATAGGATAAATTACATTGACCTAAAGGGAGGTTTATGATAGTTACACTGACTTTCTCTAAGGTTTCTAAAATTACTACTGACCTTCCATACTTTACCTGAAAATATACTAATACCTCCTCCCTGTCAATTTGTTTTCAAAATGACAAAAATTCTCCTTTTATTTATTTATTTTTGTATTTTTTCTATTTTGACCAATTTTTTCTAACTTTTTTAAAGATTTCTTTTTATTTAAAAACAAATTAAGGTAAATAACTTATTTTTTTATATAAAAATAAATTTAATATTTTTATCAATATTTATTTGAAAAGTAAAAAACAAATTGGAAAAAATGAAACAATTTTTTTTTTTTTTAAATGAGTAGTTTTGTCATTTTGAAGAAAAAAATTAGTAAAATGAGTTATCTATATATTATCATATAAAGTATGAGAGGTCAGTGTAATTTCAAAAACTTAAAAAAAAGTCAATGTAATTATCATAAATCTCAAAAAAAGTTAATATAATTTACTCAATAAAATATTTGTCATTTCATCATCCCAGGTCACTTTTCACTTAGCCATCATAAAGCCAAAATTTTCTAACATCAACCATTTTTTACAAGACTATGGACCCCCTTTTTCAATAAATGGAATCGTAATTTTTTTTTAAAAAAAATAATTGAAATTATAATCTGTTTTTCAAAATCAAATTGAACTATAATAGTAACTTTCGTTTTCAAATTCAATTGAATTAAAATCGTAATTTTCTTTCAAATCAAACTTAGTTAGAATCATAATTTTATTTTTCAAATCAAATTTAATTACAATCGTAATTTCGTTTTCAAAATCAAGTCAAATAGGAATTGTACTTTAATTCCTCTTTAAAATCAAACCAAATTGGAGTCATAATTATATTTTCATATTAAAATGAATTATAATTATAATTTCCTTTTCAAATCAAATGATTTAGAAACGTGATTTCCTTTCAAATCAAAATGAACTGTAATCTATTTTTTTTTACACAAATACTTCCTTTTCCAAATTAAATTGATTGAAATTATAACTTTCAAAGTAGCCGTTTTTCAAAGGATAGCACCCAGGGGTATCTATTCTATATATACCTTAAATAAATTGAGATATCACAAAGTATTGGAGACCTTTTTTCAATACATTTTTTCTATTTTGCAAAATACACTAAATTCAAATGATTTTTTCAAAATTAAATTCAACTTTCATTCAATTCAAAAAGTCAATATGACATTTCATAGTTTGGTAACCCTTTTAGGGATGTTTAGGGGCGTCTAACACCTTTTTCTATTATAATTGAATCCACAAACCAAGTTCTTGGTAAAGTAGATTATTTTGAAGTTGATACATTCAAAATGGGCTTTTTTTTTGTTCAGTTTTGAAAATTCAAACACATGTTTTTTAGAAAATCTTGATATTTTTAAAAGTCATTTTAGATAACCTTATATATTTTTGAACCAATGTTAGGTGGGGACTCCCTAAAATTCAATAAGATTTTGGAATGAATTTTCAACACAATGATTAAAGGAAAGTTTTTATATAAATACTAATCGAATAATTTTTCACAATTAAAATCTTAAAGTATTTTTATACTATGTTGAAATGAGGGATTTAAGTGGATTTTGAAGGATTTTGATATTAAAATAGAATTGAGAATTTTCATTTTTAAAATCTTTTGTTTGAGTAAAAGATTTTTGTATAATTAGAGACCTCGGGATGATCTAGATACTGAGAAATAGATGTAGAGGAGGATGAATAGGTCTAAAAATAATAATAATTGAATTTCTTGACCAATTTTAATTTGAGTGATTGTGTTTTACTTTGATTTAGTGCAAATCTTTTGGTCACGTGTGTGTAAAAGCAATGAGTGAAATAATAATCAACAGCACCCAAGCAAGAAAGTACATTTAAAATTTTTTACATGGGAACTCGATGAGAGAAAATCATAAGACCTTGTCCAGACTAGTGCTAAATCCACTATGAAAAAAATCTAAGAAAGATCTACAAACTCAAATTGACTCATACAACTTTGTATCTCAAGCCTTGCCAACGTTGTTTTGATCTTTCTTTGAAATTGATTCCACAACTTCACAATTACATCACCTTTAAATCTATGAATGACTCCCAACACAACCACACCAACGAATCCTTATTGCCTCGGACTCCTCTAATTGCACAAGCCAAAATCTTCTATACGTTTACTCCATCAAGATTACTTGAAGATGCAATAGCCGAGTTATTGATGATTAGAGGCAGAATTTTAATGTTATATTCAATGACTTTGATTCACAGAACTCTATGCAAAATATGGGATTTGATATCTTAAAATTACAACAAAAATTCTAGATTTTCATGTAAAACAATCTCTTAAATATATAGGATTTTATGATGAAAACCAATGTTTAAAACATATTAGAAAATTCTACTGCATGTAGGTCATTCGAACGACCTATCCAACGAGGTTGAACGACGTAGCTACTGGAGTTGTAAAACCAAACGAGGTTGAACGACCTTTCAAACAAGGTTGTATGACCTCTCCTCCAGAATTTCACCCCTAGTTCATTCAAACAAGGTCTAGAGGTCGTTTGATGACATCCATGATTTGAACATAATCTACGCTACTCAATTCAGTTAAGGCCTATCTTGATTATACTGGCACACAGTTCTTATGAAAAAAATTTTATCACTTAAAGATACGTGCCTATAACACCCACATCTAATAAAATGGGCAATTAAGACGTACAGTTTGAAAAAATTAGCTCAATAAAGCAACTTTTAAAAATACTTTGATCACTATGCAGTGACATAACCTGAACTAAGGTTAGAAACTAACTCAACCCCAATGTAGGATTTGAATGTGACCAAACCACAGGCAAAACTAATCAAACCTAGGCTAATATGATTAATAGGGTTAAGAGGCCAAGCTTGTCACTAACCTAAAGTGAAAAAAAAAAACATTAAATCTAATATTATGAATTATTAAATAAAATAATTATTTAATAATTATAGAGAAATTGAGAAAATACAAAATAAATACATAAAATACGAAAAAAAATAGAAATTTATTTGTATACATTATGTGACTTATACATAATGAAGAAGTCCAAATACACACACATGCATTAACGTATGTATAAGCGTGTGTATACACGTGTACACAAATGTATACAAGAGGTGTGTATATATATATACACACACACACACACACATGGACATGTGCATATATAAGAAGAAATGAGTTATATATATATATATGTGTGTGTGTGTGTGTAATATACAAGAATATGCATTTGTGTGTGTATAACACTTGATTAAATCCCTTTGAATCATCAAAGATAACCTTTTAGTCTACTTTCGGCTTCTACGGCATGGAAACTTGAATTAGGTCTATTTCCCGTTTTCTTTTTGGTTTCTCCGGCGACAATCATTGATGTAAAAGAGATTTGGTACTCTAAAAATAAAGATATTAGTTTTAGAATTGTATTATGATTGTTTAATGTTTTATTTTAATTTATTCATAATTTCTCTAGTTTCCTAGTTTTATTAGGATTAGTATAGAAAATATAAGAATTAGTAGTTTTGTATTCGAATTACTAGTCTTTATTGTAGTGCGATTAGTATAAAAATATGAGTTTTTATTTCCTAGTCAAAATAAGAATATTTTAGCACTATAAATATGATGTAATAGGTCATTATCAAAAAATATTTTTATCAATGTTAATTCAATTATGAATTTTAGAGAATTATTTTTTCTTGTTGGGTGAGGAGTCTTTATGCTACTTGTTCTATAAAGAATTCGGTGTGTTCGACTTCCACGTTTCCAGTTTCGTATCATTTGGTATCAGAGCGAGGATTTGTCTGGCTCAATAAAAAATTGTGTAGACGGAATAAAAATTTCTATTGACATTCGTCGTTGGATAGAGGCTGAATGGGCGGCAATTGACGACCAAAGGCAACAGTTAGCACAAATCAACGATCGGCTTAGTGTTATACAACAGACGTTCATGTAACTCAATTTTAATGTCCCTAAAAGCCCTCTAGTCAACAGGAATCGCACCGGAGGATTTGCCCAAGGCCAGCCTGAAGACAAAGCTATTCACAATTATGAAAGACTTTTCAGATTTTGATGGTAATTTTTATCTTGAAGACTTTCATGATTGAGTTTATGATTTGGATGATTGTCTTAATGATTTGAGACTTTCAGAAGAAAATGAATATTTTTAGGCAGAAGATAAGCTTATAGGTTTTGCAAAAAGATGGTGGTTTGATTTACAGATCTACAGACAATTACAACATAAAAAGTATTCGTTCATGGCCAAGAATGATGTCACGACCCGAAACCCACCCTATGCGGATCTCGTGTCGTGGGGCTGGCCCAATGGTTGTTCCTACTTTTTCCATTCTTTCTATCAACAATGATATCAGTAAATAATAGAGACATAATATTAAAAAGTGGAAGTCGTAATACAAATCTTTGTTCAATGACTGAAAATGAAACTGACAATAAAACTAAACATAAACCACATTTAGGTAGTGAGCACATGAGAAAGACTACATTATTTTATCATGTTCCTCAACTGCCTCCCTACATTCCTGATCTCCTATTATAGCGTTCTCACCTGAAAAATATAATAAATGGGGTAAGCTATAAGCTCAATAAGTAAAAGCCTATCTCCAATACGAGTTAGGAATCACTTGGAAAAATACAAACTCAAAGGTAATATGATAGCGAGTCATGACAACGGTTGCTGTTAACAGTAAAATGTCGTAAAGGCCAATGAATAATAAGGCACAATAACATTTATGAGTAATAGTGTAACATGAGTGTGGGAAAAGCTCAATGATTATAATCAACATAAATATACTGCCATAATAAATTGGTTACAGTCAAATCCAATAAATAAAGAACTATCAATCAGAGAACTATTCATAGGAAAATGAAAACATCCTATGAATCCAATAAACATTAATACAATAGTCAAACATGAATGATGCATTTACTCTATTTAGGGTTTGATAGACCCTCGGTCTTTTAGGGGCCCGGCATACCCCCCTTAACATGAATGCATAAAAAATGCCCTTTTAACTCACTGCGTAAAAACACCATCATTGCCATGTGTCCGTTCACGGACTCGACCCGTAGGTCCCATAAATTGACTCGTAGGTCTAGTCAATCAGATAGCATCGGATGGGTAATGTGACTAAGCACAAAACCCTAACATTTAACATGAATCAAGAGTATATCACAATTTCATAAGAAGTGTATAAGATATGGAACATCATAACATAAGCATTCAATGATAAGTATCAGTACAATGAATCAAATCATGAGATAACAGTCAATAGGCCTCCACCAGATAGGACAATATCAATGGTGGGAACAATAATAGTGGATACATATATGAGTACAAGTTTTGGTAGTAATAGAAAGAATGTGGCTTGGAAAACCACATATAAGAGATAAGAATACTTACATTATCTGTGCCTTAGTATTCTGTGACTTTCCCTTTTCCTTTCGAGTCCCCTATATAGCAGTAAACATGTTTCAGTTTTAATACTGTTCATCAAATTTTATGCCTCATTATTATAAGTATCTCTTTTATTACTTTATACTTTTACGACTTCTACTTTGATTTAAATTACCCAATAGTAAAATGGTCATTTACGCATCTCTATTTTTTGGGTTCTGTTTTCACAATTTGGACTTCACTGTTGAGTTTAGAAGGTTTGAAATAATAAAAATTCACTATTTACTCAACTCAATTGGAGTCCGTTTGACTCACCTTCAACGTAGGGGCATTTTGGTCATTTGGCATTCTATGGGTATTTTATTTTTCAGGACTCCGTCTCAGTGAAACGGACCTCACCATTAAATCCAGAAGGTCCAAAACAGTAAGTTTTCATTATTTATTCGACTAATTTACGCGTCGAAATTTAATTCGAATTTATTTAATTTCCTTAATTATTTAATTTACTTAATTGTGTCTAATATATATAGTATTTGAAGCAAAATAAATCACATGTGCCTCAGTAGTACAATGATTCATCCTTCCCACTTCTTCCCCTTGGTCACTGGTTCCAATCACAGGGTGTGTAACCCTCACACCCTTTTTTTTTTTCTTTTTTTCATTTCTTGTACATATTTAAGCCAACCATTGGATAACTTCTCATTTCCAACCAAACACCCCCCAAACTCAAATTTAAAATTTTACCCATAAAATAACAGTGTTGGGAAGCCATCTGAATGGGTGGGTCAGGTCAGACCCGACCCGGTTTGGCCCAAATTAAATCACAAAAACTCAGCCGCAGCAGTAGCGTTTCCAGCGTGGCTGGTTGTCTTCTCCGACAACGGTGACTCACCGACAACGGATTTTCTTACATTTTTTAGTGGGGTTCACACCTACAGGTCATGGGAAACTCAAATCTACCCTCGGGTTTCTGATCGGAGTGTCAGAACACTCCTAAAATGGGGAAAACCGCAGCTCCACCAGAGCTGTGCGGTTTTTCGGCATCCCCTTTTCTCCTAAATTTTCCCACCTTTTCTCCTACTATTTCAACACAAAATGATCCCTACAATGTTCCTACATCTTATACACATAACTCCTAAGCATTCAAATTGAATTTCATGTAACAAGGTCGCAAAATAATTCAACAGAATGTTCTGTAAATTTGTTTTTCTCACTGTTTTGCCTCACTCCTTTCTCAAAATTCCTTTAATTTCATTCTCATGCAACCCTCGACATAACCTATCATTCATGCTTTCAAAACAACTATAGAAAATTAAAACTGAACGATAAATTACCCAATTCTCGCGTCTACTCACAGCGTCTCTCTCCAACTGCCTTAACTTCTCCTTCTGTATCTCCGAGCTCCTCCATTGGCCTCAGCTTCCTTTCTTGGTTCTGATTTTTTCCAACACATCTATATATAGGCATCAACCCACTTGCACGTCCCATTTTTTTTTCTTTTTCTTTCTCCTCCCGCCATGACTACCGCCTTCCTTGATTGCCCATTTTCCTACATTTCGGCTGCCTCCTCATTTTTTTCTCCAGATGGTTCAGTGCATTAATGTCTTGAAGACTTTGATACATATATATACATAATATAATATAGCTTGCACTTTCATGGAAGCTTCCCTCACGCACACTTAGTAGCTTCACACACATCAGCACACACAGCACTTGCTGCATGCATGGCCTGTATATACATATATATATATATATATACATATATTATTTTAGTGTTACACATGTATATATATATATCTATATATATATATATACTATACTGTATATATCCACTTCAATTGTGTATATACATAAGTATACATACAATTACACCCATATATCTATATAACAGTTACATAAAATCCTATTTACTTTTATGTATATTTTAATATTCGGTTCTGGTTGCTCGAGTATTGTCCAGCACTATCTGTACATTCGAAATCGTTCATATTTTCATTTTATTCAAGATCGTAATATAGAGTTCTAACAGTTCGGTTTTACAAGGTCGTTCAGTCATATTCTGGGTCGGGGTATTACAAATGACGAATTTGTTAATGGATAGATTTTTTCCTAGAAATTATTTGCAGATTTTAGAAGATAAATACAGGCCAACATGGGAAAATACTAAGAAAGAAGCACAAACAAAATTTGATTTTGTGAAGGCAACTTCAACTAATGAGATTGTAAATACTAAACCGCTGAAAGAAGTCAGCATCCTTACAGAAGACTCTCTTGTCATAGAAAGTAAAGATCAAAGTCTTCCATGTAAAGATCCAAATTTATTTATTTATTTATTTATTTTTGGAATAAAATTTTTATTTAAATAAATATGTGTGTATGTATGAGATGTGCATGAATGGTGTATTGTATATGTATACATCTATATGTATTTAATATTATATGTTATGTATATATATATATATGTAGTTAACTTTATATATATGTATACATAAGTGGGTGCATGACAGTTGTGTGTGCAAGTGGATGTGTGAGTGCTGCTGTGTGCAGCTGTGTGAATGTGTGATGGCTGATAGTGTATGTGGTGTGTGTGTAATATAGTATATATATATATATATATATATATATATATATATGTAAACCAACAATGCAAGCAAAGCATTAAATGCAAAGCTGCATTTCTGCATGGGACAAAAAAGAAAGCTGAAAGGAGTGTGGGAAGAGAGAGAAAGGGGAAAACAGTGGGTGAGGGAGGTGGTTTAGAGTGAAGTTGTATATATGTATGTGTTAGGTGTGTGCGTTAGTTAGAGAGGGAACAGAAACGAAAGGCTAAGTTAAAGGAAGCTGTGAAGCTTGAGAGGTCCAGAAGAGTTCAGAAGTGTGAACCAAGGAGGGAGAAGAAGAAAAAGAAGAGGGAGGCCGCACCAAGAAATCAGGAATAGGTGAGTGATGTTTAATTTTATTTTTCAGATTTAGAGCATGAGAGCTTGGCTTTGTGATAATGTTTAGTAGAACATGAAATTAGAAAGTGAACGAAAAAGGAACCAAGTAAAATGGTGGAAAAATCAGCAAAAACAGTGGAGTTGCAGGTCATAGTGTTAAGATAGGGTTTTGAAGATTTATGCATCAAACCTTAAAACGAATAATGGGAAAATGTTCCCCTTGAGTACAGGAAATAATTTGAAAAAGAAAAAACCTAAAAACAGTAGAAAATCGTGACTGTGAGTGGCTCATTGGAAAACGACATGCATGGCCAGAAATGGGAAATGAGTGGCGGAAACCGGTGAAGGTTGGGACCAAAACTTGCTTTAAGTCATTCTTTAAAATCCCAAAAATTATTTGGTGTGAAAATGGTGAAAAAAATTGATGTCAAGACATAAGAAAAATAAAAAGAAAAACCTACAGTCTCCGGCGACATGGCCGGAGAAGATGACCAGCAAGTTGGCCGGGAAATCCTAGGGGTGAGGACGCTGAGGTTTGGGCTGAGGGTTGGGCCTATTTCTTTTATCCTTGGGCTCTTAGACAATGGCTGTTTTAAGGATGGGTCAAGGAGCGAATTGGGCCTCAAGGTTTGGGCCCAAACAGTCCAAAAGAAAAGGAAAATAGGTGAAAGGAAGGAAAAAAAAAAAAAAAGGGTAGGAGATATGCGGCTCAAGGGACTCGAACCATGGTGGGGCGTGTGGAAAGGGGCGCGTGTGACCAAGTTGACAAGACAATCTCGTGTTAACTTTGGTGCGCAAATATATATATATATATATATATATATATATATATATTATATTGTAATCTTATTTAATTAATTAAATTAAATATCCCAAAATAGCCTGGAGCCCAAATTAGACAAGTCATTAGTGTATTTTGATTATCTCAACCATTCTGAGTCCAACGGTGAGATCCGTGACACTAGACGAGGTCCCAAAAAATAAAAGATCCGTAGGAACATTAAAAATTACGAAAATGTCCCTAAGTTAGAAAGCCGTCGGACGAACTTCGATTAAAGTAAACAAATAGTCGATTTTTATTATTTTGAACATTCCAGACTCAACGGTAGAGTCCAATTTGTCAAAAGAAGTCTCAGGATGTAAGAAACTGTAAAAGTGCAAAGTGACCGTTTTGCCATTTTTAGTACAGAAGTCCAAATTGAATTCTATGAAAGCCTAAACCGGTTTTCTTCGACGTTCCAGGCTCAATGGTAGAGCCTATTCTAGCAAAATAGAAACTCATAAAATAAAGACATAAAATCTGATGAATAGCATAATTCAAGTAGCAAATGGACTGAGTTATATTTCATGATTTTAGGGACACTGAAAGGCAAGGAGAAGGCTGTCTGACCTTCTGCATTCTCACTGTTAATTCAGTTATATAGCCGACACGACTTTTTAAGGTTGAGACAAACCCATCAGGTATGATATTTTGCTAAGTAAGAAATAGGATTAAGTTTAGGAGTAATTGCCATGTTGACTTAATGTTTAAATGCTTATGTGTTTCTTGTCATCTTTCTGAAAGTCTGGTTAAGTGATAGATGTGGGTCATGACTATATGTATATTCCACGTGTTGGCACAGTGTGTGATTTATGTTGTTGGAGAATTGTTAAGATTATGAATGTGTGAACCAAACATGTATTTAAATTAATTGTTCATGATATACAGTCTTGTGGAAGAAGTGTTGTGATTTAATGACATTGTTGGTTTAAGTAGAATGTACATTACTTAAAGCATGCTTCATGTGCTGATAAAATATTTCGTTGAGATTACATTATTGCATGGTGGAATCAAGGCATATTGGCAGAGTGTGATTCCTTGAAAGCATAGTATGGGTTGAGCACGTGGTGCTATGCATTATGAGGGTGTAGATCTTGTGGTGAAAAACCTAAAATTTGGCCAGTGTATCAGTGCCTACTTGATCCGACGGGAGCGGTCCATGAAACAGGTGTGGTACTCGAGTGACCATCGGGAGCGATCCGTGAAACTGAGACATGGATGTGGCATAGAGTTGCATAGGTGCGTCATGCATATTGTTAGTATATTGTATGGATAATTTGAATGGCATGTATATATAAATGTACACTTGCACATGCCACATCTTAATTTTGTTTCTTGCGTTAGCATTATATTATACTAGCAGTTGAGCTGAGCCATTCGTGGGATATCATATTACAGATGACGCCCCTACTACATGAGACTCGATGATGTCTTAATGAAGGAAAGAACTTGAAACTACATTTGGCCGTGGGGCGTGTTTTGATGTTGTACAAGGGCATAAGCCCTAGACTATTTCACGTTTATTTGTATATTCTGAAACAACGGGCAAGACCTTATGAATTGTATCAGAACAGGAATTGGATTAGTGTTTGAAATGCATGTGATTGTACTTTATTATTACCTTATTTTGTTCATTTCACTCGCTCCCCGGGTTTGTGAAAATTTGGGGCATGACATTCTGTGCTTTGAAGAAGATCACAAAGAGTTGATTGAAAATAAAGTTGAATTTATTTTTATTGATGTTGCTAAAACAGTTGGTGCAGGTGATAAAGAAGAAAAAGTTGTCCAAGAAAATCCCATTGAAGTTGTCAACACTAAAGATGATAAAGCTGAATCTGAATTCGTGAAAGATGATTCTAATGTTTATAGTAAAATTCAAATTGTGGTGGATCAAGAAGATAATTTTTGTTTCACTACTGGAGCATTATTATCATAAAAAAGGGCCTAAAATTACCGACTTTATGGAAGATGTGGTAGAAGAACTCCTTGAATATTCAATTGTTCTTTAAAAGATTCAATTATTATTACCTTGGTTATGGATGAGTTCGAGGTCGTATATATCCAGTCAACTCGAGGTTGAATTATTTTCAAGCGGGGGAGACTGATGTAGGACAGATTTAGTACCCTAAAAACAAGGATATTAGTTTTAGAGTTGTATTAAGATTGTTTAGTTTTTTATTTTAATTTATTCTTAATTTCATTAGTTTCCTAGTTTTATTAGGATTAGTATAAAAAAATATAGGAATTAGTAGTTTCCTATTCAAATTACTAGTCTTTATTGTAGTGGGATTAGTATAAAAATAGAAATTTTTGTTTTTTAGTCAAAATAAGAGTATTTTAGCACTATAAATATGAGGTAATAGGTCATTATCAAAAACCTTTTTTTTTCAATATTAATTCAATTACGAATTTTGGAGAATTATTTTCTCTTGTTGGGTGAGAAATTCCTATGTTACTTGTTCTATAAGAAAATCGACGTGTTCGATTCTCCTTTCCACTGTTTCCATTCCGCATCAACCATGAATGGTACCATTTAATTCCAACGTCTTCTTGATTAGCATTCATTTCCTTTTTCTTTCTTTCATTGATAAGATCATAAAAAAACAATAATTAAATAACATATAAAAACAGTAATCCATTTTTTTTCACGACAAACTTTTTTTGCAAACAAATTTTATCAATCATTCTCCTTTTTCTTTTGCAAATCTCAACTTATTATTGTATTAGTTTCATTAATTTGTAATTATATTTGGTGGTGGAAATTTTGGATTGGGTGTCATAGAACCTAATTTCAGAATAATATCAGATTTTGGGATTTCAAAAACAATTGTTTTAAGTAATCAATCTTGATTCTTGATGATGTCATTATTTGTCTTAAATAGTTGATACCCAAAATCCTTTCTTCGAGGTATCTACAGAGAAAGGATTAAAAGATCATCGGGCGGAGGTCTGGCGAATAATTCTTCGACAGTCAAGTTAGTGGCTTGAACAATGAACTACTAAGAGTGAGGTACAGTTTGGAGAAAAAATGTACCTCTTCAAGTTGAGGTCTTTCCCTTTTTATAAATGATAAATATCTTCTTGTTGAGATCTTCCCAAAAAAATAAGGAATTGATTTGATTCTTTTGACTTAGTCAATTCCCACATATTTTCTAAATAATCGACCCTCTACATACCTACATTAGCACTGAGCTATGAGGTCTCGATGGTATCTTTTTTGGCTTGGTTACCACGTGCCACTCTCAGTTTGTGAGGTGAATTTGGGTATACTAGCTACTCCTCCTTCAAGACCCAGATTTTTCGATCTAAGGCTAATACGCCGAGGTCTAAGCTCAGTGTTCCATCCTTCTCCGTAGTGATCTGTTAGTTTGAGTTTCGAGGGACCAATTATCCTCATCGCTTCATAATCCATTCCACGTATTTATTAGGTGCTATCGCTTCAAATTTCAAGGACAATTCTGACTTTTCATTAAATGAAGGGATTTTTTTTTATAAAAAGGTGGTCACTTCATTTCTGAAGAGGAAATTCAAAAACTTTCGTTAGGTTGAGGCAATTTCCGACCAAGCTCATGCTTCTCCGGTGACTATTTCTGAGTAAACTTTATGTGTTTCTGACTAGTTCTTAGAGGTTAGAGTTTTTTTTCCACGTTAATACTATTTCCTTTTGTATTTTTATCATGTCACACCAAGAAAAGGAAAACCATAGGCTTAGTGCCTCTAACTCAATTGAGGATGAAGAGGATTCTAGTGAGTCCAATAACGAAGTCAACAATGCTGACGTTGAGGATGCCTTTGAGTCGAAGGATCTTGAAGCCAGTCATTTTACCTATGATAGTTTAGGTATGTTGAAGGGTATTTATAAAATCCCAACGATAGTAGTGTGTAGGATCCCTAAACTTGATGAACGCCCCAACACCACTGGGCCTCATGAGATATGTGTGTACAAAGAATGGTTGGAATTAGGTTTTAGGTTTCCTTTTCATCCTTTCTTAAAACACTTCTTTTACTTATATGATAATTTCCTTACCGACCTAAATGTTAATGGGTGGTGGCAACTTATGGCTTTCCTGGTTTTGTCCTTGCCGAACAATGTAAAACTCGACCTTTCCCTTCTAAGGTACCATATAGACCTCAAGAAGAGTAATAAGGGTCCATATTACCCATCCTTCCCTTTTTACTATAAACCCCTCACCTTGGTGCCAACTTCTAATAAGACTTAGAAGAAGTGATACTTCTTCACAAAAAAGTGCACTAAAGGACACTAACCATACTGAGCTGGACTCAAGGGTGATTCCTCAGATCCTTGGGGGGACTGGTAAGTTTTGGTGATGCTTACTTTTTGGTAGCCCTGATTACGCCCAAAGAATAACGCGGTAGTTGTAGTGTAGCTTTGGGGTGTCGATTCCACAGGGAGACAAGATTAAAAGAATAATAAATAAAATTTCTGAAACTAAAGAAAAATATTAAACGATTCACGAGAGAATAAACATATAAGCAGTGATTGTTGAATGCAAATTAAAAATTAAACAATTTGATTTATGGAATAAAATACTCAAATTTAACAAACAGTAGAGTGTCGGGAATCCCTTGCACATATATGGTATTTTAATTATTTTTAATTCACTGATAACTCAATTGAGAAATTAAATTCCAAAAATCTCAATCAGAAGATATAAAATTATGAACCAAAATTAAACTGAAAGTAACCCTTCGAAAGATCATTCATCACTCTTAAATCACTCAAATTATTATTCACATTGAGAAAATCCAACGACGACAATATACCCAATGAGCAATATTGCAACAGAGAATTGAATCAATAAAAATAACTAATTGTTCCAAAAATAATCAAAACATTAATCCATTCAATAGAAAAAGCATGACTGAATCTATAAACAGACTGAACCCTTTAATTATTTGGAGAATAAAATCTAACACTAAATTGCGAATGATCATCAAAGAATTTAATAAATAAAAATCACATACAGGAATCAAAAATAAATTAAAATAACCATCTAATATGCAAGTTCATCCCTAACCCTACTTAAAAATTTAGTTACCCATGTACAATACGAATAACATAAACCTCATAAAAAATAACCGTGCCATGGAGTGGCTGTGGCTTCTTCTCTGCGCCAGGACGTGCACCGCCGCACGTCCCTGTTCTCCGTTCTATATTTTCTGCCAGCCGCAGGACTTGTGTTTTATATTTCTCTACAGCCGCGCCCTAAAGCCCAGCCGCACTCCTGTTCTCTCATTTTACTTTTCACAGCCCCGGGCCCACTCTCTAGGGCCTCGCGTCAGCCATTTGATTTCAAAACAGCCGCAAGCTCATTCAGCGCACAAGCCCACTAGCACAAAGCCTTTTGGCTTTGTTTTTTCCTTGCCTTTCAATGCATCAGGGCCCACACAAGTTGCATGCCCAAGTCCCCTTCTTAGGTTTTTTTTCTTTCCTTTTACTCTGCGCTGTTTTCTGCTTCAGACCCAGCCGTGCCACACCTGCTTTGAATTTTCTTTTTCATTTTTTCTCTTTTTCTTTTCTTGCTGTCACCCAATCCCGCGCACAGCCAGTAGCTACCAACTTTAGGCTCCATTTTCTATCAGATAACGAGGGAATCTTGACTCGGGCTCTTCACGGAAGTTGTAGCCCTGGATGAGTAGATAATTTTAGACTTAAAAATCACTTGATTTGGACTTCGGAAGCTCAAGTTATGGCTCCTTGAAGTTGGCTGGTCAGACAAGTTCGGAGCAGCTTTCTAGGCCCGTCTTTGAAACACCATTTGGAGGCCCAAATGAACTCCGATTTTTGCAAACCAGACTTTTCTGAAAAGCCCAAGACGTCCTCTAAAAACTTCATGAATACCACTTTCTCATTCTGAAACTCTAACGCTATCCAAATCTCAATTGAAACTCCATGGATCGAATCTGCCTAAAAACTGAAAATTGCGCAATATTTTCCATAGCTCTTCTTTTTCCTTCAATGCTTCTCTAATTCAATAAATATATTAATTAGCTCACTTAAATAGAGAATATATCATAAAATTAAATATAAACGAGCTAAAATTATTAAACATTATACTCTCATAATAGGGTCACATTCTAACATTTTAATCTAATAATAGGGTATTTAGAGTGCACTTTTACGCACTCATCAAGCCCAGAACACAAAAGGCTATATAAAACTTACTGATGATCGGTAGAAGAAACTTCGAAAGATTTTGAAGTCGACATCACAAACTCATAACAAAGTTTTGCTTGTTGAGAACTTAGTCAAGGAAGGGTTGACTTAAGGTCTAGATATAAACCTTCGAAAGCAATTACTTTCAGGATTCCAACCTCTGAGGAAGAAAAGAGCAGTAGCTGGGGAGCCTACTGTTTCAATTTTAGTAAAGAGGGTGGCCATTGGAGATCGTTCCTCTTCGGAAAGGACCATGATAAAAGAAAATGCTCAGAACCCCCTAGCTCTTCCCTCCCAAGCTGAGATCCCGAGTTCCCTAGTTGTTGGACGTACTGACGTTGCTGGAACTTCCACTCATTCGCCAAGGAGGAAGGGAAAAGAGATCGTGAACTTAGAGCAAAGAAGAGAAGCTTTTGCATGGATTCTAGGGGAGAATAGTCCCCCGTTACCTTCAATTAAGGATGCTATGAGAATGGCTTAGAATTTGAGCTGGGAGAAGATCCCGAGATAATTAGCCCAAGTCAGTGTTACCCAGGTCATCCATGGCGGGTTTATCTCTTTGTGTAGGGAAATGATAGAATTATTCTTTCGTAGATTTTTTCAACTTTTGTAGTTGTTCATACTTGTATTAAAAAACTTTTTGTTTTGTAGGCACTGCACATTATAGTTGTTCTAGGTGAGATCAGATATGAATCTCATGATCTGGAGTCTCAGTTACAACTACAACTCCTCAGCTCTAATAAGATAGCGCAAAAGATCAAAGAACTAAAGAAGAAAGTAGAGGATACTGAGGTGGAGCTTGGGATTGCTCATTCTCTAATAGACAATCTTAAAGAAGAATTGGCTGAATCCTTTAATGCTGTTTCACTTCAGGATTCAAAAATAATTTTACTTGGCAATGAAGTTATTGACCTAAAGAGGCAAATCTCTGAGCTCAGATCAAACCTATCCATTGTCGAGACTACAACTTCTGAGGCTAAAACAAGACATCATTTCAAAATTGAAGCTACTCGAGTTGCTGCGGGTGAAGAAGCAAAAGGGTAAGATCCTAAAGCTTGGGCGGAGGCTTGCTTCTAACTGCTATTGCCTTAAGAAAATGGCCAAGGCCTATCTCGAAGTTGATACCAAGTTGCTGGACCAAATAGAAGTTTCAGATGACAAGAGTAGGGAGTATGAAGGCAATAAGGAGCCTGATGACTCCCTTGCTTCTTGGTCATAGTTTCTACTAGTTTCTTATTTTTGTAATAGTCTTTTTGTAGTAACTTCAGATTCTATCACTCGTATTTGAAATATATTTGTGGTTTTTTAACTTTTCTTTCTCAGATGTGTTTTTTTTATGGAATTATGGAATGTTTGACATCTTTTCTGATTGTCAAATAGCTATTACTTTCAGAGAACAACATGAGTTCAAATTCTTAGTAATATTTAAAGCTTTAAAACATTCAGAGATGTAACGTCCAGAGCTCAAAGGCTTGAGTTTAAACATTCTGAGCTGTAACATTCTAAGCCTTAAGACTTCATGGAATTAAAAGCTAACATTTGATCATCCAGAACTCTAACATCCCGAGCCTTAAGACTTCATGGAATTTAAAGCTTTTTAATGTTTCAGAGCTATAATATCCCGAGCCTTAAGACTTAATGGAATTTAAAGCTTTTTAACATTCAGAGTTGTAACATCCCGAGCTCAAAAGTTTCATGGAATTTAAAGCTAACATTTGATCATTTAGAGCTGTAACATCCTGAATCTTAAGACTTCGTGGAATTTAAAGCTTTTTAACATTTCAGAACTATAACATCCCGAACTCAAAGGTTTCATGGAATTTAAAGCTAACATTTGATCATCCAGAGCTATAACATCCCGAGCTCAAAAGCTTTACGGAATTTAAAGATTTTTAATGTTTCAAAGTTGTAACATCTCTAACTTAAAGGTTTCGTGGAATTTAAATCTAACATTTGATCATCAAGAGCTGTAACATCTCAGGCTCAAAAGCTTCATGGAATTTAAAGATTTTTAACATTTCAGAGTTGTAACATCCCAAACTCAAAGGTTTCGTGGGATTTAAATCTAACATTTGATCATCCAAAGCTGTAACATCTCGAGCTCGAAAGATTCATGAAATTTAAAGATTTTTAATGTTTCAGAGCTATAACATCTCAAACTCAAAGGTTTTGTGGAATTTAAAGCTAACATTTGATCATTCAGAACTGTAACATCCCGAGTTTAAAAGCTTCGTGAAAGTTTTTACTGATAATACTTCTTCAAGTACTCTATGTTCCACGGTTTCGAAATTTGCTTCCCATTGGGCTATTCTAACCAGTAAGTGGTTGACCTATAGAATTTTACCACCCAATAAGGATTGTCCCAATTGGGGGATAACTTTTCCGAACTAGGTTTCTTAGTATTTGAAAATACCCTTTTGAGGGTGAGATATTCGACCTGGAAAGTGATGGCCTTTGTTGCTTTGTTGAAATATTTTGATATTCTTTGTTTGTAGGAAGCCATCCTGGCCTGGGCCTACTCCATCAGTGCTAGGACCGGAACTGGTTGTCTTGGTAGCAAATTTCAAGCCATTTTTGTTATTTGATAGAGAATTTTGTCGAGTTCCCACAGATGGTGGCAAACTGATGATGTCATTTTCTGTCTTCGATAGTCGATACCTAAAATTCTTTCTTCGAGGTATTTGTAGAAAATGGATTAGAAGATCATCGGTGGAGGTCCAACAAAGAATCCTTCAACGGTCAAGTTAGTAGCTTGAACAAGGAACTACTAAGAATGCGTGTAAAGTTTAGAGAAAAAGTGTACCTCTTCAAGTTAAGGTCTTTCCCTTTTTATATAGATGATAAATATCTTGTTGTTGAGATCTTTCCAATAAAGTGGGAATTTGATTTGATTTTTTTAACTTGGTCAATTCCCATATATTTTTTGAATAACCTACCCCCCTTGTCACTTAAAGGGAAAGCAAGAGAAGGGGGCCTGCTGGAAACCCTTGCCTTCGGCTCCATACTGATCAGGCCGGCCGGCCATGAAGGGACATCACGACTATCCTTTCTGGTAATACCGGGCTGTATATGATCCTGATCAGTGATCAGTATATTTTAATATTCCGGATCCTTATGTGCTTTTTTTTGTTATACTAGCGGCGGCAGATCTATTAGTAAACAGGAGCCGCTATCGCTCACCCGGCTGGATGTCAATCTGACGGATGGATAGGCGTAGCAGAAAAGAAAAGATAGGGTCAATTACGAGAGGAAGGCTATATTTTTTGAATAACCTACCCTCTACATACCTATATATATCAACACTGAGTTATGAGGTCTGGATGGTATCTTTTTTGGCCTGACTGTCACGTGTCACTCTCGGCTTGTGAGGTGAATCTGGGTATACCAATTTTGATAATCTCTCTTTCTCTCTCATCTTACCATCGATTTTGAAAAACCCTCAACCACCATTGCAACCAAGAAAGAGTTGGCTAGAGAGGACGTCCAAGTAGAGGTTGATAATGTAAGTGGGGGAAGTCAAGAGGAGGATAATGTTATGTGGCCCATGCATGCATCATTGACCAAAAAAGGTGTTCGAATGATGTGGCTGATGTGAGTCATTGATTGATGAGATAATTTTTCAAAAACAGTTGATGTGATAGCAATCAATGATTATTTTTTATTTAGACAAAGATGCATGAGTCATAAAACACTACTCCTCTTGATAAAACATCGATGTGGCAACATACTGCTGGTCCATGTAAATCCTTATCTATATGGATGGTCCATATAGACTTTAAACTCATATTTTTTAAGTATTTGTAAAAAAATGTATTGAATGTGTCTTAAAGAAGTAAGTTACATGCATCACACCTGTTACTATCATATATATATATATATATATATATATAGAGAGAGAGAGAGAGAGAGAGAGAGAGAGAAAGAGATAATTATATGTTGGATATGGTAATTTATAGGGTTGTTATATATACAAGTTATTTTTAAAACTCTTGCAATATAAGGTGGGAATGGTACATTAAGAACAGAAGGTTATTTACTGTGATTAAGACAAAGTTAAAATAGAATTTGGAGAGGCCACCATTTCTGCTGTCTTTCATTAATAAATAAAAGTAGGAGATACTAATTAAGACAGGTTTATCGTGAGCAATATTGCAGTAAATAAGATGCTATTATTTTTTTAAGAGTCTTAACGGTCGTCAAATGGCATTCCTCTTAAGTTGGAGGCTTGTTGGGTGGGGAATGGTACAAAAATGTGGTCACCCATGTCTATGCAATAAAAACTGTTGTCTATTTTGTTTCATGAATTGAAAAATGACTTGAAAAAAACAAGAATACTAATCTTATACGATAATTATACCTGAAGACTATACCTGCTGATGTAGGTTTTTAGTCAACGAAGTCTCAACAGCCCATTCTTACATAAACACACCAATCCACTTTCTAATGAATTGTCAGCACAATGACTAAACGAAAATTTTGTATAAATACTAATGAAAAAAAATAAAAACCAAAAAGGGACTCCTTTAACCAATTATTGATAGTTGTGCCGCATATTTTCAATCTAAAAAAAATGTTGCACTAATTTATTAATATATTTGAATTTAGAGTAAATTATACTACTTTTTTTTTTTTTTTTTAGATTTTTAATAATTATATTGACTTTTTATA
This sequence comes from Nyssa sinensis, assembly GCA_008638375.1. Lineage (NCBI taxonomy): Eukaryota > Viridiplantae > Streptophyta > Magnoliopsida > Cornales > Nyssaceae > Nyssa > Nyssa sinensis. The sequence continues at coordinate 12,334,163 of CM018042.1, read as the reverse complement.
TTTACTTGATAATATATATTTGTATATATCTATTTTTAATCAAATTTCTTCTTCAAAATAACAAAATTGTCTGTTTCATGTTATTTTTTTAAAATTTTTTAAAATTTGACCAATTCCTTTTCATTTTTCAAATAAATTTTGATAAAAACTTAAAATTTTTATTTTATATAAAATAAAAATAAGTTATTTACTTTAAATTTATTTTTAAATAAAATAATAAAAATATTTAAAAAAATTAAAAAACAATGGTCAAAATTAAAAAAAAATACAAAAAAAAATAAATAAAAGAAATAGTTTTATCACTTTAAAAAAAATTTAATTAAAAAAAATATCTATATATTATCAATCAAATAAAATATGTGACATTAGTCTAATTTTAAAATAAGTTTATATAATTATTAAAAATTTTAAAAAATCAGTGTAATTGAAAAAACATCCTGATTACCCTTTATCACCACGTCATTCATCAAGTCTTCACAAAGTCTTCCCCACAAGTCTTCGCAAAATTTTTCACACTTGAATCAATGCATGGGCATCAGTCCTTACTTGGCCCCCAAGGTCTACATGGACCACCTGACATTGGCAATTATTATTTCTTCCAAAAATCAACACATTTAGATGAAAAATAAAAATAAACAGACCTTAAAAGTCAAGTATAGTACGGAAGATGAAGACCTTTATTAAGCTTTTAAATTTGTGTGTGTATATATATATATATAGAGAGAGAGAGGATCACGAATCTCTTTTTCTTTTCGCAAAGGTGCGAGGGCTTGTACTAGGATTCCTAGTTTCATTTCTTTTCCCTTTCCCTTCGTTCCTTAATAACGAAGATACCCATTTCTCTCTCTAAGCATTTATCTGTTTAGATGGTATTAAAGGGTGGGGGAAGTGAAATGTGGTTTTGTTATTGTCATTATTGAAAGTTGAAACCAAGCATACGTAGAGAGTGAAAACTGATGATGGAAGGAAGTCCTTCATACATGAAGAAAGCAGGAGTGCCTAAAGACTCAGACCTCATTGATTTGCTGTTTTCATGGTCTCTTGAAGACATTAAAAATGATCATCTTTACCAGGTTTGTTTTTCCATTGCATCATGCACCTTTTACATTATATTATTAACATATATAATATAATTAAAGTTGATTAATTCCATATATATATGGAAATTCAGTTTATTTGTTTATTTATTTATTATGGTTATTTGCCTAAGCCCACATCGTTTTAATAGCCTAGGACTTTTCAGGCTTAAGCCCTTCATTTCTTCAAGTCTCTGCTATCTGTTTTGCATGAACAGAACTCTAGCTGCATTCGCGATTCATCTGTTGGTGTATCTAAATTTATTAATTTCATGTTCTATCTTCAATCATTATTGATTTAATTTCTTTTAACTAACTAAGCATCATCGTAAAGTAATAATAATTTAAATTTTTACTTACTTGATGTTTTGTCTCAAAATTCTGTTATATACTTTTGTACCCGTTTTATAAAGTGAATTACTTGTCTTCCTAGTGCAAATAAAATTTTGGATAAATTATAATTTTAACAATTATATTAATTTTTTATGATATTTTTAAAATCATATTAATATTTTTTATTTTACATAACATATACATATATTTTTCTAGTCAATTTTTTTTTATTTAAAATGATAAAACTACTCATTTTATTTATTTATTTTATAATTTTTAATTTTGACTATTTTTTTTAACTTTTTTTGTTAAAAACTGTTTTATTATTTTATTTAAAAATAAATTTAAGGTGAATAAATTATTTTTATTTTATATAAAAATAAATGTAAGGTTTTTATCCATCTTTATTTGAAAAATAAAAAAAAATTGGTCAAAATTTTAAAAATTAAAAAAGAAAAAAAAACATGAAAGAAGTAGTTTCGTCATTTTGATGAAAAAAAATTAATTGAAGGGATGCATTGTATATTGTCAAATAAAACAAGAAATGTTAGTGTCAACGGCAAGAACAGCCAGAAAAGTTAGTGTGATTTATCCAAAAATTTTACAAAAGATGCACATACAAGTGTTTTTCCAGATGTACATACAGTACCAAAAAAAAAAAAAGGAATAACTATGATGCATGCATGCTAAAAATATAGTTTGAATAATCTACAAGAAAATAATTTGACAGCATCAAAGAATTATTTGTTTTCTTTAATAACACCATTAGAAAATATTATTAATTAAATCAAAATAACCTTCAAGATACATTTTAAAAAATACTAAATAATAGATACAACAAATTCTTCAAACCAAACAAAATACATAGCATTTTTTATTTATCTAAAATGCCTGAAAAATAAAATTTTACTTTATAAAATGTTATGATTTTTTGGAATTAAAAAATTTATTTTATCTATTTTTTAGTAATTTATTCTAAAATGTATATTGAAGGTTATTTTAATATAATCAGTAATATTTTTTAACGGTGTTAAGATAGAAGTTAATAATTAGAATTTTTTGTATTAATATTTTTTTTTGACTTTTTAGATTAAAAAAATGTATTTTGGATTTTTTGAATTGAAAAATTTATTTTAGAGAGTTTTTAGTATTTTTCTCAAAATTTTATGTATATTCTTATTTGAAATGAGTTCTAGGACTACTGAGGCTATGTTTGGTTTCACTTGTTGACCGCACTTAATGACATTTTCAAGTTTAAAATGAATTTTTCTAATTTATTAGGTATTTGGTTCGGCTTATTAGCCGTACTTAACTCAAAACGGATTTTTTTAAAATAATTTTAGTAAAACTTTTTTAAAAAGTAATTTAAATACTAAACAACTTAATTCAAATAGTATTTTTTTCACTATTACTTATTCAAATCATAATTTAACTTAAACTATATTTTTTTACAGTTCATCCAAACGAATACTATTAGATGGTATTCTTCAATATTGTCCAGTTGTATTGTTCCGCTTAGTGCTCCTAATGGGCTGGCGCTGGACGGTCCACTTGTTTGTTATTGAAGCACATGGGAAGCTACTTTGGAGCCTTTATTCCTGCTCAAGGCAGAAGCCACTGATGACTTCATCAACTTGGAAGTTTCTTACAGCATCTCTCTAATCTACAACTTTTAAATTTATCTCTATTTTTGTATCTTCTTCAAATTTAAAGATGATGCGTCTCATATTTTTATATTTTCACTTCAATTATACAAAACTTTAAATCCCATATTTTTATTTTTAATGAATGTTAAAAGTTGAATTGTTATTGAAGTTTTTAATGGTGATGATAGGCTGATAATATTTTTCTCATATTAAAATTAATTTCAAAATAAATAAATAAATAATTCAAATAGAAAAAAATATTGAAAAATTAATTTTAAATTTTAAATATTTATCCAAATAATATAAAAATAATTAATTATTAGTTTGGAGTAATATAAAGATATTTAGTGGATAAATATTATATGAATAGTGATTTGAAGGACTTTTAAATTTGAAGATTAAAACTGAAGACATTGTTCATGAACTTAAATTTGAAGAAACTATGAAAATGGGTTGAAGACCAATTTTTTCATTACCACCTTCAAATTTGAAGATCATAAGATGGGTTGGACATGTTCTTAGACTTTTCATTATGTTTTAATAAAGTTTTGTTGCATTTTTACATGGTTACTTGCGTATTTCATTGTAAACATATATCTACCTTGTATTTTACTATTTAAATATTGAGCATATATAGTCCATAACATAAATATTTTTCTCTCTTAATTATCAAATTAGTGCTACCTGCAGTTTTAACATTTCTTTCACTGGGCCTAAATTCATTTAATTCTTCTCCTTTTGCTTTCATAAATAGATCATTTTAAGGCAAACCCCTCCTAAATTGAAAAAGATTCTTCTTCTAACGCTAACTTAATAATCAAGTACTCATATTGAAAAAGAGAAACTATTACCAAGTCATACAACACCCTAGCTATGGGAAAAGACCCAAAAAATTAAAAAAAAATAATAATAATAAACTGAATGAAACTCCCATGAAGACCTTGTAGTTCAAATGCTAACTTTAATTAAACCACTTGATTCCTTCCATATGTACAAATTCCTGGACATCCTGCCACGCGGTGGCTGGCTGCAGACTTTACTGCAATTCAAATGTAAACCCATACTTTTTGTAATGGGTTTCATCTCTTCCATATTCTTACTATTTGCTATGGATTTTTATCTCTTACTACTTTATATTAAATAAGTTTGTATTGCGCGCATCCATTGTTTCCAGGTTGAAAAAATTCCAGAATCATTTCAGTCAGTACAGCATTATCTCAATTCATTCGTTTCTCCTTTACTGGAAGAAACTCGAGCGGAACTATGGTCGAGCATCAAAGATATATCCCGTAAACCTTTTGCCACAGTGATCTCTATAAACGAGTCCAAGCCATATGGAAGACGGTATTATGATGTTAAGGTTGATTATTTGAGAAACAGATATGGAGATGATGATGACAAGGAGGAGGAGGTTTATAGAGCATTGCCTGGAGATATTATTGTTTTAAAAGAACCTCTTTCTGATTTACAAGGTGGGGGGAGGGCATGGATGTTGGGTACTATCACTGAAATTTCTGGGAATATTGCGGGAGGAAACCATTTTAAAGTCAAAACATCAAATGACCTTGGAGTTGGAGTTGAGGCCAAGCATGGGATGCACAAATCCTTGCACATTGTCTTCTTGATGAATATAACATCCACCAAAAGAACATGGAAGGCATTGCACATGCTTAGGAATTTAGAGGTTATCAACAAAGCTTTGTGCACCCACTCTGCGCCTGTGGTAAGTTTTATACAGAATTATACATTTTAATTATGAAATTAAAATTATTTTTATCAATAAATTTTAGATTGCCCCCCACTTAGTTAGAATCCTGGCTCCGCCCGGCTAGTTGTAATTTTCTTTTCTAGCGGCTAAAAGAGAATGTTGTGGCTATAATCTCACTTTGTTAATAAATTGATTATGCTTAACAGGTTGAAGAAACTTGTAATCAGTGTAGCGTAGAAACGAATGAGGACTGGGCAGAAAAATTGGGTTTATCATCTATGCTGAACGAGTCCCAGTACAAGGCTGTAGTTGCTTGTATAAGCAAGATGGTGTGTAAGCACAAGTGTTTTGTGGAACTTATTTGGGGACCCCCAGGCACTGGGAAAACTACAACTCTTAGCATCTTACTTTGGACCCTCCTACATTTGAAATGTAGGACCCTAACATGTGCCCCAACGAATTTAGCAATAACACAAGTGGCATCTCGAGTCCTCAGGCTGCTGCTGAAACAGTCATCTTGCTGCTGTTTGGGAGATATTCTCTTGTTTGGTAACAAGGACCAACTCAAGGTTGGTAATTCAGAGTTTGAAGAGATATATTTGGATTACCGTGTTGAAAAGCTTGCTGAGTGCTTTGGACCGGTAAATGGTTGGAAGCGTTGCTTCACTTCCATGATAGAATTTCTTGAAGAACCTGTTTTACAGTACCAAAATTTCTGTGAAAATGATTTGATCAATGAGAAAGCTACAAGCAGCAAAGATATCGAGGTGGAGGTGGAGGTGGAGGAGCGTAAATCATTTCTTGGGTTTGTGAGAGACCGTTTCAAATCTATTGCATCACCACTCAGAAGATGTGTCTCCACTTTCTGTACTCATGTACCCAAAAGTTTTATTAAGGAACATAATTTCCTAAAAATGATGTCAATTGCAGACTCACTTGATTCATTTGAGAGTTTGTTGTACCAGAAGAATTTGGTTTCTGAAGAATTGAAGGTGCTTTTTTCTGAACCAAAAATGGCTTACTCTGCTTCTCAGACTTGTTCACATACACCCACTATGCTGTACATGAGAAGTGAATGCCTTTTTACTTTAAGAACCCTTCGGTCTTCACTTGATGATCTTAAGCTTCCAAATGTTATGAACAAAGATGCAATAGAGAATTTCTGCTTTCAAATGGCTTCCTCAATTTTCTGCACAGCTTCAAGTTCATACACGCTGCATTCGAAGTCCAAGGCAATGGAGCCTCTGCAGTTGTTGGTTATTGATGAAGCTGCACAGCTGAAAGAGTGTGAATCAATAATACCCCTACAACTTCCAGGTATAAGGCATGCTATTCTCATTGGTGACCAGTGCCAATTACCAGCAATGGTTACAAGCAATGTAAGCAACTGCAACTTGGCCTTTTGATATATACTATGGAGTAACGTGATATTTCTCTGCTTATATATATATTCTCAACACTTCTTTTCTAGGTTTCTAAAGAGGCTGGCTTTGGAAGAAGCCTCTTTGGAAGGTTGAATCATTCAAAGCACCTTCTGAACACCCAATATCGAATGCATCCGTCAATAAGTTTCTTCCCGAACTCAAAATTCTACCAGAATCAGATCATGGATGCATCTTGTGTTAAGAGCGAAAGCTATAAAAAATGCTCCCTACCAGGGCCAGTTTTTGGCCCCTATTCTTTCATAAATATATCTGGTGGAAAAGAAGTACCTGTTGGACATAGCTTGAAAAATATGGTTGAGGTTGCTGTTGTAAAGAAAATAGTGGAGATGCTCTACAAAGGTATCTTTACATGGTAGTTTATTGGTTAAATATTGCATCTTATGAATGTTTTATCATCTAATTATACCCAATATATTCAACAAATCCACCTCATATTATGAATGTTTTAATGAATTTATACTTGATTCAATGAGTCGTTATCCCTATTATGTGGAGTCAAAGATGTAGATTCTATTTTTCCAGCTTAGCATCTGGAACAATCCCCATCTTGTTTCATAAATTTTCAAGATGAAGAAACAGTCAAGTAAAATTGAAAACACGAAAAATGGGCATACCAACTGCACATCCAAATTTCCAATGATTCTTATGAAAAGTTGTCATATCTCATTAATCTCATTATTTGCATGTACAGCATGTAATGCCTCGGAAGAGAACCTTAGCATTGGGGTAGTATTTCCCTATGCTGCTCAAGTTGCAGCAATTCAACAGAAACTTGGACACAAGTATGAAGACCATGGTAGCTTTTCTGTGAAGGTCAAATCGATTGATGGGTTTCAGGGTGGGGAGGAGGACATTATAATATTATCAACTGTAAGATCTACTAGCGGTGAATCAATTGAATTCATCTCTAGTCCTCATAGAACTAATGTTGCTTTAACAAGAGCCAGGTATGGTTTCAAATGGGCTCTTAATAAAACTGTCTTCCTTAATTTCATTTTATTTTAAAGATTCTGAGAAGTAATATTGCTTTTTTGATGCCCAGGTACTGTCTTTGGATTTTGGGGAATGAAAGTACACTTACTAATAGTGAATCTATCTGGAAAGAACTAATCTGCGATGCTAAGTTTCGTCACTGTTTCTTTGATGCTGGTGAAGTTCAAAATTTGGCAAACTTCATATTAAAGGTCAAGACAGAGCTTGATCAACTAGACGAGTTGCTTAAAGCGGATAGTATGCTGTTGAAAAGTGCTAGGTGGAAGGTATATGGCTAGTCGTAGTTCAATTTTTATTTCGTGTCAATCTTCTTTAACAATTAAATCCTAACTGATTTGTCTCTATGTTTTGGGTTCCATATATATATATATATATTTTTTTTTTAACATATGCTCTTACATATCTTGATTCCTATTTTCTTTTCTCCTTTGTGCCTTAGATTCGTTTCAATGACAACTTTAGGAAATCATTTGTAAAGCTGAAGTCACCCGAGACAAAGAATTCAGTTCTTTACCTATTATTAAAGCTTTCTAGCGGCCGCCGACCAAAGGGGATTTGTGTGGACATTATTTGTGAACGCTCATCACACATCTTGAAACACTTCAAGGATGGAAAACTCTATGTTGTATGCTCAATTGACATAGTTAAGGAATCATGCTACATCCAAGTCTTGAGCGTTTGGGATATAATGCCTCTAGAGGATATTCGGAAGTTGGTTAAACGTTTGGACAATATCTTTGAAACATATACTGATGATTATCTCAATCGTTGCAAGGTCAAATGCATGGAGGGGTACGAATATTCTTTTGTATTCTACTGTATTGGAATCTTTCAATTATTTATTTATTTCTTAAAATGCTAAGTCAGAATTAGTGAGTCACTCACTACCTTCTATGGGTAGATCAAACACATGAATGTTCTGAATTTGATTTTGATTTATTATTGTTGACATATTATTATTATGGAGTCTAGGATGTTGGAAGTTCCAATGAGCTGGGCAACCTCTTCTGATATTGTTCAGTATAAGGATATTAGCAAGACTAAAACCGGGAAAGACACAAGTGCTGGTGCTTTTGATGAAAAAGACTATGGTGAGAATTCAAAGTTGAGTGACTGTTTGTTACTGCTAAAGTTCTACACCTTGTCATCTGATGTGGTCAGCCACTTGCTCTCCAGCGGTGATGGTAGAGAACTTGGTCCTTCCTTTGAACTAACAGACCAACAAAAGGAGATCATTCATTATAATAGAAGCACCTGCATACTTGGAAGGTTAGGCACTGGAAAAACTGCTATTTTGACAAGGAAGTTGTTTCAGAATGAGCAACTGTATCATATAGCATCAGAAGGACTTGATGAAGTTAAGAGCAAGGCTAGTGAGAGTGATGGTGAGACCAGGGGAAGCATCTTGCACCAAATTTTTGTTACAGTTAGTCCAAAACTATGTCATGCAATCAAACAAGATGTGTCTCAGTTGAAAAGGTTAGTGAACGAAAGAATGGTTCAAACCCCCCTTTGTTTTATAACATGTTCTTAGCTTTCAAACAAGCATGGTGTGTGCATTTTTTGTTTTGATTTTCTGGTTGTTGAAATTGACATATGAACAGTTTTGTTCAAAAGTATTAAGTTATGGCATGTGTTATCACTGGACAATCAGACAAGTTTCTACAAGGACTTTTGCAACTGCATTACTTTTGCTTGGAAGTACGTAGGGGAATGTTCTTGCTATTTGGAATTCCAAAAACTGTATATTGAATGCTTAAAATCTCTTTATTTTATTTTACCAATTTATATAATGTTAGAACTGTATTATATATTTATTTCTTTTTGTATCATAAATAAACTGAAATACACCTTATATAGAAATGTATTACAACAAAGTACAGAAGGTGTGCTGAGAGCCTGAGAATCCAAACTTACAATAGTAAGGCAAAAGTGCATCAACAATATGAATTCCTTTTTCTTTTCAAACAAAAGAAGAAGAAAACAAATTGCAGTTGGGCTAATGGTTTAGTATTATTGTTTTATTATTATTATTTTTTTTGGGGGGAGGGGGGGTTTAAATAAAACTAAGAACTTCATTGCATTTTCCATTAACAAATATCTTTATATATATTGATATACCATAAAAAGACAGGCCAATCAACACTTGACACGTATGACCACAGTCCGATTTATGTTCAGCTAGCATGACTCTCGCTCAGCCAATGACATCCAGATCATCACATAAGATCGGAAGTGACCAAACAAATATACCCAGAACTGATCACAGGGTCCAGACCAGAGCTTCAGATCTCGTCACCGCCTTAGCGGATTCCGAGCAGAGAATAGGGAAACAGTCTCCAATACAGAAACTACCATTTGTGATTATCTCCGCCTTAGCGGATTCCGGGCAGAGGATAAGGAAGCAGTCTCCAATACGGAAACTACCATTTATGATTATCTCCATCTACGACTCAATGCCCACAAGGTAACCGCAATCTCCGATGAACATATCCCTATATTCATGGCGTCGAATCCTAATCAACTTAGGAAAGCTTCAGCCTATATATTAAACCCTAGAGGTACGCTATTAAACTCATGCTCATTCTTTGACTTTCAATACAGTCTTTCAAATTCCCTTACTTACTTAAGCATCGGAGCGGCTACCGCCGGAGCCAACCCGGTGGTCCTCTGATCATCTTTCTGAGTGTTCTACAGGTCACGGAGCCCTCACGTGTTGCGAGTCAAAAAGTGTAGCATCAGTTTGGCGCCGTCTGTGGGAAACGACTAATCTCTACGTGCTTTATTCGTAAACTCATCTTTTTCCCCACCGGAAAACCATGGCACCAAATCTCCGACCCCGACAGAATGCTCAGAGTTCGCAAAACGCTCAGCGTCAGCCGCCTGCTCCACGCACAAGAGGACCAGCGGCCAACCCTATGCGACAAGAGATCGAAGCAATAAAATGACACAATGACCTGGTGCAGGAGCAGTTGCTAGCCATTACTAGAACGCTGGCCACGCTCACGCAGAACCAAACGGCGGCTTCTCCTAGCCCGCCGGCCAACTTCGTTGCAGGAACGCAACCCCCGGTTGCCACGGGGAATGAAGAACTTCGTGGGCAGGCCCCTACTAACCAGCCTGAGCACCCTTCAGGCGTTGCTCACGATGGCCGAGATCCACAGCCATCAACAGTTCCTGGCTGGGGAACATCCGCTTTTGTCCCCGACGTGCATTACCGGAGCACTACTCGAGCCCCAACTCCGAGGGTTTCAGGAGCACCCCCGGCACCACAGGAACCTTATCATGCAGCGCTAGTCCCACCAGTTCGGATTCCTCCTCCATCCGAAGGGCGCACTCCACCCTATTACCCTGAAGCCGAGGCTGTCAGGCAGGGTTCACAAGATGTCAGACTCAGAGACCCGCGAAGGGTAAAGGAGATTGCCGAGTCTATGGACCGAACAATTGGCTTAAGAGGACCTCAGAACCCTCCAGAGCAAGACGAACTAGCCAGGCTGCTCGGAAGACTAGCCACACCGTTCACCTTCGCCATCATGTCCGAAGAGAGGCCTAGAAAGTTTGTGGTGCCCAAATTCACTCTCTATGACGGATCTGGAGATCCAGGGGATCACCTATCTCATTATCAGCATACGATGGCCCTTCACGGAGCTTCGGATGCTTTCATGTGCCGAACGTTCATCACCAGCTTGAAGGGAACAGCTCTGAAGTGGTTCCACAACCTCCCCCCGAACTCAGTTGCCAGCTTTTACGAGCTCGGTAGACAGTTCTTGGATAGATTTATGACCAGCAGAAGGCTCAGAAGGGGGCCAGAATTCCTGCTAAATGTTAAGCAGACCAGGGAAGAATCCCTCCGGGCCTACATTGCCCGTTTCAACACCGAGCTTACTGAGATCACGGATTGCAGCCCGAAGTTCCTTGTTGCGGCCCTTATTGCCGGGCTTGCCCAAGGTGGCTTCAGAGATTCCCTGACAAAGAGCCCCCCGGCCGATATGGCAGCATTGATGGATCGGGCCAAAAAATACATCAACCTGGAAGAAGCCCACCGCTCAGCCCAGAAGGGCAAGGATCAGACCCAGAGGGATAATCCGAAGCGGGAGGACCATAAGAAGGAGGATCATAGAAGAGACTCCAACAAAAAGAGGGTCAGGAGCCCAGAGAAGAAAACAGCTCCCAAAGCGGTGTACAACTCCGCACCAAGGGAGTTCACCAACTTCACGCCTTTGAACACTACTCCGAACCAGGTACTCCGGCAGATCCGAGATCGGGAGAACCTGAGGTGGCCAGAGCCGATCAAAGGAGATCCCAGCCTGCGGGACCAAAGTAAGTACTGCAATTTCCATAAAGATCATGGGCATACTACTAACACTTGCAGGACCCTCCGACATGAGATAGAACAGCTCATAAAGAAGGGACGTCTTCGGGAGTTCGTCAAACAAGATGGAAGGCAGAACCCCCAAGAAGACAAGCCTCAGCAGCGGCCAGATCAGAGGCCCGAACAGAGGCAAGAGCAGCGGGAAGGACGAAACGAGCCTCAGAGGCAGAACAACCATGTTATCTACGTCCTCCATGCTGACTCCCCTGTTACAGGAATGTCCAACAGGGCGAGAAAAAGATATGCTCGGGAGGCCAGAACCGCCCCAAACATCTTGCAGGTCTCCAACGTCGAAAAGAGGCTCAAGCCAGGGCCAGAGATCCAGTTCACCGAGCAAGATCTAGCAGGGGTACACTGCCCTCACAGTGATGCCCTTGTTATCACCCTCAGAATCGCCAACTTCGAAACTAGAAGAGTCCTAGTCGACACTGGCAGCTCAGTCAACATTCTATTCTATGAACCGCTTAAGCGGATGGGCATAGACCAGGACAGCGTCAAGCCCACCACTGCTGTAATGGCAGCTTTTGATGGCAGCCTCAGCACCCCCCTGGGGAGAGTTGACCTTCCTACCACTATTGGGGAAGGTGAAGGGCAGAAGACCACCATCTCTGAGTACATGGTGTTGAACATGAAGTCTCCATATAACGTCATCATCGGGAGACCCTGGTTACACCAGATAGGGGCGGTCACTTCGACCCTTCATCAGTGTCTGAAGTACGTCCACAATCAGAGCGTGCACTCGGTCCGGGGATGTCAGCCAACCTCACGAGAATGTCACGCTATTGCCCTCAAGGAGACAGCTCCAAAATAGCAATTACAGTACACTCGGGACTGTGCAGATCCGGTTTTCACTCACACTCCCGAGGTGGAAGATTTCCCATCCGGCGTTGAAGAGCCCCTAAGCCCAAGGGGACGAGATAGCCGAGCCAAGCCTGTTGGCGAGCCCATCAAGATACTGGTCAGTTCAGAAACAGAGGGGCGTTATTTGTACATCGGCCCAAACCTTACGCCCGCCGAGCAGGAAAAGATAGTCAAGTTTCTAAAGAACAACCTCTCTATCTTTGCTTGGGAAACTAGGGACATGGAGGGAATAGATCCTAATCTGATAACTCACAAACTGATGGTAGATCCAGATCACCCCCCGGTCAGACAGAAGAGAAGACCGATCACTCCCGAACGGCATCGGGTTATAAACGAAGAAGTCCAGAGGCTGCTGGACGCCAGGATGATACGGGAAGTTTTCTATCCCGAGTGGTTAGCCAACACTGTGCTCGTCAAGAAGAAGAACGACAAGTGGAGAGTCTGTGTTGACCATACAGACCTCAACAAAGCATGCCCCAAGGACAACTTTCCACTACCGAGAATAGATCAACTGGTTGACGCCACTACAGGGCATGAGCTTATGAGTTTCATGGACGCCTACTCTGGATACAACCAGATCCAGATGTACCCTCCAGATCAGGAAAAGACCGCCTTCATAACCGAAAGAGGACTCTACTGCTACAGAGTGATGCCTTTCGGTTTAAAGAATGCTGGAGCCACTTACCAACGGTTGGTGAACAAGATGTTCAGCCCACTGCTTGGCAGCACCATGGAGGTATACATCGACGACATGCTGGTAAAAAGCCTCCAAAAAGGCAGCCACCTCCAGCACTTAGCCCAGACCTTCGATATCCTCAGACAGCACAAGATGAAGCTCAACCCCTCGAAATGTACCTTCGGAGTTACGAAGGGAAAATTCTTGGGGTACATCGTCTCTCAAAGAGGTATCGAAGCAGATCCTACTCAGATCCAAGCCCTGATTGGACTGAAGTCGCCAAGGACCAGAAAGGAGATTCAGGCACTAAACGGCAGAGTCGCCGCATTGAGCAGATTCATATCCAAGTCCACCGATCGCTGCCTACCTTTCTTTAAAGCTCTGAAGGGCAGCAAGGCCTTGCAATGGACAGAAGAATGTGAGCTTTCCTTCCAAGAACTAAAGGAGTACCTAGCCTCTCCAGAGCTCCTGTCAAAACCTGTACAAGGGGAAAAGTTGCTCCTGTACCTAGCAGTCTCTGAGAACGCGGTCAGTTCCGCACTAATCAGACAGGACAAAGGAGTACAGAGGCCTATATTCTACGTCAGTAGGGCACTACTTGACACGGAGAAAAGGTACCCAGAAGTAGAGAAGCTGGCCTATGCCTTGGTCATATCAGCCCGGAAGCTTCGACCTTACTTCCAGGCCCATCCAATTGAGATTCCAACTGCCTATCCTTTAAAGTCAATACTGAGGAAACCCGAGGTATCGGGAAGATTGGTCAAGTGGTCTGTGGAGCTAGGGGAGTTTGACATAGCATATGTACCCCGAAACTCCATTAAAGGGCAGGCCTTAGCTGAACTTTGTAGCCGAGTTCACCCCGGCACTGCAGAACGAAGCACAAATCGCCGAAACTACAAGAACCTGGCTGCTGTATATTGATGGATCGTCAACCGATCAAGGATCAGGGGTAGGACTGGTACTACAGTCCCCTGATGGACTTACATCGGAAAAAGCAGTCAGCCTGGGATTTAAAGCTTCTAATAATGAAGCTGAATATGAGGCCCTAATCTTAGGGATGAAGCTTGCCCTGGAATGCGAGGCTCAGAACCTCGATGTCTTCTCTGACTCCCAACTGGTAGTAAGCCAAGTTTTGGGAGAATTTGCCATTAAGGATGACAGGATGCTTCGGTACTCCGAACTGGTGAACCATTTAAAGCATTCTTTCCAGACTTTCACTATCCAGAAGATTGAGAGAAGTCAGAACTGCAGAGCAGATGCTCTGGCTAACATGGCCTCCCGCCTCAAGTCTGAAACAGACTCCACCGTTAGAATTTCTTTTCAGCCAGGATCCAGCATTGAGGGAGCATCAGTTGCTCAAAGTTGATGAACAGTCCCAGAGCTGGATGACCCCAATCCTCCAGTATCTAAGATCCGGGCTCCTCCCAGAGGATAAAAACAAAGCCAGGAGAATCCGAATCAGAGCGGCTCGGTACCTTGATCTTGAACAACAAACTTTACAGGAGGTCATATTCTCAACCTCTGTTAAAATGTTTGGCTCCAGACGAGTCACAATATGTTTTGGCTGAAATTCACGAGGGAATTTGCGGGAATCACAATGGGGGCAGAACTATAGCCCACCGAGCTCTATCACAGGGCTACTACTGGCCCGGCATGCTGAAACAGGCTAAAGAATATGTTCGGAAGTGTGACAAATGTCAGAGATTCGCCTCGTACCAACACCAGCCTCAGCACGAGCTCATCCCGATTCCTAGCCCCTGGCCCTTTGCTCAATGGGGAATGGACATTGTGGGCCCGTTACCACGAGCACCTCCAAACAGGAAGTATCTCCTGGTGGCTATCGACTACTTCTCTAAATGGGCCGAAGCCGAGCCTTTAACGCATATTACAGAGAAGGAAGTCGAAAACTTCACCTGGAAGAACATTGTCTGCAGATTTGGCATACCACGTGTAATTATCTCGGATAATGGGACACAATTTACTGGTAAAGGCTTCAAGGCATTCTGCGAAAATCTCAACATCAGGCAGCACTTTGCCTCTCCAGGCCATCCACAAGCAAATGGGCAGGCAGAGGTCACCAACCGAACAATCCTTGATGGGTTAAAGAAAAGGTTGGAACAAGCCAAAGGG